>OX465264.1:13498059-14039577 GCA_949987775.1 Aproaerema taeniolella
TGTGAAATTTTGGTATTGTATCAGGAACACCAAAAACTAGGTCCGTACGTTTTGATTTTTGTGATATTTTTAATAGACAAAAAGATATTTGAGACTAAAAGTCAGCATTTTTCGCTAAAAAATTTCTTAATATTTAAGAGGTGACTGTTGAAAAACTAAAAACAATTTTGGAAAAAACAAAACGTACAAACCTCGTTTATACGCTTACAGATCGATAGAAACCAAAAACGTACGATTTCCTTAAGTTTTTGGGGTAGGAATTCATTGACGCCTAAACTCATAATTTTGGGAATAAAACTCGGCATTTCGCCGGAAAGCTGCAATTGTCCCTTTCGCACAAGTCTGAGGCGGGTGGTCGACGTCGACGTCCAAACTGAGACGCTCCTCTTAAAGCTAGACGAATTCCGACGTGAACCGAATAATAATTCTAGATATATTTTTTTTACAAAGCATGGGTAAACTCTTGGCCACAATCTTGCTGCCCTAAGGACTAAGATGTGGTCGACGATGGAACGAGTTTACCCAGAATTTCCCTTAAAGGCACTGGTTATCCTACTCACCGACGGAACACAGCTAGCTGTTTGGCGCCGGACTTGGTAGGAGGGTGGTGCGAAGCCAGACGGCCTTTTGAAGAGCCTCCACCGCTTTATGGGACCTTTGACCGTCATCTCAATATGAGACAAATTGAGACGACGTTGTCCGAGATGGCGTATTGTTATGGGGCAGGTCTCACCAATTTTCCCTAAGTCGACTTTTACGACACCCCACGGGAAGAGATGGGGTGGTGCTATTCTGAATCGGACATGGTTTGAGATAAAAAGCGAATCGCAAATTGTTCACTGAGTTTTTACAAAGATAATAAACAACGAAGCAAAAAATCTAAAAGCCTAGTTCGTGTCTAATAGCTACAGGACTTTTCTCATAAAGCAAAATAGCACGTAAAAAAAAATTAAAGTACTTAAAAAAAGGAGTGTCCATCTAGCAGTTTATGGCGTTACTAATTCAGCATTTCAAGGCCATTGTGCGGTTTGAAAACTCTGACACCAGGGTTAGCCAAGTTTGCCACACACTTGACTATACATACACGATGAGAAGACAAAGTAATTCAAGCACAACGTGAAAAAAACGCGATCAAATGTCAAAAAAGTGTGCAACTGACATAGGCAGAGGGCGAGCAAGCCTTTGCGCGGTGCCCTCTCGCTCTAAAAGTTTCTCCGTCTTCTAAGTGGTGTTACGCGCGAGTTTTTCGCGAGCTGTGCTAGCTATTCACATATACTTATGTCCCGAAAAGTATACGCCCACCAGTATTCATCGTGCCACCAGTATTTTGCCGTGTGGTGATCGGTTGAGAATAACACCACCCCATCTCTTTCCGTGGGTGTCGTAAGAGGCGACTAAGGAAACACAAATGAGACCTGCCTCCTAGTAATCCATCCCAGGCAACGACACTTCATTTTTTTTCTGAATCTGAGGTGTCGTCCTATGGTCTCATACGGTGTGGTAGGATCTGTAAAGGACCGTCTGGTTCGCGACCACCCTCCTACCGAAGTCCGACGCCAAACAGCTTGCTGTGTTCCGTCGGTGCGTGGGAGTACCAGTGCCTTTATAGGCGTTTTCTGGGTTAACTCGCTCCAGCGTCGACCTCATCTTTGACCTTTATGGTCAAGATTGAGGTCAAGAGTTAACACATCTTAGGTATAATAAAAAAAAAACGTTATTTGTATAACTAAAAATTACCACCCCCACCCCTGACATTTGATTGCTAATAACTATTAAATGGCTGAATCGATTTGATTAAGTAGGTATAGCTAAGAAATCGTTTACGTCAGCTTTGAAACCGCATTGAGATCGGCCCGTTTGTCTAGGAGCTGCAATGCCACAGACAGACACACAGATACACGAACATACAAATACACAGACACACGGACTTACAGATCACGGTCGCCGTGTGGTGATCGGTTTAGAACCCATTTATTTACGAAGGTGTCGTAAAAGGCGACTAGAGAAACAAAAATGAGACCTGCCTCCTATTAATTCACCCCAGGCAATGACATCTCAATTTGTTTTGAATCTGAGGTGTCGTCCTATGGTCTCATGCGGTGTGGTAGGCTCTGTGAAAGGCCGTCTGGTTCGCGACCACCCTCCTACCGAAGTCCGACGCCAAACAGCTTGCTGTCCTCACCGACCAGTGCCTAATAGGTATTTTCTGGGTTAACTCGCTCCATCGTCGACTTCATCTATGACCTTGATCATGATTGAGGTCAAGAGTTAACCCATCTTATAATAATAATAATAAAAAACAATCAGATACACGCGTCAAACTTATTTATAACAAACCGCTTTTTTGTCGGAGGCTAATAACACAGATGTTCAAGTGTTAGACAGTGCAATAAAAAATTGTAATATAAAGTCATAAAACGGTAGTTGTTATTTATGATGTAAGTATTCTGGAATTTTATAATATATTATAGTATAATGTATGCTGTTCCACTAGCTCCTGAAGCTCTTCAGCTGTTCGCTTTGTGATGTACTCATTTAAAGAGCGCATCACGGAGTGATGGATTATTGTAAATATTGTACGCCGTAACTGGCATATCGAGTATGTTTCTGTCACAAAATAACATCCATATTGTACTCTAGATAAACAATAAAGATATTTGATTTGATTTGATTTGATTTGGAATTGAGGAGTTTTCAGTTATTTTTATTCTTTTTAAGAGGCTGCCAATGTGGCTGGCATAGACACGTATCTGATCTAAAGCCTCGTTTTCTTTTTAAAAATCTGATTATAAAAAATAGTATCAAACTAAATATCTTTTTAATATTAATGTGATGGATGGGCTTGTTTCTTGTAATTGAGTCAATTTTAGGAGTGATTTCGGCCTGCCAGTCGTCATGTTGCCATCACGTAAATCTTGCCGCGAACCCCCTACCGACGAATAGCGAACCCTTAGGGTTTCGCGTACACCACTTTGAGAAACCCTGCATTATACGCATCGAAACCAATCAGAAGGTTTGGCAAGATGACTACCCAGAAATGAAATTCTATAGGGATGAGATCCCAAGGATATCCGTAGGGCATACGGGGTTCAGTCATTTAACGCTGAGCATAAGCACTTCATGTTGAGCACAAGCACTCCTTGCTGAGCATAATGCACACTTTAACATTTGTGTATCCACACTAATTACCCCCCTTAAACACAGTTTTACTAATTGACTAAAGGCACAAACATACACATATTATACCCCAAGCACACATAAATACACGCATACTACACTATTACAAATACACACACATACTTAAACACACACCCACACCTTGTTACTTAATTAGGTAGGTATTTACTTTTTATTATAATTATAAGTTAATAGTAATGTAAACTCACTCTGAATATCCTAGAATATATTGTATACCTGAAAGAGCGAGGCATTCCCATCACAAGTGTCTATGACTACTTACTGGGAAGCCCTGATTATTACATGTAAGGATTTGTCTAAATAAAGAAATTTTAATTTTAATTTAATGAGTAATAACAGCTTGACATACATATACAACCTGTTCCTTTTGATATCCCATAACTCCAGGGTATCAATGAGACCACGTATATGAATCAAATAGCATATACATAATTTTTTAATCTACACTAATATTATAAAGAGGAAAGATTTGTATTTTTGTATGTAACGAATAAAACTTAAAACTACTGGACCGATTTGAAAAATTCTTTCACCATTAGAATGCTATATCCCTGAGTAACATAGGCTACATTTTTTTTCCGAATTCTCACGGGAACGAAGTCCCGAGCGGAATGCTAGTTATTTATCATTTCAAATTTTTATTTTTCAAAAATAATTCGGTAAAAATGTGAATCTAAATATATAAAAGGAGAAACTGACTGACTGACTGACTGACATATCAACGCACAGCTAGACGGCTAAACGTAGGCACTTGAAATTTGGAAGGGACGTAGCTTAGGTACCGTAGAGGTGCATTAAGAAAGGAATTCCCGAAATACCCACGGGAATTAGCGGGAAAATCCAATTGTATGAAAAATTTAAACCGCTTAAATTAGACGCTTGAAATTTGGCATGCAGGTACCTTAGTAAACTTAAAGCTTAGTTGCAATAGGATATTGCAAAATTCCCACGGGAACGGGAGTTAGGGGGAAAAACTTTTGTATGTAAAAATCTAAATCTTAAACTAAATCAAAATTTACTAAATGAAGGTCCATTAAAGGACCGTCAATAAAGTGTAATCTGTTCAAAAGAAAAAATTAACACGCAAACGAAGTTCCGGGCATCAGCTAGTTTCCTATAAAATACCTTTAAGTAAGAATTGACAACGTCGCATTATCGTGTTCTAAATTATGAATGATTGAAACTAATTATCAATTAAAGTGTACCAACTTAGGATTCGTTTCATGGGAGAAAGATTTTGAAATATTTTAATTTCGATTGATGATTTGGCGGCCGGTTTGGTCGAGTGGCAGTGACACTGTCTCTTGATCGGCGGGTCCTGGGTTCGATCCCCAGCTAGGGCAAACATTTGTGCAAAAAGCAGATGTTTGTTCTCGGGTCATAGGTGTTTGTGTTTGTCTTTATGTGTGTTTAATTTGGCGGCCGGTTTGGTCGAGCGGCAGTGACGCTGCCTCTTGATCGGCGGGTCCTGGGTTCGATCCCCAACCGGGGCAAACATTTGTGCAAAAAGCAGATGTTTGTTCTCGGGTCATGGGTGTTTATGTTTGTCTTTGTGTGTTCCAAGGGACCCACGACACAAGGGAAAACCTTAGTGTGGGCCTTTGAGTGTATAGCGTTTATTTATTATTTATTATTATTTATTATTTCTCCGAAAATACCTATTTAAGAACATTACGTTCCTTGGTCTTATTAAATTATTTTTATTCATAGAATATGACCTTAGAGTTATGGGATATCATTATTTTCCACGTTAAAACGCACGAGACACCGACTTCAATGTAACAAAAGTTCGCACAAAGTAAATAACTACTATTTTTTGCAGACTACAATGCCTATTAGCAGATAACCACAAACAAAAATGTCACTCATTTATTTAAATGATATTCTGGTTTGTAGTATTTTTTTGTTTTTGTTGATATTTTTAAAATCGCAGAATTATTTTCGATAAAATGTATATGGGACCACTTCTGAAACATACTCTTTCGAACAAAAAAAGAATATTGAAAATCGGTCCATAATTGGCAGATAAATCGGTGAACATACATTAAAAAAAATTACATACAGTCGGACATAGAATCTTCTCCTTTTTTGAAGTCAGTTAAAAGGAACAGGTTGTATAACTAGGTTACAATAGTTTCATTGTAATATGAAGAAACCCATCAGTAGGGGTGGATGTGTATACAGGGTGTAAGGGAACCGCTTCCGAATACTGAAAGTACATGCTCAGTCAATGGTTTCGAGTAAATTTCTCAAAGAAACTTTTCCAGGAAACGAAAAAAGTTTTGGACTTCTCCATACAAGCTGTCCGATTAAAATGACTTTTTTGTATGGAGCCGTCGTTTTTTTTTTCGTTTCCTAGAAAAGTTTCTTAGAGAAAGTTACTCAAAACCATTGGGCCTTTTTATAATTCGAACGGCACGGCACGGTACCTCAAAATTTGAATTCCCATTGCCCCCTATGTTCTCAGCTTCTTGTTTTACTTTTACACAGGAGGCAATGGTAATACAATTTTGCCGTGCCGTTTTCAAATTATAAAAAGGCCCATTGACTGAGCATGTACTGTAAGTATTCGGAAGCGTTTCCCTTACACCCTGTATACACATATAACACGAAGGGACAGGCGGAACCCTCCGCACCTTGATATTATTTCCGTAATTCTATAGCATTTTGTTGTCCATTAGCGGCCCAAACTATATGTGGTGTAAGGGACAGCTTAGCAAAAACTGAAACTCTGAAATCAGATCATCATTCCGAATGAAATTTCGGTAGATTTTTTCTCACGAATATTTTAGAAATTTATAAAGTTTTTTTATATTATCTGCTTTAAAATTTAATAATTTATAGGAAAACACTCCATTTTGCAATAAAAAAAACAATAATCCTTACTTCCTTACTAACATTATGAATGCGAAAGTAACTCTGTCTGTCTGTCTGTCCGTCTTTCACGCCTTAATTACTGAACCGATTTTGATGCTATTTGGCACAGAGATAGATTAGAGCCTGGGAAAGGACATAGGCTACATTTTATCCCACGCTTGGCCACGATATAACCCGAAGTCAACGCGGGCGGAGCCGCGGGTGGAAAGCTAGTAACAGCATAAAACCAAAAAACCAGCAATAATATCCCATTCTAATAGTAGCAGGTGGACTCGCGCGCAGGGCGCGGTATCGCAGTATGTACAACAAAATTTGATAGAAAACTGACTGTTGTATAGAAAATTATGCTATATTTTTTCTGTTACAAAGTTCAAATTGATTTAACGGAAGATTTGTGTTAAATTATCATAGAAAAGTTCGCATATGTTATGATAAACTAAAAACTTATTTTGGTTAGATTTATGAACAAAACTAGGTTGACAGCACCTTTCTTATGTCTGTCAAAGACGTCAAACGTCATATAGAATTGATTGATTCCAATATATAGCAAACTTCAGGCACTGTTGTTTAAATTGGCGGGAGATTCTTGCGCAAGTGCAAGAGAAAATTGACATTAAAGAACGATTAAATGTTAGCAGAACTGTTTATGTTCTGGGATGTTGGCCTAATTGATTTCTGCATTAGTGCAAGCCAAATTCAGCCTTAAGGTGACGAAACATTTTATTCCTCGACTGTACATTGCGTAGCGGCAAAGTAGGTAAATAACGAAAACTCCTGAACGTGACGTTTCCGGGAAAACAAATTACTTTTAGCCGATCATGTTATGGGTAGCTTCCACCATTTAAGTGTTTGCTAAGCTATTCCATACACGCTGTATTGACTAAGATACCAGGGCCGCCAGACGTTACTTATTTTCTTAGTAATCAAATGTGTGGTAAAAATAGTGCTCATATGTACAGTCAGCTGCTACGTTAACTCACCCCTCTAAAAATATTAGGTATTATTCCATTTATATTTTGTTTATTAAAATAGTTTTTCCAACAATAGTGCACGCCACGAAACCGACATAATTATTATACACACAATCAATAGGATAAAGGAATAAGGAAAGGATTACATAGGGGTAGGCAGAACATCAAATGGATATATTAGGTACTTGGCTTGATGCAGCAGTTAGCTAAAACTACTTAATAATTTGAGAGAAAATGGGACACAACATGCACACAGTCAAAGCTACACACACAATTAAAACACATAACATACTTACTAGCCAACATCCACAAACGTGGACAAAGCCTCGGCGACGAACTATGCAATGTACGTGAAAACAATATCATTTATGTTAGGTACATTGTATTTAAGATAAAATCTAAATATATAAAAGGAGAAACTGACTGACTAAACGGCTAAACGTAGGCACTTGAAATTTGGAAGGGACGTAGCTTAGGTACCGTAGAGGTGCACTAAGAAAGGAATTCCGGAAATTCCCACGGGAACGGGAATTAGCGGGAAAATCCTTTTGTATGAAAAATCTAAACCGCTTAAGTTAGACGCTTGACATTTGGCATGCAGGTACCTTAGTAAACTTAAAGCTTAGTTGCAACAGGATATTGCAAAATTCCCGCGGGAACGGGAGTTAGCGGGAAAAAACTTTTGTATGTAAAAATCTAAATCACGTAAGATAGATGTTTTCAATCTGTGTACTCTGTACAAAAAAAAAAAACGCAAACGAAGTTGCGGGCATCAGCTAGTTGATTATAAGAAATAATAAAATAATAACTAAACAATTACGCTTAAAACACATTTTTAAAAATTTACTTTTATTCATCATCAGCCCATATACGTCCCCACTGCTGGGGCACAGGCCTCCCTCAATAACTATGGGGTAAATGCCATACTCACCACGCTTGGCAGACGGGTTGGCGAGGGTTTTGATATAATTGCAGAGTTTTCCTTCTCTGTGTGCAGATGAACTTGCTTGCATATTTACCTTAATCGCCTTGTACGATACCTCGGTAAGAAAGAGGGTGGTCCTATTCTACTCTGCCGGGGACTCACACGGCTCTACCAGATAAAGATTAAGTTATCTATGAATAAAAGTCCAAAGTTTAGTGGACTTTTATTCATAGATAACTTAATCTTTATCTGGTAGAGCGTGTCAGGTATGTCTTCAGCTGACTGTACTATCAACATATGAATACCTGCTTTTGGCCGACGGCCTATTTTCAGCTACTAGGTTCTGAAGGTAATAACATATATATATATAAACGCTACACACTCAAAGGCCCACACCAAGGTTTTCCCTTGTGTCGTGGGTCCCTTGGAACACACATAAAGACAAACACAAACACCCATGACCCGAGAACAAACATCTGCTTTTTACACAAATGTTTACCCCGACTGGGGATCGAACCCAGAACCCGCCGATCAAGAGGCAGCGTCACTACCAATCGACCAAACCGGCCGTCGAATACCACTATATGCCACGCATCTTCTCTTATAAATTGGCTGTATACATTTTTAATATAAGGGCTATGTAATGTAACATGTATAAGCTGTGAAGTTTGCAATAAAGTAAATAAATAAATAAACAATCGTAGCCCAGTGGAGTTCGCTGATCTCAACCAATCAGTGAGGTAAAGCAACGTACACAGGGGCAGGCAACCTAATTTACCCAAGAGGCAATTTATCACGAGCGTTTCCGTGCTTCGGAGGGCACGTTAAGCTATCGGTCGCAGCTGTTGTCGATTGACTACAGTCGTTAAAACCAAGTCAGAGGCCTTTGTGCGGTTTGAAAACTCTGACACCAGGGTTAGCCAAGTTCGTCACATACTTGACTATACCTACACGATAAGAAGAGGAATCCAACAATCTTATAATCGGTTTAAACTTGTCAAAGCCTCTTTAATTAACACTCAAAGCAATAGCAGCTGGAGGTTCTAATAGGGATGTTGACAGTGTTTGATTTTATGAATTAATAGCTTTCCGCTCGCGGCTCCGCTCGCGTGGACCACAGGCTATATCGTGCCCAGCTGTGAGATAAAATGTAGCCTATGTCCTTTCTCAGGCTTTAATCTATCTCTGCACCAAATTTCATCTAAATCGGTTCAGTAGTTTAGGCGTGAAGGACGGACAGACAGACAGAGTTACTTTCGCATTTATAATATAAAGTAAGGAGTAAGGATTGTATGTGAAACAAAAAATAATGCTAGAAATATGTATATTAATATCCGAAAACAGCATTAAAATTTGGTGTATAAATGAACAAGTTATTAGCATTTATATTATCGTAAGGACTAGCTATCTCGTTTTCTGGGGAGAGCTAGCTATCTCGTTTTTACCTACACAAGCAAATGGCGGTGACGTCACATGCCAGTAAGTGCACCTCTTTTTCGTTGTTTGACAGTTTCTCCCTCTATTGAAATTTAATAGCTAACTTTTTTATTTCTCAATAGTTTTCAAAAATTATTTCGGTTTTGGGTTTTGGATTCGGTTCCGTTTTAAGACAAACAATAAAAAAAAGTCAACATCCCTATTAAATGGCCTCAGATGACGGTCTCCGGAGATTAAGTGGCGTTACCCCAGCGGGTAACAAGATGCCACTTTGAATGGATACTTGGACTAGGCTTTTCGTTAAAACGTGGAGGGGTTTTGATTCAATTTTCTTCGCTGACAAAGACCCGTATAATTAGACCTTATTCAACACAGTAAGAAGCATTCTACGAGCACTCAACCCTATATAGAGACGTAATACAAGGCGACCTGAACCTGTCAACTCGTCAGTGGCTAGTCACTGATATATAACGCACGCCCTAGCGATCGTGTTCGGAATCTCTCCGGATTACTTCGCACCTAGTTGACAATAAAATATTTTTAACAAAAAAATTGACTCGCCTTCAAAAAGGGTGAAATAATCTTTTAAAGCTATGTTCACGAGTAAGTAGTGGTTACGGGTAAAACAGTAAATAGGTGAATTCATAGCGGAATATGGTAAATAGAGAGGATTCTTTTTTGACGTCGGCGCCGAACAATTACTCGCATGGCATAACTATCTTAGTTTTTATACTGCCAAAAAGCTTGTGCGAATACTTATTTCATAAAACTAGGTCCTGTTCAAACCGGCGCCGACGTCAAAAAAAATTCCTCTCTATTTACCATATTCCGCTATGAATTCACCATTTACTGTTTTACCCGTAACCACTACTTACTCGTGAACATAGCTTTAAAAGATTATTTCACCCTTTTTGAAGGCGGGTCAATTTTTTTGTCTCTGTATAGGGTTGAGTGCTCGTAGGAAGCATTGTACATCGAGATGAAACCCATTACGGTTTCATCACGAGCATTGCATTGTACGGTGTGCCGGGAGGTAAACAATTAAAACGTCCTCGATAGACAGTTTTTGTGGTTCGACCCGCAGTGAATTAATTACGCTGAGGGTAGATTCACCACTCCGATGACATCTTGCTGAGATAACAACAGTCTACCCGTGACCACGGCGCGTGCAGTCGCGTCGAAACGTCGGGAATAGGTAAATAAACATATATACGCGAATTTAGACCAGTTTTAGAATTTAATTATGAAACCCATTGTCCGTGAAAATTTAGTTTTTGAGCGGCGCGCGCTCCACCAACTCGCATTGGGTTAGTGTGGTGGACTATATTCTAACCCCCTTCACAGTTTCTAAGGGAGGCTCGTGTCCCTTGGGACGCATATGGGCTGATAAAATGACTCAAGACAGGTGTTGAGAGAGGTCTCCAGTATAACTACTAAAGTGACTGATATGACAAGTATGACCAGAGGTGTGTGGGGTCATTATGTTTTGATTTTGTTTAGGTATATCTATACTAATATTGTAAAGAGGAAAGATTTGATGGTTTGTTTGTTTGCGTTGAATAGGCTCCGTAACTACTGGACCGATTAGAAAAATTCTCTTACCATTAAAATGCTACATTATATTTGATAATATATTTTCAAGTTTTCACTTCTGCCGGTACTCCCGGAGTGCAACTTTTTTTTACATTAGTGAGAGACTGGTGGCTGTGATAGGTACTTAGCCTGTAGTACAGACCACCAGGCCCCCATCCTCAAACCAGACTTATAAAAATGAATAAAAACAAATAAGAGCCAACCCAATCAACCTACTTTAGTTAATTCTACTTTAACTATCGTACTGTCACTATAGGCCTTTATAGGCATTTTCTGGGTTAACTCGCTCCATCGTTGACCTCATCTTTGACCTTTATGGTCAAGATTGAGGTCAGGAGCTAACCCATCTTATAAAAACAAAAAAAAAGCTTTCCAAGGATAGCATCTATTTTTATCCCACACTATCGTTCTGCCCGGGGTCCGGGACCTCGTTCCCGTGGAAATTCGGGAAAATTAGCTTTCTAATGGTGAAAGAATTTTTCAAATCGGTTCAGTAGTTTCGGAGCCTATTCAATGCAAACAAACAATAAAATCTTTCCTCTTTATAATATGTATAGATATAGATAATATTAGTAGGTACAGATACATACATTAACTCACGCCTATAATCTCGTTCAGGGTAGGCAGAACGCCATGTAGTTCTAGAACCACGTGACGACACTTCTAACATGCACTCTGAGGGTTATTATCAGAAGAAATATATATTTTATTACATACTATATTATATTTATATATTTTCAATTTTTTTTCTTTTTAATTACCTACCTACTTTTTTTTCTCAGCACTCTGTGACGGCTGAATCTTGTTAAATTGTTGTGGAACATGTTATTGATGTTATCAAAAAATCTGTGATTTGTCTTGTGTAATACTGTTTGTGTTCTTCTTAATAAATAAATAAATAAATAAGAAACATGATTAAAGTGGTGACAGGTTGTCAGCCTTTCGCCCACAATACAACAAAACCCTTGCGTCCCACTTACTTCTACGGTATACCTGGGAAGAGTCGGCAGCTGGTACATTCTAAGTTATACTTTCACTCCCAGTCCAGCAGTAGTACGTGAGGAATTAGAAAAAAAATAACACAACTTCAAAAAGCCAAAAATAAAGACAACATATGTTAGCACCCACTAATGCCGGAGAAATCGTAGAAATAATAATAAATAAATATAATAAATAACTAATAATAAATAGTTTATTTATTTCACTCTACAAAAGTTGGGGATGATACAGATGACAGAATTATTTGATTATCTTTTGTGAGAGCTGGTGTCCATACTAGGAGAACCTATGTTACGGACAAAACTAATAAAATAAATGTAATAAAATTAACTAATAAAATAAAATGTAACATTACTTTACCTAAAATGTCATACACACACAATTTAAGAAATTCAAATAAAATAAAATTACTAGCACACATAACATTATACGGTAGAAAATGTATCTTATATGAGGGAGCACAAATGTATAATAATTTGCCTAACGACATCAAGGATTGTGACTCAGTAACTTTATTTAAAGTCAAATTAAAAAAGTTTATATTTTAGAGTAACATATTTTAATTTTAATAAATAAATATAACTAACATAATTCTTTTGCATCCTTGGGGTCGTTGTCTCGAACGATTTGCTGGACTATCCTTACTTGAATTTAATTTAATTAGAATAAGCTAATTATAACTGAACTGTATTGTTCTTTATGAGTTAAATAAATTTCTCTAAATTTCTCTAAACCGAATGCCGGAGAAATCGTAGAACATACATAAGAAAAGATACACACAGTCGAACATAGAACCTCCTCCTTTTTCGAAGTTGGTTATTTGAATAAACTTCTTTATTATTATTATTATGTTTCTCTTATGACCCATAATCTCGGGCAATTAAGCCCCGGACTTTTGGAAGGCATGGGGGCCGAAGCCAACACGTAGAGGCCCGTTCAATAGACAATTTAATTAAGCAATGTGACACCAATAATATTTTTATTATTATTAAATAACACTTCATTTAACTAACTGCTTTTGAGAGTTATAAAACACTACAAGAGTTACTGTACCAGTTTCGCGTAACATCTGGTTAAACCGCCTTCAATCATCCGTTAAAAATAGTGAAAACAATACATTATCTTCAAATTTTTCACCCACGAACATGTGTAGATAGTTTTGCATCACTCGTTTAAAAATAAACCGCGCATTCTTAACTATTACTCATGCGTTTACTGTTAAATTGTAAGGTTTGTGATTAGTAAGAAAAATAACAAAACATACTTATTTAAAGCTTTTTCACCGCTGAGATGTAAACTAAAGCGAGTGATGGATAGTGGGCGTGACGCATGCGTACATGTGAATGTAGTTGTGATTGCAATTTTTTTTTTCTTTCTATTTTTTTCGGACAACCAAGGGATGTTCATTGCCTATTAAAATGGAAAAAAATAAATAAACTTTACAAAAATAAATCCTTACTTTATTAATATTATAAATGAGAAAGTAACTCTGTCTGTCTGTCTGTCTGTCCGTCTTTCACGCCTAAACGACTGAACCGATTTTTTATTAAATTTGGAACAGAGATAGATTAGAGCCTGGGAAAGGACATAGATTACATTTTATCCCACAGTTGGGCACGACATAACCTGTAGTCCACGCGGGTAGAGCCGCGGGCGGAAAGCTAGTTATTGATGAAAGTCAGTTTAATTTTTGTTTAAAGGTTTATTTATTGGTAATCCGACACAATATCACACAGAGATCCGTTGTCATTATATCAGACAGAGATCCGTTGGAATCCATTGGCGCCGTTTTTGTGGAAAAAATCTGAGAGGATCCTCTTAACCCTGAATACTAGACATAAAAGACCATGACTTATATGCTACACTTACCCGCGCAACAAAACTACTGGTTCTGTCAGAATATAGCGTCGCAGCAGCGTCTGGCTGTTTAGGCCCTGATTCTGTAACTTCAGTTGTGTCTTTTTATTTTTTATTTTTTTTATTAAAAATGGGTTCGCTCTTGACCACAATCTAGCTTAGGGCAAAGATGTGGTCGAGGATGTAGCGAGCTCACCCAGAAGAAGCCTATTCACTCGCACTTTAAAGATATTTGGGTTGTATGAACTCGGAAATACAGACGCCGGCAGGGAATTCCACTCCCTGGCAGTGCGCAATATAAAAGATGAAGAATAGCGCTCAGTACGTATCCAAGGGATCTCGACAAGATAAGGGTGGTACCCCGCAGTGCGTCTGGACGTCCGATGGAAAAAAGGGGCAGGCGGAATGAGCTCATGTAGCTTCTGAGCACACTCTCCGAAGTACATCCTATAAAAAACACATAGGCAAGCTACTTTGCGTCTATGAGCTAGGCTTTGTAGCTTATCCTTAACCAGCTTTTTATCACCAATAAGCCGAATCGATGGAATGGAGGCAATTTTATCTGTTCAGGTGGCGAAATTGAGAACTATTTACTTTTCATATACTTGCTGACAACCACCCCGACCAAGCAGCGACCACCACCGTCAAAGCAGCCGTCATTAGATGTATGAAATTTGGATAGTTCTCAATTTCGTCACCTGAACGGATAAAATGGCGACCATTCCACCGACACACACACAACTGAAGTTATAGAATCGGGGCCCTGATTTGTTTTTTGGTAAAATATTTGTGTTGCACTGTGTAATTCAGTTCAGTTCAGTTCAGTTCAGTTATTTATTCAGTAACAAAAATAAATTGTGTTTGAATTTTTGAAATTAATGTAACATTCATTTAAATTAGCATTAAAACATTTAAGTAAGTACATGATTATTAATTCCATTCTTATTACCAGCTCATATACGTCCCTACCGAGGGGCACGGGCCTCCCTTCGAAACACGAAGAGGATTTAGGCCATAGTCCACCACGCTGGCCCAATGCGGGTTGGTGGACCGCTCGTCTTTAGAAAATGAATTTCCTTCACCGTTGAGCAAGTGATAATTGGAAATCCGTACATAAATCCGAAAAGACGAATTCAGTGGTACAGGCCCGTACCAGGATTTGAATCTGCGACCTTCGGATTTCAAGTCTGGCTCATTACTAACTGGGCTATATTTCCATTAGTCAAATATAAAAATTGCATTTGTCATAGTAGGCCAGTCAACGAAAAGATATAGAAGGAAACGCTTGGAACACAATTTTTGACTTTGTAACTTTGTTTGGACTAGTTAGAAAGTGAACACATCAAAAGTCTCCTCCCGTAGCTGTTAAGCCGAGGGGGGAGGGGGGGTTTGAAGGTCTCATTTTTTGGTTTTTCGGATATATATCGGAAACTATGCACCCTGGCGACATAAAACTTAAGCAAAATGAAAGCTGATTAAATTTTCTACAAGTTTTGTTCATCCAAGTTTTTCGATATCTTTTTTATTGAAAACTAGCATTCAGCCCGGATTTTGGTTCCCGTGGGAATTCGGGGACCTGTTTGAAGGTCCATTTTTTGGTTTTTTGCATATATCTAGGAAACGATGCATCCTAATCTTAGTGACATGAGACTGTGAACAAAATGAAAGCTAATAGCTACAAGTTTTGCTCATTCATGTTTTTCACATCTTGTATAGTTTTTGAGATATTCGAAGTTCAAAAGGGATTCGGTCCCCTCCCCCCTCGGCTTAACAGCTATGGGCGGGGACTTTTGATATTATGTTCACCTCCTAACTAGTCCAAACAAAGTTGCAAAGTCAAAAATTGTGTTCCAAGCGTTTCTCTCTATACCTTTTTTTGAGCATTCGTTGCCTGGCCTAAAAATTCACAATATCTTAGTCTATATATCTATAATAAAATAAATATCTATTTACTTACATCGTTTCTTTTATTATTATTATTATTATTATTAATGATTAAAGTGTTCATCTATCTGTCTATATTATATGTTGGCTATTTGAGTGTAGTCTTATTTATCTTACACGATTTGGTTTGAGTTCTCTGCCCTTCTCATTAAGTTCGTTAACTCATCATACTTTGAACCCGTAATATAAGATCATAAGCCGTGATTGTGGAAAATGCCGGGCAGAGTTCATTCACGGTCGTAAAAAATCCGGACGTTCACCGGATTTATTCGCGCATTTTACGGTTATTGCCGGAAGGAGTGTTGCTTGAACACTTATCAGCTCAAGATTATGAGTAGGTTAGTCTTCTTATCGTGTAGGTATAGTCAAGTATGTGGCGAACTTGGCTAACCTTGGTGTCAGAGTTTTCAAACCGCACAATGGCCTCTGACTTGGTTTTAACGACTGCAGTCGATCGACAACAGCCGGGACCGATAGCTTAACGTGCCCTCCGAAGCACAGAAACGTTTGTGATAAATTGCCACTTTGGTCACCCATCAGGTTACCTTCCTCTGTGTACGTTGCTTAACTTCACTGATCGGTTGAGATCAACGAGAGCCACTGGGCTACGAGCGGTTTGCAGTAGGTTAGTTGAACTCTTTTTTGTACTCGTTGTTAGATACACTCAAAATTCATAACTGATTTAAATACACACATCAACACTGTGTAGGGATATTGAATGATTTTTCAAAAAAAAAAAAAAACGAGTGTTTGAGAAGCTATAAAAACATACTTGAGACACATAAAGGGATATAATTTTCAGATGAGCAAGTGCTAAACTTTAATTTTCAGTTCTGATCAATGAATTTCATTTTTCTTTAAATTTGTGTAAACGTGACGAAAATGAAAAAATAAATTTGCGCAATCCACCATTTTCATACAAAAAGCAAAAAAAAAGTGCATTTTTGTTTTCGTTCCGTCACGTTTTAACAAATTTCAATTTAAACAAAATTCATTTACTGGATTGAAAATTCAGGCTTAGCACTTGCTCATCTGAAAATTATATGTCTCATGCAATATCCCTAGACAGTATTGATGTGTGTAAATTAAATAACTTTAAAATAAAAGTCCTGTCCGGCTTCCATGCTGGGCTTGGAGTGAAAGAAAAACTTATAATGTGCCAGCTACCTACTCTTCCTAGGTATACAGTAAAAGTATGTAAGTGGGATACGAGGCTTTTCCTGTATAACGGGCGAAAGGCTGACTACTTGTCACTATTAAGGCGACTACAGCACCCGATAAAGGCAGCACACATAGGAATAGTGCCATCTCCGTCTCTCAACAGGCCTGGGAAGGCAGTGCGAACAGTGTCGATACACGAAGTTTACGGACCATGAAAGCGTGCATGCGTAAAAACATGTTCGAAAGTTAGAAAAATGAGATTTATGGAAAGGTAACAGCTTAAATCGAAAAATGCGATAACTACTTATCGAGAGTGTTCAACACGAACATTTTGATAGCAAATTCAAGTTCCTGTGTGCATTTTACTATCATTTTTACAGCTTAAAAGATACACAACATTGGGTATTTAGAGGTGACTTTGTGAGCTTTTTCTATCGAACCAAAAGTGCTGAATCATGTTTTCAGCAAACTACTTATCTAGTTTATGTCCTGAATATTACCGTAGTATTTTTTTCTTCGATTTAATGCAATGCGTCATGCTTATCTACGCATCATAAAATCGTAATTTAGGTGCTGTAGTCGCCTTAACTAGTATACAACTTGTTCTAACTGATAACCCTTACAATTAGTATCAAACGTGGCATCAAGTAGTTCGCTAGAATGCAAAAAAAAATTACAAAAATATAAAAAAAAATGCAGAGACAAGGGTCTCACAAAATGTGTTGAAAAGCACTATTACCAACTTGCAAATAAATTACCCGATATTAATTTTTTAAAAATCCCATTCAAAATTTAAACGTATTTCCAAGCTTCCCTCGTTAAAAACTCATGATAAATTGCCATTATGGTCATACATCCGGTCCTTTACTCTCAAATACGTTGCTTTAACTCACACATTAATTCACCTCACACATTGATGCATTGACTTCAAAAATTGAAATGATTTTTATTATTAGTGAGAAACATTGTGAGTGCCTGTCAAATTCGAGGGTTTCCCTCGATTTCCCTGGGATTCCATCATCAGATCCTGACTTTATGATAGTGAGACCACCTCTAAAGTATACTCTTTCGAACAAAAAACGAATTTTGAAAATCGATCCACTAATGGCGGAGAAAAAAAACATACAGTCGAACATAATTAAGAACGTTAATAGTAGATTTTACAACAAGTGCACAAAACGAGTGCTCGCCTTCGGCTCGGGCTGCTATAAGTCTCGGATAAAAATGGTTTTGAGGACGAGTTATAAACTCTGCTTTTCACTTCGATTGCGAGGAAATAATAAAATAATATATAATAACAAATTTTATCTTTAAACTTCTGATTATTTTGGCTGTATGGAGTTTTCTATGCCTTACTACAGACCCATTTATGAGTAGATAAATTTGTGCACTAGAGCACAAAATGCGATTTTGTGCAGCCTATAGTAGATCGTTTTGTGCTCTAGAACACAAAAATCGATTTTATGCAGCCTATAAGCTGCACAAACAAGCACTTTCCGAGCATGAGTAGTGAAAAACATTTTTTTCTTTTTACTTACCTTTGTTTTACAGTTGGCGTACCTACCTACAATGTATGTAATTTAATTATAAGAAGAGTGGTGTTACCCGACACAGGCGATGAGATTAATGGGTGGCACCTGTTACTAGTTTTTAAGAATCCGTTGTAGAGGAAATAAAGAAATAAAGAAAGAAAGAACATAGAAACTGCTCCTTTTTTGAAGTCGGTTTAAAACTAGGTCTATAAGTTTTGATATTTTAGTAGACAAAAAACCAGATGAAGAACCCAGTTTGGACGAAGGCACGCAGGAGAGAGGAGGACGTTTTACAGTCTTTATCTAAACATGTTATCAATTTTTCATTCCAATAAATATAAATCTTCTTCTATCTATTTCTATATCTATCTATCTATATCTATATATAAGGTCCTAATTTATTAGTGACTTTCCTTCAAAGACGTTATTGTATAGGTTAATAGTATTCCAAAAAACAACATAAAATTTAATTATCTTAAAATA
The DNA here is from genome assembly GCA_949987775.1 of Aproaerema taeniolella. NCBI lineage: Eukaryota > Metazoa > Arthropoda > Insecta > Lepidoptera > Gelechiidae > Aproaerema > Aproaerema taeniolella. Next base: position 13,517,037 of record OX465264.1, read on the forward strand.
AAATTTAGCAAAAAAAATAATAAAAAAAATTTCCATTTAAAGATAAAGGAATGGTTCTCTATCACTTGAAGCCGGCCACTCCCCGCTCGCCCGCTCTACTACTGCCATTATTATTTACGTTTGAATGGATGGGTTTATTCATCATAGTAATGAAAAAATATCATAACAAAATTTTTCAAGACCTTTTCAATTTAATATTATGCCTTTGTTTTTTGACTCAAATGATATATTTTGACCTACACAATAACGTGTTAAAAGGAAAGTCACTAAGAAATTAGGACCTTATATATTCTAAAGAGGAAAGATTCGATTGTTTGTTTGCATCGAAAGGCTCCGAAACTACTGGACCGATTTGAAAAATTATTTCACCAATTAGAATCCTACATTATCTGGGATGGAAATAGGGTACATGATTTTCCTGAATTCCCACGGGAACGAAGTCCCGCGCGGGAAGCTAGTACATATTATAAAGAGGAAAGATTTGATAGTTAGTTTGTTTGTTTGCATCGAATAGGCTCCGAAACTATTGGACCGATTTGAAGAATTCTTTCACCATTAGAATCTTACATCATCCGGGATGGACATAGGGTACATGATTTTCCCGAATTCCTACGGGAACGAAGTCCCGCGCGGGAAGCTAGTAAAAAATAAAACTAAATTGAATATAAAATGAAAAATTCATCGCGTATAACTCGTAAAGGGCTGAACCAATTTTGGTCAAATATAGCTAAGAACCAACTCAATGTATGTCAGCTCTCAAACAAAGGAAACGGCAACGAAATCGGTCTTTTAGTTTAGGAGCAGCGATGCCACAGACACACAGGTAAACACGTCAAACTTATAGCAACTCTCTTTGCTTAGCGGGAATATTTTTTTTATATACAGGGCTTTAGGTATCTCTCTTTCAACCTCTCGGGTGGTTAATCACTCCATGAATCTGAACAACTTCCCCAAAGAACATAGGTCAAAATAAGAAAAAAAAATTGAGTTCTCATACAACTTCATCAGCGTATAGCGCATTTTGTATGGGAGCTCAATTTTTTTTTTCAATATGTTCCTTGGGGAAGTTGTACAGTTTTATGGACTAATTAACCACCTCCGCACTAATTACCCCCCTTAAACACAGTTTTACTAATTGACTAAAGGCACAAACATACACATAATATACCCCAAGCACACATAAATACACGCATACTACACTATTACAAATACACACACATACTTCAACACACACCCACACCTTGTTACTTAATTAGGTATTTACTTTTTATTATAATTATAAGTGAATAGTAATGTAAACTCACTCTGAATATCCTAGAATATATTGTATACCTGGAAGAGCGAGGCATTCCCATCACAAGTGTCTATGACTACTTACTGGGAAGCCCCGATTATTACATGTAAGGATTTGTCGAAATAAAGATTTTTTTTAAGATGTTGAAAGAGAGATACCTAAAGCCCTGTATATAGGAGAGCACTACACATACTTACAAGTGTAATCTCAAAGTGACATTGTGATAACAAGAACAAGTTTTAGTACAAACTATAAATCTACAAGACATAAAATAGTCCTCTAACTCGAAACCTATCAACTCTAGAATTGCCAATATTGCACCCTAATAAAAATCGAATAGGGTTGTTTATTGAACAATCGTAAACCGAACTTTGCCAATCAAAAAACTGTTAAGCCTTTTTGAGATTTGTCCTCTATAAAATTGCAGACAAAGTGTTAAATTCGTCCAATTGCGAACGTTCATCTCATTTAGACCATGTTATACCTAATATTGCATAGGAAAACTATAAAGGTAAGTCACTTAAGGACACATTAAGTCATCTAAAATTGTAATTTCACTGAGTATCTCTAGTTATTTCTTGAACTGCCTCAATTTTTTTCAAATCAACGGACCTTTTTTAGGGTTCCGTACCCAAAGGGAAAAAACGGGACCCTATTACTAAGGCTCCCCTGTCAGTCCGTCCGTCCGTCACCAGGCTGTATCTCATGAACCGTGATAGTTATACAGTTAAAATTTTCGTAGAGATGTATTTCTATGTGCCCTGTAATAACAAATACTAAAAACCAGAATAAAATAAATACTTAAAGGGGACTCCCATACGAACAACGTGATTTATTTGCTCGTTTTTATAGATAAGTCTGTCCGAGGCTGTATCTCATGAACCGAGATAGTTAGACAGTTGAAATTTTCACAGATGATGTATTTTGATTGCTGTGCTGCTATAACAACAAATACTAAAAAGTAAAATAAATTAAATATTGAAGGGGGCTTCCATACAACGAAAGTGATTTTTTTGCCGTTTTTATAGAGATAATGATTTTTATAGAGTCCGACTTGCACTTGCCCGTTTTATTATAATATAACTTAACCTAACCTCACCGAATATAAAAGCCTTACCTAACTTATTATTCTAATTTCAAGCAGGCGGCCCTTGAAGTTAGGTGGAATTGTAATTTTACAGAGCATATTGTAATATATATAACACTTTAAACTTTCGCGATTTGAACTCATAATTAAATTCTAAAAAGGGTCAAAATTCGTGTATATTTTTAACCGACTTCAAAAAAGGAGGAGGTTTCTCAATTCGACCGTATATATATTTTTTTAAATGTATGTCCGCGGATAACTTCGTCGTTTATGAACCGATTTTAATTATTCTTTTTTTGTTGGAAAGGGAGTATCCCAAGGGTGGTCCCATGGTAAGGAAACCAGGATCTGATGGTGGAATCCTGAAGAAATTGAGGGAAACTCTCGAAAAATTGCCTTTTTGGGATTGAAGTCGGTGACTCTTACGTTTTTGACGTGGAATTATATTTACCTATTCCCGACGTTTCGAGGCGGTTGCACAGTCTACCCGTAACAACACGGCGCGTGCAACCGCGTCGAAACGTCGGGAATAGGTAATTAAATATATACGCGAATTGAGACCCGTTTTAGAATTTAATTACATATTGTAATATAATGGGAGACATTAAAAATTGAGTAGTAAAATTGTAATATTACGGTTTCTAAAATTTTACGGTGATGTATGTACGGAGGGCCGCACCTCAGGTTATCACACGCGTGCTCTCTGTGCTTTTGCGTTAAGAACGGTTTTGCATCGAAAATGGAGTAAAGTAATGCGCAGGGCCCCGATTTTGTAAAAGACGGAGATCCCAGGGCCGCCAGACCTTACTTATTTTCTCATTAACCAAATGTGTGGAAAATGGTAGTGCTAGTACGTACTAGTAACGTATGAATACCAGCCTGGGCCGACGGCCAATTTTCAGCTACCAGGTTCTGAAGGTACTTCCAAAAATTACTTACTTGTCTTGCAGTCTGGCTGCTGATATCTTACAGAGTATAATTCATTAAATATAAAAATTAATGATCAACACCGCAAGACACTCTCCGTCAGCTGTAATTTCTGCCAGACTTTTTACAGTTCGCAAGTAAATTATGCGATTGTACCTACAATCTGAGCCGTGATTTTTGTATATGATGTTCAGGGAATTATAACTGCCGCAAGTACGGAAAAGCCCAGTAATCATTCCTTCCGTGGCTGTCAGAAGCTGAGCAACGATTGGCCAAGCTACCAGCTACAGCATTCACCAAGAAGGAAGTCGAGAAGCAACTTAGAGAGTTGCAGCACATCAGGAATGATATCTGGAAGAGGTATCACTTGTTCTATTCTATCTAGCTGTTTGTGATTTGCCTACATTACATCGGAAGAATATGAAGACTATTTTTTATTTATTTAGAATCCCCAATAGAAAATATACTTAAGGCGACTACAGCACCTAAATTACGATTTTATGATGCGTAGTAAGCATGACGCACTGCATTAAATCGAAGAAAAAAATACTACGGTAATATTCAGGACATAAACTAGATAAGTAGTTTGCTGAAAACATGATTCAGCACTTTTGGTTCGATAGGAAAAGCTCACAAGTCACCTCTAAATATCAATATTGTGTATCTTTTAAGCTGTAAAAACGATAATAAAATGCACACAGGAACTTGAATTTGCTATCAAAATGTTCGTGATTGAACACTCTCGATAAGTACCTAGTGCATTTTTCGATTTAAGCTGTTACCTTTCCATAAATCTCATTTTTCTAACTTTCGAACATGTCACGCTTTCATAGTCCGTAAACTTCGTGTTTCAACACTGTTCGCACTGCCGGCTCAGGCCTGTTGAGAGACGGAGATGGCACTATTCCTTTGTGTGCTGCCTTTATCGGGTGCTGTAGTCGCCTTAAAGACAAGTGAGTAATTTTTGGAAGTACCTTTAGAACCTGGTAGCTGAAAATTGGCCGTCGGCCCAGGCTAGCTGATATTCACATGTTAATAGTACATATTACCACTACTCTTTCCCATACTTTTGGTTAATGAGAAAATAAATAAGGTCTGGCGGCCCTGGAATCTTGGTCTGTAACTTCACTTGTGTGTCGATGGAATGGTCGCCATTTTATCCGTTCAGGTGGCGAAATTGAGAGTTATCCAAATTTCATACATCTAATGACAGCTGTTTTGACTGGTGGCGCCACCGCCAATTGAATTTTCAGTTTCTAGGTAGTTTGCAACTTTACGTTCGGTTGGCGGTGGCGCTGCTGGTCGGGGTGGTTGTCAGCAAGTATATGAAAATTAAATAGTTCACAGTTTTGTTACCTGAACAGATAAAATGGTCTCTATTCCATCGACACACAACTGAAGTTACAGAATCAGGGCCCTGGCCACTGTACTAAACTATACAGGGTGTAAAAGACAGCTTAGCAAAAACTGAAACCCTGGACTCAGACAATCTTTCTGAATGATTTTCAAGTTGAATTTTTCTCCGGAAAATTTTCATTTTTTAATGTTTTTTTAATATTTTCTGGTTACATTTTTTATTATTTAATCAAATTCACTCCATTTTAAAATAAAAAATAATCATAACAACGTAAAACACGAAAACCAGCAATGTAAATCGCACTCCGATAGTAGCGCGGCGCGGGGGAATCGCGCGCGGGACGCGGTTTCTCGATACGTTGCGTAGCGCCAAATTAGATAAATAATGAAAACTCCTAAACGTGACGTTTTCGGGAAAAAATAATTACTTATAGCTGATGATAATTATGGGTTAATTTCACCATTTAAGTATTTGCTAAGCTGTCTTTTACACCCTGTATAAGACGCCTAGTGCTTAAACACAATCTTACTAGCTTCTGAAAATCTCAAACTTTTACGTCATCGTATTAAATGTCACAAAAGCCGTACTTTACGACGTATTAACAACGCTATAACATTTTCATGTCGTTGTTTACTACCCTCTTAATACATTAGAAGGGTCAAGGGATTTCTAAAGTAAACACGTAAAATTTTTACTTGTCTAAAGGCTTTTATAGCGGTTATGAATTTAGTCGTTTCTTATCGTGTAGGTTTAATTATGTATAAGTAATGGCATATTTGATAAACCCAGGTGTCAAGTTTTCAAACCAGTAAATGTCCTACGAAAAGTCACTCATAACTAAACCTGTCATGATTTGAGAATTTAATAACTCTAAAATTTTAAAAAAAATGGGTGCGTGTACTTATGTACGCGCGTGAGAAGTTATACTTCTATGAGCGGTTAAGCAGACAGCTTCATACTGTTAATTTTGTGTCACAGATGCGCGCGCATCTTAAAATTTCACTCTCATCATTTTTTCATAACGCGCCTAGCTTCATACTGTTAATTTTGTGTCACAGATGCGCGCGCATCTTAAAATTTCACTCTCATCATTTTTTCATAACGCGCCTAGCTTCATACTGTTAATTTTGTGTCACAGATGCGCGCGCATCTTAAAATTTCACTCTCATCATTTTTTCATAACGCGCCTAGCTTCATACTGTTAATTTTGTGTCACAGATGCGCGCGCATCTTAAAATTTCACTCTCATCATTTTTTCATAACGCGCCTAAAGAAGTATAACTTCAAAAATGTTTCACCCCCGACATTCGATTATTTAAAACTTTTAAACGTTTAGGCAAACCATTTTGAACAAAAATAGCTTAGAACCATTTTGATGATGTCAGCTTTTGAACAAAAACAACCGCATCGAAATCAGTGCATTCGTTTAGGAGCTATGATGACACAGACAGGCCACGACGAATAACTGTGGCTAAAATCATAGATTATACACTTATATTGTTGTCAGCTAAAATCATACAATTACGTCAACAAACTGTTCTTAAGGCGACTACAGCACCCGATAAAGGCAGCACACATAGGAATAGTGCCATCTCCGTCTCTCAACAGACCTGGGCCGGCGGTGCGAACAGTGTCGATACACGAAGTTTACGGACTATGAAAGCGTGCGTGCGTAAAAAAAAACATGTTAGGAAGTTAGAAAAATGAGATTTATGGAAAGGTAACAGCTTAAATCGAAAAATGCGTTAACTACTTATCGAGAGTGTTCAATCACGAACATTTTGATAGCAAATTCAAGTTCCTGTGTGCATTTTACTATCGTTTTTACAGCTTAAAAGATACACAATATTGGTATTTAAAGGTGACTTTGTGAGCTTTTTCTATCGAACCAAAAGTGCTGAATCATGTTTTCAGCAATCTACTTATCTAGTTTATGTCCTGATTATTACCGCAGTATTTTTTTTCTTCGATTTAATGTATTGCGTCATGCTTATCTACGCATTATAAAATCGTAATTTAGGTGCTGTAGTCGCCTTAGCACCCGACAAAAAAGAGGGGTATTGTAAGTTTGACGTGTGTAGTGCATCTTTGTATCTACAGGGCTTAAGGTATCTCTCTTTCCACCTCTCGGGTTGTTAATCAGTCCATGAAACTGAACAACTTTCCTAAGGAACACATCAGTCCATGTCAAAATATGAAAAAAAATTGAGTTTCCGTACAAACTTCATTAGCATTAATATTTATTATATTATCAATTACTTACCGATCAATCACAACACACATGCTGAGGCACACACACACACACACACACACACACACACACACACACACACACACACACACACACATATACTCACACACACACACACAAATTTTGATTTATATACTTGCTTCATTTTTTTACTCTGTTTTAGTTTCTAAGAGCTATGGAAGGGCGGGTTCTCCTGCCACAGGCAAATTCATTGCCTACTAGGAGTTCCCTATTCCAATTGCAATATTTGTAAAGTGTTTTTGAAAATAAATATTTTTGTATTTGTAAATATTTTTGTATTTTTTGTATTTGTAGCACATTTTGTACGGTAGATTATTTTTTTTTCGTATTTTGCCCTATGTTTCGTGGGGAAGTTGTTCAGTTTCGTGGACTGTTTAAGCACCCAAGAGGTTGAAGGAGAGATACCTAAAGCGTATCTGTAGGTATGTCTGTCTGGGTAAACTCCATGCACTGTTGTGGGGAATCGGGTGAAATAGTTCCAAATAAGTGGACCCCTCCGTAGATAGATATATAGATCTGTATGTCTGTGACATTGTAGCTGCTTTAATATTAGAGTTATATCACTCACTAGGACAGAATGACCGTACCAAGCGTCACAAGCATTAACTGCGTTATAGAGCTGAATCTGGATGAATTACTTGCATAATGCATTCAGAGACTGCATGGAAGTGGACCATCGTTATGTTTTGTAATGAGATTTCGTGTGTTAGAGAGTTCTATTTGTACTAATGATAATTACACTGTTTTATTTAAATATTGCGACAACAGAAGTACATGATCAGTGAAAATTTCAACTGTCTAACTATGACGGTTCATGAGATACAGCCTGGTGACAGACGGACGGACGGACGCGGAGTCTTAGTAATAGGCTCCCGTTTTTACCCTTTGGGTACGGAACTCTAAAAACACGAGCGTTTGCGTGCTTCGAAGAGCAGGTTAAACTATCGTAGACAGTCAATTATGTGGCTTACCTGACTAACCCTGGTGTTCAGAGGTGATTCTCCCAATTTTTTTTGAAGTGAAAACTTCTTTAGCGGCGTTGAGCACTTTTAGTATGGGGAAAAAATGTTAAACTCGCGATGAACTCGCGTCAGATCGTCAGATGTCACGTGACCCTGATCGAAAATGCGTAGGATAGGGTTGCCACCTTTTTTGAGGTGAAAACTTCTTTAGCAGCGTTGTTGTGTACTTTGAAGTATGGGTGGAAACCCGGACGGATGGCAGCCCTATGGTAAAATTATCTCTGCGACAGATGTCAACGATGTCAACGATTATTCGCACAAATGCATTTTAATAAATTGAAAGTAGACAGTTTGGTCGAGTGGAAAAGTTGCCAGATTGTAAGCAACTGGTCGAGGGTTCGAATCCTGAGAGATTAACGGACTCTTTTTGAGTATTTTATTTTATTTCCATATTAATGCACAACGTTAATGTTCAAGACGAGTTAAGTTTTCACTTCTGCCGGCACTCCCGGAGTGCAATCCGTTGTTTTTTTTCCCTTGATCGATCGAAGCAAACATTTGTGTAAAAAGCAGAGTTTTTACACAAATGTTTGCTTTCGTTTTTGACTTTCTCAATTAATTCTTTTTGCATCTTATAGCTTTCATGAATACGCGTCTTTTTGAATATCATATCATAACCTCTCTCCGAGATATAAGGGGATCGCACTTTTCGTAAAATTTGAGCCTATACTGGAGCGAACGAAAAGACATTTCCAATGTCAAAAAAAGACTTCCTTGATTTATAATTTATTTATTTATTTATTTACTTTATTGCAAACTTCACAGATTATACATGTTAAATTACATAGCCCTTATATTAAAAATGTATACAGCCAATTAAGAAGTTAAACATATTATAAACTGTAGATTTAGATTAACGGGTAGCATAGATATAATGATTAACAAAACAAAATAGGTTGGATGAGTAATGTAAAAGTAAGGACAGTGTGTGTGTGTGTTATGTGTATGTGAGTGTGTGTGTGTGTCTGTGTATGTATGTGTATGTAAGCGTATGTAGCTATTCACACCTTATGAAAATAAAATAAAAATATTGATGTTGTGGTTAAATTATTTGTTTATCATTTACTAGGATCAATGTCGTTCTCATTAGGGAAAGTCTGTTGTTCATTTCTTGGAATGTTGTTCATTTTCTTGGACTGATCCACACGCTTTTCGCTAACAAATGTTTAAGTCGCCCAGTATAAGATCGGAAGCTAAACCGTCTGGTCATTTACGACCCGTTAAAGTCTCGTTAAAGTCGGTTTTGTTACTTAATTGGCCGGTTCCTTTTAAATCAAATGTTTCTGGGAAAATAAGTACAGAATTTTATTATCCAATCATCAGGCATGATTTGGGCATTTTTACGATTTTCTCGCAACACCCTGAGTACTTTAGCTTTATTTGTTTTTTATAGTTTTCGCTATTCTTCCTCACTTTGTTATAACTGTGGTGCTCTTAATTATTTTGTTTTTATAGCATACTCATTTACCCTTCCCACTTAATTCGCATGGAATAGTAAGCAAGACAAAAACAAAGTCAAAATATCTTTAGGTATTCTATAGAACAGTTAGGATGTTACCTTAAACTAAGAAAAAGTATGAATCACATCAGTTATTACATTACATTAGTCTTCCCTTGAGAAAAATAGGCAAGAACCTCTGTACACTCATGAGAGAGGTGGAGGCGGGGCGCGGAGGGAGCGTGCGGCCAGCGGCGGCCATCCCTCCACATTCAACTACAGCAAAGCACTTACAATCCATCTTGTTCTTTAAAAAATATATAAATTTTAATAATCAGCACCCCTGTAGTTTATCTAATACTCGCCCCTTCATATGGCGACCGTGACAGGACACGAACCTGCAATCTTCGGATCCTAAGGGGTGATCTTTAAAAAAAACAAAAAAAAAAAAAAAAAATATTTATGTCTCACATATTCTTCATATAAATAGGCAGGGGTCTCCTTTTAGGCATGAGAATGCCTGTGCCAGGGGGCCCCGCTCTTCTCTTAGATACAATTCTTATGCTAGAACAATTTAGGCATGCAAAGTGTATGTGTATGTGTGTGTGTGTGTATGGGTACGTGTGTGTGGGTGTGTGTGTATGGTTGTGTGTGTAGTTATATATAAATAAATATTTCATTATAACATATATGTTTAAATATATAAGTGTATATTGTACACATTTTAGAAACATGTCCATAGTCTTAAAATTTAAAATTTTGTATCACCCCTGATATTCATAGCTTATAACTTTTAAACCGCTGAACCATTTTTGATAAAATAAAGCTAAGAACCATCACGATCATGTAAATTTTCAAACAAAGATCCATCATTTAGGAGCTGCGATGCCTCTGAAACATACCCATGTCAAACTTATGACACCCCCTTTTTTGTAGATGGTTAAACAGTACTCCATTAATCAGCGTGCTTGGTCCGTTGACAGTCTTTTATGTGATATTTTGATAAATCCGTTAATTAATCATAAGTAGGGTAGTATAGTTTAATTTAGGAGAGTTTATACGGTTTTTTTTTATCAGCCCAATATTTGGGCCCCCAACGCCGAGGGGGCACATGCCTCCCTTCGAAACACAAAGGGGATGTAGGCCATAGTCCACCACGCTGGCCCAATGCGGCTTGGTGGTTGAACTTTGTATAATTGCTATAATTTTGCAAATTGATTTTAAGCGTTTTGTAATTTCACACAGAATTACATATTGTTAAATATCGGATTACACAAAATGACAAGAACATATAAATGCAAAATGTCAACATTGACAACGCCAGAGGGCGAGCAAGCCTTTGCGCGGGGTCCTCGCGGAATCAAAGTGAAGTTTCATCGTCAGCCGAGTGGCGCGCCGCAAGAGTTTGTTGCGCATCATGATGTTATTAATCTACAGCGGTTATGTTACCCAAATCTATCAATTCAGATTCTTTCGGAAAATTTGAAATTTAGCAAAAACGGAAATTAATTTAATAACCTTCAAACTTCAAAAACTCTCGTTTATCCTTAAAACCAGGGTTAATTAATAAAGGGGTTATTTATGTACTACCTCAAGAAATGCTTTCAATTACATCGCCGCGTAGAGTTAGGGTTGCCAACTTTTTGTTCCAAAAGAAATTACTCGTTAGAAGGAAAAACGACACACACTCACGCACAAAAGCACACGCACACTAACACATACGGCGTATGTGTCGCGGCGGCGGCGACTGTTGCTGCACTTGGGTCCTGGCAGAATATCAGCGCTACAGGTAAAACTGTAGCATTATGCTGAGCCAGCGCCGACTTCGTCTGTGCGACACAGGCAGCACAGTGCAGCACTTTGTTTTATGTTTGTAAATGTTTTTTTGTTATTTCTTTAATTTGCCTTTAATTTGTTTTTGTCTTTGTGTCTGTTAAGTGTCTTCTGTGTTTCTTCTGTTTTTCTATATTGTGATGTCTGTGTTGTACGCCGAAATAAAGCATTTTCTATCTATCTATCTATCTAAAAATGTTCTTGATAATGAGACAGATTACGAAGTGATCCTACAGTTCCTTTTTAAAATATGACAGTCTAAAAAGCAGTATTCCAAAAAAAAAAATACTTTAAGGAAGCAATAAAAGAATTTGTTAAACTTTCAAAAACCTATTCTTTGTTTCGTGTGCTTTTTTTATTATTATAAGATGGGTAAACTCTTGACCTCAATCTTGACCATAAGGTCAAAGATGAGGTCGACGATGGAGCGAGTTAACCCAGAAAATGCCTACACAGCAAACTGTTTGGCGTCAGACTAGTATATCATATATCAGAAATAAATCATCAGTGAAAATTTCAAATGTAAAACTATCATGGTCCATGAGAGATACAGCCTGGTGACAGACGGAAGGATGGACAGCGGAGTCTTATTAATAGGGTCCCGTTTTACCCTTTGGGTACGGAACCCTAAAAATGTGTAAGCAAACCTAAAACAGTTTAACTTGAACAGAAAAGCGTTGGAAATTGTCTTATCTATCACTCAGAAAAGTTTCAATAGAACTTCAAGTGATATACCCCAAGTTTTCAGTACTGTGTACGTTTTGGAAACTTGTTCTGTGCTTCTGACGGTAAAGCTTGCAAACAAAAAGATTGAATACACTGGGGTAATCGAAAATCTTTCAGTATCTTAATATCTTAACCGTATAATATAAAATTAGAGGGCTTAGAATAATTTTGTTCCAAACCTGGCATACCTATAATTATTTTAAGCGATAACTCTAAAATTTTTAAATTTAGTATCACCTCCAACATATAAAATATAAAAGAAGAAACTGACTGACTAACATATCAACGCACAGCCCAAACCACTGGGTCTAGAGATTCAAAATTTGACACATAGGTTTCGTATGAGGTCTAGGGGAGCACTAAGAAAAGATGCAAAGTTTGTATGCGGAGAAAACAATTTTTTTGGACATTTTGACTCAAAACTTTGTGAGGATATACCTTGAAGCAAATAAACGAACACATGTTTCGCGATTTTTCGAAAAAAAAAAACGATTTAGAGAATGAAATGGGTGACAAAAATAGTTCTTTGCGCGAGCGAAGCCGCGGGAAAAGGCTAGTAACTTATAAACGGCTGAACCAATTTTGAACAAATATAGCTAAGAACCATCTCTATTATGTCAACTTTCAAACAAAAATAAACCGCACCAAAATCGGTCTAATTTTGTAGGAGGTCCGATGCCAAAGATAGACACACAGATACAAAGATACACATGTCGATATACACGTTAAACTTATAACACCCCTTTTTGTCGGAGGTTTTATACCGTTTGGTGATCGGTTCAGAATAACACCACCCCATCTCTTTCCGTGGGTGTCGTAAGAGGCGACTAAGGAAACACAAATGAGACCTGCCTCCTAGTAATCCATCCCAGGCAACGACACTTCATTTTTTTCTGAATCTGAGGTGTCGTCCTATGGTCTCATGCGGTGTGGTTGGCTCTGTGAAGGGCCGTCTGGTTCGCGACCACCCTCCTACCGAAGTCCGACGCCAAACAGCTTGCTGTGTTCCGTCGGTGCGTAGGAGTACCAGTGCCTTATAGGCATTTTCTGGGTTAACCGCTCCATCGTCGACCTCATCTATGACCTTGGTCAAGATTGAGGTCAAGAGTTAGCCCATCTTATAATAATAATAAAAAGGTTAAAAACGGCTGTTGTATATGAGGTAAGCATTTAATTGTTTACCCTTTGTCTCACGTAACATTATTTTATCGCAAATTATTTCGTACCCAAAAACATTCCGAAATAACAACAGCAGTTCAAACAATGAAACTATGCAAATTGTACGTCCCCCTCGACTATAAAACATTAATGGTTATTCCTATACATGTAATAAAAAATAACTATAACATATTAGCATATGAGCGGTCATAGCCATAAAAGCCCAGTTGGTATTAAGCCAGACTTGTAATCCGAAGGTCGCGGGTTCAAATCCTGGTGCGGGCCTGTACCACTAAATTCGTCTTTTCGGATTTATGTACGGTTTTCTAATTATCACTTGCTTCAACGGTGAAGGAAAACATCGTGATGAAACCCACCCGTCCAAGAAAATTCATTTTCGAAAGACGAGCGGTCCACCAAACCGCATTGGGCCAGCGTGGTGGACTACGGCCTAAATCCCCTTCGCGTTTCGAAGGGAGGCCCGTGCTCCTCGGTGGGGACGTATATGGGCTGGTAAATAAGAAGAAGATGTAAGCGGTCCTTTAGTGAATAAAGTTACGTCACTGATGATGGCATTTTTTTTTAACCCATGAGCTCGTAAGGTTAAGTAACGCACACAGAGGCAGGGAACCTGGTGGGTGACCAAAGTGGCAATTTATCACGAGCGTTTCTGTGCTTCGGAGGACACGTTAAGCTGTCGGTCCCGGCTGTTGTCGATTGACTACAGTTGTTAAAACTAAATTGGAGGCCATTGTGCGGTTTGAAAACTCTGACACCAGGGTTAGTCAAGTTCGCCACACACTTGACATACCTACACGATAAGAAGAAGAACCCCGAACGCAAATAGATTTGTATTTTTGTATGTAACGAATAAACTTAAAAACTACTAGACCGATTTCAAAAATTCTTTCACCATTAGAATGCTACATTATCCCTGAGTAACTTAAGCTTCATGATTTTCCCGAAATTTCACGGGAACGAAGTGTTGATTTACAATTAGCGGAGTTATCTCGTAACAAATAAACAATAAACAAGCAGTCAAATTGAGAACCTTCTACTAATGATGAATCTCATTAGGTTTTGCTGCGTAGCTCTTAAATTCTCTCTGATACACTTATTTTAATGAAGACATCAAGTTTACGACTAGGGTAGTCAGAGTTTAATTTGCTGAAGTTGTATAAAACTTTGCTATAATTAAATAATGAGTGTTTATTTACTTGACGTTGAGTTTTTAGATGAAATAAATCCTTACTAATATTATAAACGCGAAAGTGTGTATGCACTGAAAAAAAAACTCGTAAAAGCAACCAAAAATCTTGGACAACTAAAATCTTGTGCTAAGTATATGGGACAACTAGATACATTAGTATTTGTTCGTAGCCTTTACTAGAATTTTGGTATGTTCTAAGATAACACTAAAATTAATTTTTTTTATTAACCCCTGGCATTCGATTGCTTTTAACTTTTAAACGGCTGAACGGATTTTCATGAAACTTGGCTAAAACACTCGGGATAAAATTATCTATGACACATAAAAAAAAACGAAAATCGGTTGATCCGTTTGGATCAACAGACCAGACATGTTAAACTTATAACACCCCTCTCTTTTTGCGTCAGGTCAGTCATCAACGTAAACATTATGGTTTTATGTTGATGACTTTTTAGTATTTTTTATTATAGCAGCAACCAAAATACACCATCTGTGAAAATTTCAACTGTCCAACTATAACGGTTCATCAGATACAGCCTCGGACAGACTTATCTATAAAAAAGAGCAAAAAAAATCGCGTCTTTTGTATGGGAGCCCCCTTAAATATTTATTTTATTCTAGTTTTTTGTATTTGTTGTTATAGGACCAATATAAATAAATCATCTGTGAAAATTTCAACTATCTATCACGGTTCATGAGATACAGCCTCGGACACACTCTCTATAAAAACGAGCAAAATAATCACTTTTTTGTATGGGAGCCCCCTTAAATGTTTATTATATAACAACAAATACTAATTGGTGTTATAGGGCCAATAGAAACATATCATCTACGATAATTTCAACTGTCTAACTATCACGGTTCATGTAATACAGCCTGGTGACCGACGCACGGACGGACGGACGGACAGCGGAAACTTAGTAATAGGGTCCCGTTTTTTCCCTTTGGGTAAGGAACCCTAAAAAGAAAAAAAAAAGAGACTAAAACTGAAATTAGTAATTGTCCATTGATTCCACTTAAAAACGTTAGAATCAACCTACTTCAAATCTAGCAATGCCTATCAGCGGCAGCTCTAGCACGATAACGACAAACTCGCGCTCGGCTCACGCTGAAACTTCACTTTGATTGCTCGCCCTATGGCGTTGTCAATGTTGTCATTTTTACATAGGACCGCGTGTTGTCGCGGCGCTGTCACTTTCGTACTCGGCCTGCTGATAACCAGAAACTAAAACGTAATCTTTATATAATGTGTTTTTTTTTAATTTTGTTGATTTAAAAAAAAAGTGTTGAATCAATTTGGATTTATATGAGACCACTTATGAAGTATTATTACCAACTATTAAAAAAATCAACAAATCAAATAATAATTGGCGGAGTTATCGCGTAACAAAAATAAACACAACATTATTCTTTTTTTGAAGTCTTTATTATAGGCTTTGGTATCACATTTGTTTGACATCAGGAGACAGATTTATTAAAACAGGATTCCGGACGCAGGTCTTGAATATTATGATATTGCTGCGACAGTTATCAACTGAGCCAGATATCCGCCAAATGACTTCTGACTTGGTTTGATATTCAGTTAGTCATCAGTTTAGATAGTTCTAAATTTCTAATGTCGAGGATGTAGCCAGTTTACCCCGAAAATAATCTAATACGGTTTCCTTGAGTACGTTGCTTAACCTTACTGATTAATTTCAAACAGTGATCACGACTAAGCGTTCGACAGCTTCTAAATTCTCTAAAGAACAAACGCCAGCCACAAACTTTACAACATATTTAAGGTTCACAAAATTTCATACCAAAAGTTTGCTTTTCATAAAGTTTTGTGTTTGATAAAAGGATGAATTCCTGATAGCGGTTAATAAATAATTTAAGTACAGACAGCGGCACGTCAGTTTTCCCACTTGCACTATGAAAGCCAGTGCTATGACATTGGGCCAGCGGCATGGTGGACTATGGCCTAAATCCCCTTCGTGCTTCGAAGGGAGGCCCGTGCCCCTCGGTGGGGACGCACATGGGCTAACAGCTCTCTATTTATATAAAAATGAACCCCTATTTCTCCTGGTCACGCTTTAACTTGAGAACGGCTTTACCGATTTAGATAATTCTTTTTTTGTTGTGTTCCTTATTGCCACAGCCAAGTTCATATTTTTAAAAATCCAAAAAAATGAAAATCCACCGGGCAGCCAGAGAATATAATAATGTAAACTGTGCCATCTTGTCTACGCCACAAATTGTCAGTGTTAAACTTGCAAATCCCAATCACTTTTGGTAATTTACATAATAGCCCGTGTTTCACGTTCGTCTATGTCAGTTTCTGAACAATTAGGTTCTATGTCTGACAGAATATGTTAGTTCTAGAATCTTTAACACACTTTAAATTAACATGTCGCTATTCCTTTGTACAGAGCCCAACGCATGAGGTTACTCCATTTTCATTGCAAAACCGCTCTTATCACAACAGCACAGAGTGCACGCGTGTAGTGACCTGATGTGCGGTAATCCGTTCATCGGGATTGCTGTTTTTAGTGTTTTACTGTGTAACGTAAAAGTAAAAAGTTATTTATTGTCACAGAACAACTACAGATGAAAACTATAAATTATAAATTATAAATTACTTAATATATTTATTAATTTTGCGAAAGGATAGCTCACAATACGTTAGTTTCATATTTATTTTTATGTATGTTTTTCATTTTTCAAATTCTTACCATTTGATAAGCTCTTCTGTCACTTTTTTGGGTCTTGGCGGAAGATCAGCGCTGTGGGAAATCCAAAGTGGTTTACCCACAGTACGTATGCTGAGTCAGCGCCCTTTCACTGCGTTACTTGTTGTTTAATTGTAGTTTTACTTTTACTTAATACTTAGTTATAAGATTATTATTATTATTGACAATGATTGTAATAGCAGTGAATAAAGTTTTTATCTATCTATCTATCTAATAACTAGTTTAAAATAATAATAAAAGAAGACAAAAGGAAGATAGCTCAGCGATGGTATGCCGGAACAACGAGTACGGAAGATTTAAGGCTAAATTGCACAACATTCTTTAATATAAAAATTAACTTTTCTCGAAAAACAAAAACCGACTTCAAAAAGCAAAAAATTAAAACGTAACTTTAGTGTGCTTTAAAGTCAGTGCGAAGGCGGATGTTCGTATAGCCTATCAAACTTATTTGGTTTGGCACCGACTTCAAACATCAGTAGGTACGTACCACATTAAAAGCTATATTTTTTATTTTTCGCTTTTTGAAGTAGATTTTTCTTTTTTGTGAAAAGTTAATTTCTTTTTTATATTTTTAGTGTAAATCATTGAAAGTAGGTGAGAAACAATGTAAGTGCCTATTAAGTTCGAGGGTTTCCCTCGATTTCCCTAGGATTCCATCATCAGATCCTCACCTGGTTACAATGGGACCACCTCTGGAGTATACTCGTAACATAAATGGTGGAGAAATCGGTGAACATACATAAAAAAATACACAAAGTCGAACATAGAACCTCCTCCTTTTCTGAAGTCGGTTAAAAAAAGGTAAAGATAACATAAAATTGAACTTTTGTTTTTTGTGTGTGCAGAAATAACGATTCATTCATTCATTGGAATAAATAATTTAGAGCAGGAAATATTTCAATTAAAAAATGAAAATTTTTCTGAGGAAAATCTATTGAAACTCATTCAATACGACGATGAATCTGAATACGAGTTTCAGTTTTTGCTAAGCTGTCTCTATATCCTTATAATATATGAGTTTTCAAGCCATATTTCTTGTAAGAACTGGATAAGGACAACCAGAAAAACCAGAAATATGTTGAGTAATGGGGAAACTCATCTAAAGCCTGACGAATAGGGAAGTTCAATCATATCCTAACACCTACCTGACCTAGTTGTAGGTCGTTTGTTTCTATTGACTAATAGGTGCCCTAGTGGGGGTTCATTTCATAGACAAATGAACCCACATAAGATCGTTTAGTAGATAGGTACGGCTGAAGTTCGTTTCTGAGCTAAATGAGTTACTCTTAATTTAATTTAATATGATATTAATATATATATTTTTTTATTAAACAAACTAATATTCTCTGAACCTATTCTCTGCAAATAAATGAACTTCAACTTAAAGTTGTTTTTTGTTGTGTTTTTCTGCTAAACAGCAGGCCGAGTGCGATAGTGACAGCGCCGCGACAACACCGCGGTCCTGTATCAAAATGTCAACATTGACAACGCCATAGGGCGAGCAAGCCTTTGCGCGGGACCCTCGCGCAATCAAATTGAAGTTTCAGCGTGAGCCGAGCGCGAGTTTGTCGTTATCATGCCAGAGCTGCAGAATTATCTATTCTATTCTATTCTAAATTTTACGTGTAAATAACTCAAAAATTATAAATCTTGAATCACCCTCGACATCCGATTGTTGAACCAATTTTTATCAAATAAAGATAACTTAGTCAGCTTTCAAACAAAAAAACCGCATTGAAATCGGTCCATTCGTTTAGGACCTACAAAGATACACACTATTACACACGTCAAACTTATACCACCACTCATTTTTCTTCGGGGGTTAAAATACTTCTTAACTTTGAACTTTTGAACTTATTTCTTATTTATTTACTTTGGAAGATCGTCTGAGGATGAGACGTTGACATTTAATTTGTTTTTAAGGCTTTCACCTGCCAGTTCCCACGCCCTCAATGGAAGTTTGAATTCAATCAATCAATCATAGCATTTGTTATAGCCCAGTAGCGCTCATTGGTTGGAATCGATCTGTAAAGTTAAGGTTCGCTCGGAATCCGGTAGAAATATGGTTTTCAGATATTTTTGTTGGTTGGAATCCGAACCCCCCACCCCTTCAGATCGGTAGGTAAGGTAATTACCAACATGATTTTTACTTGATTTTAATGATAAAATGACAATAATAGTAAACAATGCGGTGATAGCCCAGTTGGTAATGAGCCAGACTTGTAATCCGAAGGTCGTGGGTTCAAATCCTGGTGCGGGCCTGTACCACTAAATTCGTCTTTTCAGATTTATGTACGGATTTCTAATTATCACGTGCTTAACGGTGAAGGAAAACATCGTGATGAAACCCGCCCGTCCAAGAAAATTTTCTAAAGACGAGCGGTCCACCAACCCACATTGGGCCAGCGTGGTGGACTGGCCTGAATCCCCTTCGTGTTTCGAAGGGAGGCCCGTGCCCCTCGGTAGGACTTATATGGGGTCCCCTACTTGATTTCGAAACTTGATTATACGAAAATTTTTACATCGATGACCATTCACCGATACTTTGTTAATGCGATACACTGCTTCTTCGGTGTATCTTTTATTCACTGTCACGTTACTTCGAAAATCTTACTTCGACAGCTTGTCCTGTCGATGTTTGTTTGACCTATGTAATATTTCTTCGTGGTTTCTTATATCGATGTAATTTTATTCTATGTTATATTACCTAGAAAAGTTTTTATACGGTTTTCCCACGGGGTTCCGTCATACCCGAGGGTGTCAACGGGACCCTATTACTAAGCCTCCGCTGTCTGTCCATCTGTCTGTCTGTCTGTCCGTTCGTCTATCTGTCACCAGCCTGTATCTCATGAACCGTGGTAGCTAGATAGTTGAAATTTTCACAGATGATGTACAGTAGCGTTCTTTAATGGAGGCATAGTTAAACTACTTAGCGCGTTGCAATAGGGACTATGTTCCTATGAACATAGTTCAAACGATTTCTCACGCACACAAGCTTGTAGCCTCCTCTAAGAACATAATTTTGCTAAGCGACATCTCTTGGCACCTCGGTGAAGTTTTTGTAGAACGCATTCACCCGACATTGCACTGTCCTCCACTCACCGCTGCTGTTGAGTCATATCAAACAATCGGTAATGTAAACATGACGTAGTGTATCTTTATTTTGTCGATCTTACTAGCGTTATGTATGGTCCAGCGGATAAGCACTGTCCTAGCAGGGAGAAAGGTTCACGGGTTCTAATCCCAGCCGAGTAGTTTCTTTTTGTAATTTATTTTTGTTTAATAAAGCATTAACAACTATTTTCACACATAATATTACATTAATAATAATAATGTTACATTATTGTATCAGTGATAAAGTATTTGAATAAAACAAATATGAAATTCGACTAGGTAATTTTATTTCCTACTAACAAAAACACATTTTTTTTCTGCAACTTGATCACTTGCAGTTTTATTAAGGTTATAGCTTAAGAATTCGTTTTCGTGAAGAAAAGAGTATTGAAGCTAAACCTCAACAAAAATTATTATTCAACTTGCACTACAAGGCAGTAGATATATAGTTTATAATAACAAAAGAATAAGTTATAGATAAATATCACAATTTTACACATTACAATATTTAATTAAACTTGTTAAGCCTTAGAATCGATGAACTCCATTTATCTTCCGTATGAATTCATTATTTTCATACATTTGCACCACACGCTGATTCATTGATAACTCGCAATCGTCCACTGCGCGGCCGAGATTACACGTTACCCTCATTCCGTAATGATTCACCCGTCCTTCACTAAAACCAAAATAACAAGATTAATATAATAAGAAACAAAAACTATGCACCACTAACAAAATGCATTACAATAGTTAAGCTTATCATTTAGATGATATGTTTACGTTCTCAAAATAAATTATATATATTTAAAAACAGTGTTGTTAATATTAAGTAAACATTAGAATACTCACTGTAAGACCTGTCTCATTAGCAATTTGGGATATATTATATCCTATATTATAAAGCGCAACAATACACTGCCTCTCCTGCAAACTTATTATGTATTTGTATGCATGTCGAAAAAAGAAATCACAGTAAACTGCCGATACGGTAAGAACACACGAGCACCTTCGCTTATGATCTAGCAATGACAAACAGGTTGCTCATGAACACCGAACCGAATGAATCTAAACTAACTTCATTGCATTCAATTTTTGTATGGTATGGTCTATGACTATAAAAATGTTTGAAAACCAAAACATATCTAACAAAACTTCGTAGCTATTAGGCGACAGTTGGGCTCGAACCCGCGCCTTGCTACAGCAGGCAGACAGTGTTTCCGCTGCGCCACCAAGACTTATGCTTTGGCTCGAGAAATTTTGCTTGTTATCAGAGCAATAAGCGTAGTGGGGTATGCGGTATACGTCATTTGTGTCCATGTGTGAGTACACGAGCGGCCGCAAGCGACTTGTTTTCTGCGTTTTGTATTGACTATGCCTCCATATATGAACGTGATAGTACCTCTGTTGCCGCTATAACAACAAATACTAAAAACCAGTAAAGATTAAACATAAAACTAGTGGACCGATTTTGATGAAATTTAGTACAGAGATAGATTAAACCTTGGGGAAGAACAGACTACAAAATTTACCCAAATTCCCATGGGAACTAAGTCCCGCACGGAAAGCTAGTGAAATCCTTATCCTTACTAATATTATGAATGCGAAAGTAACTTGTCTGTCGGGCTGTGATGACTAAGCCACTGAACGGATTTTGATGAAATTTGGTACAGAGATACATTAGACCTCGGATAAGGACGTAGGCTACTTTTTATTCCACTGATGGGTACGATATAACCTGTAGTATATTGACTGGTAACAAATCGCGTTGGCATATATAAGGTCCTAATTTATTAGTGACTTTCCTTTTAACAAGTTATTGTGTAGGTCAAAATATATCATTTGAGTCAAAAAACAAAAGCATAATATTAAATTGTAAAGGTCTTGAAAAATTTTGTTATGATATTTTTTCATTACTATGATGAATAAACCCATCCATTCAAACGTAAATAATAATGGCAGTAGTAGAGCGGGCGAGCGGGGAGTGGCCTTTATCTTTAAATGGAAAATTTTTTTTTTTTTTTTGCTAAATTTTATTTAAGATAATTAAATTTTATGTTGTTTTTTGGAATACTATTAACCTATCCAATAACGTCTTTGAAGGAAAGTCACTAATAAATTAGGACCATATATAAAAAAAAATCTACGACTACGTACATTTTTTTTAAATTTATCCCTTTCGGGAAAGGCAAATGAAACTCTCACAAGACCCAGCACATACGTCTCAAAATGCAGCAAGCTGTCAAAAGTAAGTCCTAGGTTTTTAGCTTCATTCACGCGCTCTATCACTTTTCCCGATATAGCAATCACAGGTGACTGACCTACGATCTTATCAACCTGCGCCTTAGTCCCAAGCACCATAAACTTGGATTTACCAGGTTTTAAAAGAAGGGCGTTATCGACTGAAGGTGAGGTAGTACTATTCATGGCCGGCACCACACAGCTATCCCATAAAGTCCCATTGATTAAATCAGCTAAATAAAAGGCGGAAATTATATGATCAATTTAACTGCCGTGACAAAGATTTAACAAAAAGTCGCAGAAATAGTAATCGAAGTAACGTTTTTCGTACAAACAAAACTCCGGCGTCATGAGACACCGAAGTAGCAATAGTTGAAGTAACATTTTCGAAGTAAAGTTACATCGATGAAATAAAGGTCCGAAGTAATAAGTCACCGAAGAAGCAATGTATCGCATTTACAAAGTATCGGTGAATGGTCATCGATGTAGAAAAATTCGTATAATCAAGTATCGAAATCAAGTAGGGGACCCCTTATATGGGCTGGTAAAAAAAAAGTAAACAATTGGTTAAAATTGGTTTATTGCGCAAGTACGCCGCGGCTAGTCTCCTTTCGTTTCTCTCAAGGGCTAGCTGGAAGAAATCCCTCTAAAGGATAAGCTCGCCTTTGGACATTTAGTTTTTTTTTTGTATTCATCTCTTTTGTTATGTACAGTCGGCCAAAAATGTGGTCTACCAACCTAAGGTTGAAATTCATTTGCGTAACATAAAACAGCAAGGTTGATTTTTCCTTGCAATAATGAACTGACAGTTACTCCGTATGTCATCTCATTATAACTGCATCATAATAAGTCATCATTCTATCTCTTTCTTTTTTTAGATGTGTGAACCTTAGCGATATTTTGAGTGCACGGAAAGCTCTGTGAAAACTGATATTCCACTTTCTTGGCCGACCGTACTTCTGATTATTTGCAATAAAGAGTTTACATACATACAAGCATACCTACGTGTAGTATATGTGGTGACTGTAAATTAGGTGGTGAAATTAAGGGAGTGGTTCTTCCCATGAAAAAAAAAACTGAACTACTTTTCCCTAGTGATACGACTTGTGGGTGTACATTTCGTGCTCGCTTCGCGCTTCATTTAATAAGGTGCTGACAGAAAATCAGCGCTGTTGACTCTCAACAGCATATGCTGAGTCTGAACCCATTCGCTGACACAACACTGTTGATAGTGCTACGCTTTATGTTACTAACTTTGTGCTTTATTGTGTTTCTTCGTATTGTCTAATTGTGTTTTTTGCCGTGAATAAATGTTTTCTATGTCTATGCTGACATTAGTTTCCTAGCCAAAATGATTTCCACTCTTGTATTTGTTTATCATAGTTTTTGTGTTCGTAAAAAATGTTTATTACCACTGCTTCTTTGTTTACATAATTTCTAATGCCAAAAAAAACGAAGTATAAAAACTGTCTCGATAACCTCAGCTTTTAAACAAAAAAAAACCCATAAAATCGGTTCATACGTAACAGCTACGATGCCGCAGATATACTGGTCAAACTTATAACACCTTTCTTTTTTTGTCGGAGCTCAAAGTAACGTGATTTTCAAAAACTTCCATGCTGGACTGGGAGTAAAAGAAAAACATAGAGTGTGCCAGCTGCCTACTCTTCCCAGGCATATCGTAAAAGTCAGTACGTGGGACGCGAGCGCTTTGCTGTATTGTGATTGTGGGCGTAAGGCTGACAACCTCTCACCACTGTTGGAAATGTCTTTTCGTTCGCTCCAGTATAGGCTCCAATTTCACGAAAAAATGCGATTCCCTTATATCTCGGAGAGTTGTGAAGATATGATATTTAAAAAAATGCTCATAAGACGCGTATTCACGAGAGCTGTAAGGTGCAAAAAGAATTATTCAAGAAAGTAAAAAACCAAAATAGTTCTGGCCGAAATAGTGTTTTTTTTTTCCAATTTTTGATTTTGGCGCTCGATATATTGGAAACGAAGAATATATCTAATAAATGGGAAATAGTTCTGTGGACAATTGAGTCAGCTATAATTTGAGCCTAAAACAATGACGATCGTGTTAAGGGTTTGCCCTGTAGCCTAACCTTTTTGAAAAAAGTCAGAACGACATTTTTTCGAATTCCGTAGAATCATTTCCAATGTGCTCGATAGTCGTGTGAGGCACGAAATCTGTGATTTTTTTATCTTATAACCCTTTAAATGTATGTCAAACGTGGCATCAAGTGGTTGTAAAACCACTGATGCTCTGCCTACCCCGATAGGGATTATAGGCATGAGCGTATGTATTTTCAAAGATAAATATTTTTTTACACCAGCCCATATACGTCCCCACCGAGGGGCACGGGCCTCCCTTCGAAACACGAAGGGGATTTAGGCCATAGATCTCCACGCTGGCCCAATGCGGGTTGGTGGACCGCTCGTCTTCCGGAAATGAATTTTCTTGGACGGGTGGGTTTCACGATATTTTTCTTCACCTTTGAGAAGTGATAATTACAAATCGGTACATAAATCCGAAAAGACGAATTCAATGGTACAGGCCCGGACTAGGATTTGAACCCGCAACCTTCCGATTACAAGTTTGGCTCATTACCAACTGCACTATCACCGCTTTTTAAGATTAATCTTATAAACATTAATCAGCAACTCCTGGCATCAATTGTGTGTATAACTACTGAGTCATCAGAAGAAGAAAAAATACAGATAGCTGTAAATATTATTCACCTTCATGAATTAATATAGAATCTCTTCTCAATCGTTTAAATCTTTCAGACACTGAACTCTGGTGGTATTCAGGGCTGTCAGGTGGTTTAAAATAAAAATAGGGAGAATGTTTTGATTTTAAGTGTGGACAGCAGCACATCAGGATACCCATTAGCATACGAAAGCTGACGCTATTACGAGCGGGATAAGGGCGACGTCGATGTCAATATGTATAGTCTGATGTGCTGCCGTGTGTACCTAATTTTAATGTTAAGTATAATTGATATTTATTTATTTATTTATTGATTCATTTAAAATTACAAAATGATACCATTACGGGACTTAGGCCCAAGTCGATAGCATTATAGGTACATACATTATAAATATAGAGAACCTTATATACTACGTACTAATTTTATAATTATAAAATATCAGTATCATATACATCATTATTATTATCATATAATTAGGTATACAAAATGTCCCGTCTAAATATAAAATACAAATAACACATGTCAAAATATATAATTAAAATTACGATGCAATAAATTAGTCATTAACAATAATAATAATCAATAAGTAAACAATAATCATTAAACAACATTAAAATTTTAATTTATTATTTTGTCATATGATAAATTGATAACACAAAAATTAAAAATTTTGAATAAAAAATAAATATTTATTTTTATTAATAAAAATAAATATTATATTTATTAATATTATGTTTATTTAATTTATTTATTTATTTTATATTTATATATAAATATTTATTTTTTTATTTGTATAAATATTTATATTTTATTTTTTAAGAGTTATCCGATATGCGATTGCTAAAAACTCTTAAACGGTGGAACCAATTTTAATCAAATATAGCTAAGATAAGAACCATCTTGATTACGTCAGCTGTTAAATAAAAAAACCGAACAGGTCCATTCGTTTAGGAGCTACGACGCCACAGACAGACACACAGATAAACACGTCAAACTTGGAACACCCCTCTTTTTTATCTTCATCACTTCATCAGCCCATATACGTCCCCACTGCTGGGGCACGGGCCTCCCTCAATAACATGAGGGGTAAATGCCATACTCACCACGCTTGGCTGACGGGTTGGCGAGGGTTTTGATATAAAATGAAAAATGAAATGAAAATTTATTTATTTCTAAAAGTAATTTTTACATTCTCGCTTGAGGCCAGCCCAGTAAGCATTAATTTGCTTGTGTTGGGTGTGCCTCGCACAATCCCAGTTTAAATAACAAAATTTCTTAAACAAAACAAAAATATATCTAAATTTACTGAAATCAAAGTGTGTGCAGATGTGTATGTGTGTACGTGCATGTGTGTAGGTGTGTGTGTATATGTATGTGTGCGTGCGTTAGCCCTACGATGTGATATCTTGGGATTAGATATAATTGCAGAGTTTTCCTTCTCTTTGTGCAGATGAACTTGCTTGCATATAACCTTAGTCGCCTTGTACGACACCTCGGTAAGAAAGAGGGTGGTCCTGTTATACTCTGCCGGGGACTCGTAAAAATGAGACAAAGGTGTGAGATAGTGTTTGTATGTTGACAGCCCTGAAGGTAACCCGCATGAACGGCCATAACTTGTTTACGCGCACGCGTATAAAAAGCATAAAGTTTACGTTTTCGTCCGCGTTAATAGACGTAGGACAAGTTGTTTGGGTGAAACGTAAACGGTTGGTAATGTGTGTTTATTAAAAATGGACAGGAGAGATATTGGTGCCCGGGAAATGGGTTCTGTACAATAAGTGACTTTAAAATAAGTGAAATTTTAGAGAGTGATTCTCCTCATTAAACTAAACAACTTTTCCCAAGGAATTTATATGAAACTAGCTAATGCCCGCAACTTCGTTTGCGTGTTAATTTTTTTTGTACAGAGTACTTACACAGATTGAAAACATCTATCTTACGTGATTTAGATTTTTACATACAAAAGTTTTTTCCCGCTAACTCCCGTTCCCGTGGGAATTTTGCAATATCCTGTTGCAACTAAGCTTTAAGTTTACTAAGGTACTTGAATGCCAAATTTCAAGCGTCTAACTTAAGCGGTTTAGATTTTTCATACAAAAGGGTTTTCCCGCTAATTCCCGTTCCCGTGGGAATTTCGAGAATTCTTTTCTTAGTGCACCTCTATGGTACCTAAGCTATGTCCCTTCCAAATTTCAAGTGCCTACGTTTAGCCGTTTAGGCTGTGCGTTGATATGTCAGTCAGTCAGTTTCTCCTTTTATATATTTAGACTCTCAAAAAATAATTCGACTTGCCGTCAGAGGCAAATTAGCTAATCGCTCAAATTGTATGGAAACGTGAATCTTTGACATTGGAAATGTCTTTTCGTTCGCTCCAGTATAGGCTACGTTTCCCAAAAAAAAGTGAAGCCCTTATATCTCGGAGAGTTGTGAAAAAAGGCTCAAAAGACGCGTATTTACGATAACTGTAATGTGCAAAAATAATTATTCGTAAAAGTCTAAAATCAAAAAAAGTTTTGGCCAAAATAGTGAAAAAAAACTTTTTTTCCGAATTTTTGATTTTGGCGCTCGATATTTTGGACACGAAAAGTGATATCACAAATTTGTGAAAAATTCCTCTGGACAATTTAGTCAGCTCCAATTGAGCCTAAAACAAGGACATTTTTTCGGATTCCGTAGATTCATTTCCCATGTGTTCGATAGTCGTGTGAGGCCATGTGAGGCACGAAATCTGTGATTTTTTAAAAATATTTCATACTATATTCCTTAGGGGAAGTTGTTAAGTTTCGTAGGCTGACTCACATCCTTCATTATAGCTTACTAATTTAAAGTCATCCAATAGAACAAACGATGATAAAAGGACAATTTCGATTCAGTGGATTGTAGCGTTGTCTCTGAATCACTGGAATCGAAAAGGGTCTCTAAGAATTTCCCTTTGAACTAGTGTAATTACAATTTGGAAAAAACGTAAAATGGTTCTGAGATTTGTTACTAGCATAGCAATAAAATTTATCAGCATTTTGGTAGCTTCTAACCCATGGCTAGAAGCTACCACTATGCTAGTAAAATCAGATTGGGCAGTCGTGTTAAGTGTCAAAGAATACCTGCATGCATTTTTACGTAGAAAAGCTTTTTTTACAAGCCTATATTTGTCCTCACCGAGAGGCACAAGCCTCCCTTCGACACATGAAGGGGATTCAGGCCATAGTCCACCACGCTGGCCCAACCCTGGTTGGTGGACCTCGCGCCTTTCGAAAACTTATTTTCTTAGGCGTGTGTTGATCGATAGAGAATAACACCACCCCATTTCTTTCCGTGGGTGTCGTAAGAGACGATTAAGGAAACACAAATGAGACCTGCCTCCTATTAATCCACCCCAGGCAACGACACCTCATTTGTTCTGAATCTGAGGTCTCATGTGGTGTGGTAGGCTTTGTGAAGGGCCGTCTGGTTAGCGACCACTCCTCCTACCGAAGTCCGACGCCAAACAGCTTGATGTGTTCCGGCGGTGCGTAGCAGTACCAGTGCCTTATAGGCATTTTCTGGGTTAATTCGCTTCATCGTCGACCTCATCTATGATCTTGGTTAAGATTGAAGTCAAGAGTTAACCCATCTTATAATAAAAAAAACGTGATTTATCACGATAGTTTTCCTTCACCGCTGAGCCAGTGATAATTAATGAAAAATCCATACAGAAATCCGAGAAAACGAATCAAGTGATGGGCCTGTATCACCAGGTTTTGAACTCACAGCAAGGTTACAAGTCTGGCTCATTACCAACTGGGCTATGACTGCTTTACAACAGTAACGCTTCATCATGTCAGCCGCAAGACGTCCACTGCTGAACAAGGCCCCCTCCAGGGATCTCCACCTCGATCGGTCCTGCGCCACCCGCATCCAGCGGCTTCCCGCAATCTTTACCAGATAGTCGGTCCACCTTGTGGGAGGCCTTCCTACGCTGCGCCTTCCGGTACGTGGTCGCCACTCGAGGACTTTTCTGCCCCAGCGGCCATCAGTCCTACGAGCAATGTGCCCTGCCCACTTCCACTTAAGGTTAGCAATTCTTTGGGCTATGTCGTTGACCTTGGTTCTCCTGCGGATTTCCTCATTTCTGATTCGATCGCCCAGAGAAACTCTGAGCATAGCCCTTTCCATCGCTCTTTGAGTGACCTTGAGCCTTCTTACGAGGCCCAATGTAAGCGATCACATTGGGCCTCATAAAAAGGCTTAAAGTCACTCAAAGAGCGATGGAAAGGGCTTTCATTACAATTCATTAATAGGCAAGAAAGTGTCTACCATGATTAATTATATTGTCAGACTTCAAACCACTAGCCCTCTGACTTGTCTTGTTTTATCTCATTTATATTCTGGGAAGGATACTGGAAGTTCTTTTATCTAGGTCATTTGCGTGATATTCCATTATAATGTTAAGTTATTATGGCGTGATGTACACATAATAGTGCGTGAAAGGTTGAAGGAATATCGTTATGAGACAAGTGAATGTCATTTATGTCAATTATGCTACATGATTTAGGTTTTATGCTTATTACATCCTCGACCATGTCTTTTTGCCTTTGCTGGATTATGGTTATAAGGGGTGGATTATGGTTATGATTTTGGTATATGCTGGATTATGGTTATTCAGGGTGTAAGGGACAGCTTAGCAAATACTTAAATGGTGGAGTCACCTATTTTTATTTTTATTTTTTATTATTATAAGATGGGTTAACTCTTGACCTCAATCTTGACCAGGTCAAAGATGAGGTCGACGATGGAGCGAGTTAACCCAGATAATGCCTATAAAGGCACTGGTACTGTTTGGCGTCGGACTTCGGTAGGAGGGTGGTCGCGAACCAGACGGCCCTTTACAGAGCCTACCACACCGCATGAGACCATAGGACGACACCGCAGATTCAGAAAAAAATGAAGTGTCGTTGCCTGGGATGGATTACTAGGAGGCAGGTCTCATTTGTGTTTCCTTAGTCGCCTCTTACGACACCCACGGAAAGAGATGGGGTGGTGTTATTCTCAACCGATCACCACACGGTTAAAAACCTATAACTATGATACCTATAACTATGATACCTATAACTATGATACCTATAACTATGATCGGCTACATGTAATTATTTTTCCCGGGAAAGGTCAAGTTAATGAGTTTTATTTATTTATTTAGTTTTCGGTATTTACCTAATTTGGCGCTACGGCGCTTCGATATACTCGAATTCTGGTTTTCGTATTTTACAGTGTTATGATTGTTTTTTGTTGCAAAATGGAGTGTACTCGAATAAATAATTTAACTTTACAGCGAAACATTTTTTATCTTTCCGGAAGAAAATTCCACTGGAAAATCTTTCAAAATAATGGTCTCAATTCAGGATTTCAGTTTTACACCCTGCATATAAAATACGAAAAAAAAAATTTTAAGTTCCCATACAAACTTCATCAGCATATAGCGCATTTTTTATATGAGATCAAAATTTTTTTTCGCATTTTGGTTCATATGTTCCTTGGGGAAGATGTTCAGTTTCATGGACTTTTTAACCACCCAAATGGTTGAAAGAGAGATACCTAAAGCCCTAATCGTACAAAACCGGGGCAAGTCACTAGTTTTATACATATACATATATACGCTCACGCCTATAGTCCCTATCGGGGTAGGCAGAGCATCAGTGGTTTTAAAACCACTTGATGCCACGTTTGACATACATTCAGAGGGTTATAAGATGAAATATGATGTAAGTGGTGAGAGGTTGTCAACCTTTCGCCCACAATACAGCAAAACCCTCGCGTCCCACTTACCGACTTTAACATTATGCCTGGGAAGAGTAGGCAGCTGGCACATTCTATGTTTTTCTTTTACTCCTAGTCCAGTATGGAAGTATTATAAGCTGTGTCGCTAGTATTATAAGTTTTGTTTTATTCGTGTTTCAAAGAACAAAGTTCTTCTTCTTCTTATCGTGTAGGTACCTATAGTCAATATGTGGCGAACTTGGCTAACCCTGGTGTCAGAGTTTTCAAACTACACAATGGCCTGTGACTTGGTTTTAACGACTGTAGTCAATCGACAACAGCCGGGACCGACAGCTTAACGTGTCCTCCAAAGCACGGAAACGCTCGTGATAAATTATCATTTTGGTCACCCATCAGGTTCCCTGCCTCTGTGTTCGTTGTTTAACCTCACTGATCGGTTGAGATCAGCGAGAGCCACTGGGCTACGAGCGCTTCAGAGTTAATTCTCGGAATTCCAGCAATTACTTTAGAAGCATCTTTATATCGGGCTTAGTGTAATTGGAATCTCACATAATGGGAGGGAATAATCTTGATAACTTCAGTCCCTTGGGGCTTAGAGATCATTTGAAGTAATTCAAAGCTGTCACTGAATACGTAAATTACAATATCTTTGAAATAGAACTTACGAAAGTGGAAGGATATGAGTTTGTTTTATTTAAATGGACCACTTTTGACGCGACAAAGATATCAGTGTAGGCATGAAAACTTAACAGACAGACATAGTAAGAAATAACTCTAAAATTAAAAAAAACGTATCACACCCGACTTTCGCCTACTCATAACTTTTAAACAGCTAAACCAATTTTAATCAAATATGTATAGCTATAGGAACCATCTCAATTATGTTAGCTTCCAAACAAAAATCGCTTTGTGATCCGTCGATTCATTTAGGAATTACGATGCTACAGTCAGACACAAAAACACACGTCAAACTGTTATACTCTTTTTTGTTGGGGGTTAAAAATAAAACCGTTTAATTATAAATTAATTATAACTCTCATGAATCGTATATTTTTCACATTTACAAAATTATTAAAATTATGTAGTATGGAAGTATGGATGGATGGATTTATTTTTAATTTTTTCGTATGTTTAGAATTTAAAGTGATATTGTCTAGTAAAAGGTACCACTGTGGGGCAGTCGTTAATATTGAGAACTAGCTTTCCGCCGGGACTTCGTTCCCGTGGGGATTCGGAAAC
Organism: Aproaerema taeniolella; assembly: GCA_949987775.1. Classification (NCBI taxonomy): domain Eukaryota; kingdom Metazoa; phylum Arthropoda; class Insecta; order Lepidoptera; family Gelechiidae; genus Aproaerema; species Aproaerema taeniolella. The sequence goes on from OX465264.1 coordinate 13,549,155, forward strand.
TTCATGTACCCTATGTCCATCCCGGATAATGTAGGATCCTAATGGTGAAAGAATTTTTCAAATCGGTCCAGTAGTTTCGGTGCCTATTCAATGCAAACAAACAAACAATTAAATCTTTCCTCTTTATAATATTAGTATATTCTTCTTCTTCATCAGCTCATATATGTCCTCACTGCTGGGGCACGGGCCTCCCTCAATAACATGAGGGGTAAATGCCATACTCACCACGCATGGCGAGGGTTTTGATACTCGTATAATTGCAGAGTTTTCCTTCTCTGTGTACAGATGAACTTGCTTGCATATTTACCTTAGTCGCCTTGTACGACACCTCGGTAAGAAAGAGGGTGGTCCTATTCTACTCTGCCGGGGACTCACACGGCTTAATTATATTAGTATATGGCTTAATATTAGTATAGATGAATTTCAGTTAATGCAATAATCTAATAAGAGCGGTGATAGCTCAGTTGGTAATGAGCCAGACTTGAAATCGGAAGGTTGCGGGATCAAATTCTGTTGTGGGAATATCTTTTCGGATTTATGTTTGTTTAAACATTTATTTTCACATGCTCAACGGTCTAAGAAAATTGTCACACTTTAATTTAGCATTTATTACTCTATAGACCAAGATCCCAGGGCCGCCAGACCTTACTTATTTTCTCATTAACCAAAAGTGTGGGAAAGGGTAGTGCTAATATGTGCTATTAACATATGAATACCCGCAAGCCTGGCCCGACGGCCAATTTTGAGCTACCAGGTTCTGAAGGCACTTCCAAAAACGTGTTACGTGTTATTCTTATGTTAATAGTACATATTACCACTACTCTTTCCCACACTTTTGGTTACTGAGAAAATAAGTAAGGTCTGGCGGCCCTGGGATCTCAGTCTACTACGGTAAATAGTTGCTCAACGGTTTAAGAAAATTCCTTTTCGGGCGGCGTGCGGTCCACCAACCCGCAATGAGCCAGCGTTGTGAACTTTGAACCTCAATCCCTTTCATGTTTCGAAGGGAGGCTGGTGCCCCTCGGTGGAGACGTAAATGGACTGATAAAAAGGGATGTGTGTGGAGTAAATACATTCAAACATAGGCAAATTACTCAGTAAGTAATTTATTTACCAAATTATGTGGCAAGCTTACCGTCACGTACGGTTGTTTATTTAGCGTTTCGGTTCTAATTGAACATATCATCTTGACATAATCATGTTTGGTTTATACGTGAGTTTTCACATTCAACATAGAAGCAGGATGCACGGTTTTGTTGAAATATCGACCTTATTTCTAATTAACATAGATGCTATTTTATGGTTTGAAGTGTATACAAACTCTGTTTTAAATTTCAAATGAGTTTTGAAGAATTGCTTAAAATAATCTGATGTAATTCTTAGTACAGTTTTGTCTCGTAAGATAAGTTAACTGGGTATACTGAACGTACTACGCTTAAAATGTAAACATGATTAATAACACTAATATTATTAAAGAGTAAAGGTTTTTACTTGTATGTGTTTGTTACGAATAAACAAAAAAAATAATGGACCAATTTCAAAAAAAATATTTCCGCTAGCTTGTCCGCCCGGGACTTCGTTCCCGTGAGAATTTGGGAAAATGTTGTAGCCTTTGTGTTAATTAAGGGTGTCAGCTACCTCCATACCGTTTACCGTTTAGCAGCAGACGATAGTGACAGCGCCGCGACAACACCGCAGTCCTATGTCAAAATGTCAACATTGACAACGCCATAGGGCGAGCAAGCCTTTGCGCGAGGGTCCCGCGAGGGTCAAAGTGAAGTTTCAGCGTGAGCCGAGCGAGAATTTGTCGTTATCGTGCTAGAGCTGCAGGTTAGCTGTTTGAGCGTGAAAGAGGAACAAAAATCCACACATACAAATTTTCGCGTTTATAATATTAGTAATAATTATTTCTGAGTAACAAACTTTCCTGAATACGCACGGAAACGAAGCTATCTTTCTTTTAAGTAATACCAAGTATGTAGTTGGAATGAAACAATAGTGATGAATTTGAATTTGTATAAAACTTTTAAGACTACCCGCCACCTTATTGCATGCTTATTTTATTTAAGCAAAACATGATGTACTTAACTACCTTATTGTCATCTAAAATACCATGTTTTATGCAAATAAATGATTATTATTGATTATAGATTACCTTTTTTGTTCGTCACCAATTTGATCTAAGTATGTTTTCCTGGAGCACCCTCATTCGCACTTCGTAGCTAACATATCTTTTTTCATCAATCTTCATGAAAGGAAATGAAAAAAATGGAGGCAAAAAACACGTCGCAGAAAGTAAGTGAAATCGATGGAATTCACACTTTCACGTCTTTGACACTTTCACGGAACCCTAAAAATCATTTACTGGTATTGATATTATTTATAGAATCTTTGGCAATTGTGAGCGATGTACGATGTACATTTCTGTTTTTTTAACCTTCATACAAACATACTACATATATGGACTACTAGTTTTTTTCCGGGAATTCATTCTCTTGGAAATGTTGGAATATTAAGTAGCCACTATTTCAAGAAAATTGTGATAGGCAAAATGTAAACACTAGAAGCAAACATAACTTGGATATACTAGACAGCCGTCTCTACAAAGTAACAAACTCTTTTATGGGTCAATGTATACGCTTCTACAATAAGATTCCCATGTGTATTCAAAACCTACCTTTAGAAAAATTTAAGACGATAATTAAACAAAAACTTTGTAAAAAGGGCTATTATAGAATTTCGGATTATCTGTTAGACAAGCAACCATGGGAATAAATTGCTCAGCTCCAGAGTTATTCACATATTAAGTCAATTAAAATTAAAAGTAAGAAAATTTATATGATTGACTTAAAAAGAGCGACCCTCGGAGTTTCTTGCCTATTCTTCTCATGAGGAAGACTGCACCTTTGCGAATAGGCGCAAAGTCAAAAGTGCTAATGTAATTCATAATATTGACGTGTTCAAGTATCATTTTATATGTTCAATGAAATAAACACTTTGACTTTTGACTTTTGACTATGTTAATCCAGGGAGTAAGCAACCTCCATAGCGACTTTTATCAAAATTGGTCTAATCGTGAACGTCTGACAACCTCTCACTATTATAGTATATCATATTTAATCCTTTTATCCTTTTATGTTTGTATGTATTGGACCTACAAATTTTAAACCAGGGAGAAGCTCCAACGTTCGACGCGATTAGAGGAGGAAAGAGATATAAGAGCCATGTGGACATTACGGTTTGCTCAGCGGATCTGCTCGGATTAATGTACATTCTTATCAGCCCATAAACGTCCCCACCGAGGGGCACGTGCCTCCCTTCGAAGGGGATTTAGGCCATAGTCCATCACGCTGGTCCAATACGGGTTGGTGGACCGCTCGCCTTTCGAAAATGAATTTTCTTGGACGAGCGGGTTTCATCACGATGTTTTCCATCACCGTTCAGCAAGTGATAATTAGAAATCCGTGCATAAATTCGAAAAGATGAATTTAGTGGTACAGGTCCGCACCAGGATTGGAACCCGCAACCTTCCGATTACAAATCTGGCTCATTACCAACTGGGCTATCACTGCTTATAGTATACATAATTTTCCCAAATTCCCACAAGAATGAAATCCCGGACGAAAAACTAAAGAGTAGAGCTATTGTTTGCTATCGCTCCAAGCACCATAACATTTTACGAGCAAATGTATTTGTAGGTAACATGTGTATTTCAGTGGATGTTCGTATTTCATTTTTTACAACTTGGCTGTTCTCGACGAAATTTGTGGCCGGATTTATGTCATGTGGGCTTTATCTTATGCATAAAAAAATGAAGCGAGTAACAAAACGTTTCCCTTATCTTGTTTTTGGCGCTTGAGTTTGTACAGACTGCGTAGTCCTTCCAGGCTAGACTGGGAGTGAAAGAAAAACTTACACCCATATTCTTAGAAGTTAACTCGAGATTTTCTCGACTCCACTCAACCTCTGTCAAGGATTTTGACGTTTTTATTTGACACTTCCGTCCTCGACTTTACAATTTTCCTCAGTGGAGTCGAGGATGATTTGAGTAATCAATTGTCAAGGTACCTCGCGACTTACCTTAAGATTTTCTTAACGCTTTATTCGATGCTTGAGCTTCTTGTATGCTACTTTTTCATATGAAAAATGAATTATTTTGAAGATTTCGTGGATTATCTTTATGGTAATATATCGTTAAAGATTAATATCGAATAAAGATATACGCTAGCTTGTGCCATCTATCGTCGCTATTCGACGATAAGAATGATAAGAATGTGCCAGCTACCTACTCTTCCCAGGTATACAGTAAAAGTCTGTAAGAGGGATGCGAGGGTTTTGCTGTATAATAGGCGAAAGGCTGACCACCTTTCACCGTTATACAACTTGTTCCATCTGATAACCCTCACAATTTGTGTCAAACGTGGCATCTAGTGGTTCTAGAACCACTGATGCACTGCCTACCCCATTAGGGATTATAGGCGTGAGCGTATGTACCTTTATAGTTACAAGAGTCTATGCATTTATTTCATTTGTTTGTTTGCATTGAATGGGCTCCGAAACTACTGGACCGATTTGAAAAATTCTTTTACATTATTTTTACATTGCTACATTATCCCCGATGGACATAGGGTACATGATTTTCCCGAATTTCCAAGGGAACGAAGTCCCAAGCGGAATGCTAGTAATTTATAAAAATACTAGCTTTTCGCCCGCGGCTCCGCCCGCTTGGACTACAGGTTATTTCGTACCAAGCTGTGGGATAAAATGTAGCCGATGTCCTTTTTTCAAAATTTAATCTATTCCTGCACCAAATTTCATCAAAATCAGTTTTGTAGTTAAGGCGTGAAAGCGTAACAGACAGCATTATAATATTAGTAGGATAAAACTGACTGTCCGCCCAGGACCTCGTTCCTGTGGGAGTTTTCTCGGTGGAGATAATTTAAATATATATATATATATATATATATATATATATTTACATTATCATAAAGAAAAACCAAGACTCTTCACAAATACTAGAAAATACGATTTTTATAAATTTATTTTGATCGAGAATTGAACTTTTAAGATTCAAAGAACCAACTAAGCTTTTCGGATTGTTAGCTGGCACTTACAATGATTTTTTTTATATCCCCAGTCTCGCGTGGTAGTAATTTGGCTTTCGGCTGCCATCGCAACTGTGTTTCGCAACCAGTTGACGGCAAAGATTTTTTAGTCTTCCATGGCAATCAGTTGTGATAGAATAACTTTTATTGCATGTAATTTGCACCTACTGAATCTTTTACAAAGAAAAGGAAGGAGATACAAATCCTCGCACTTCCGATGAAGATTTAACATCTCGATGTTTCCATTTCTAGTTGAGAAAACACGTTCTACATCATAAAATTCATTCGAGGTCAATAAAATAGGATATAAAAAATTTCAATGGCTGAAAACATTTTTTTATCAGCCCATATACGTATTCGTCCCACCGAGAAGCACGGGCCTTCCTTCGAAACACGAAAGGGATTTAGGCCATAGTCCACCACGCTGGCCCAATGCGGTTTGGTGGACCGCGCGCCAATCGAAAACAAATTTTCTTAGACGTGCGGGTCACGATATTTTTCTTTACTGTAGCAGCTCTAGCACGATAACGACAAACTCGCGCTCGGCTCACGCTGAAACTTCACTTTGATTGCGCGAGGGCCCCGCGCAAAGGCTTGCTCGCCCTATGGCGTTGTCAATGTTAACATTTTGACATAGGACCGCGGTGTTGTCACGACGCTGACACTATCGTACTTGGCCTGCTGAGCAAGATAAATAAAAAACTTTACTTAACACTTTTTTCTTTTGTTTCAGGGTTCAAAGATGCCGTGAGACGTCTGCGACTGTGAAAAATCTAACTAATTCAATTAAAAGTCAATACAAGCCTAAAAATGTACAAAAATCTAGTCGTAGCTGTAATTCTAGCCTTAAATATATTAAATACTAATGAAGCTATGACTAACAGTGAAGAAGAAGATGTATTTAACAGTAACAATGATCTCAAAAATGAAGATGTTGATGAAGAAGTCAAAGATGTATTAGATAAAAGAGTTGAAGGACATTTAGACAATGATTCAGATTTAATGATATTATTGGATAAAAATAATGTATCAGAGGGCTGCGTGGGAGACCAACTATACTGTAACATGTCAAGAGAAGATTATATTGCAATGCTTGACGCCTATATCTACCCAATGCCATACGAATGGTTTTTAATTGTTTTTCATACAGCTGTATTCTTCGTGGGTCTTACTGGAAATGCTTTAGTCTGCGTGGCAGTTTATAGAAACCATACAATGAGAACGGTGACAAATTACTTCATAGTGAATTTAGCGGTGGCTGATTTCATGGTGTTGCTGTTATGTCTTCCGCCGACAGTGATATGGGATGTGACGGAGACGTGGTTCCTTGGAGAAGGGCTGTGCAAGGTGCTGGTGTACTTTCAGGTAATTTAAAAAAAAGTTTTTTACTCTCTAGTTTTAAAAATTATAACGGTTTAGTATTTATTAAAACGCTTACCCGCGTGAGATATTCACAAATAATTTTCAGAGAAAGAAAAATATTCAGCGCGAATGGGACTTGAACCCACGACCCCAGGATCAGATCTCCTCTTTTTCTTTCCCTGAAAATTATTATATCGGTTTCTTAACCCGATTTTTCTTTTAAATAAGTATCCTTACAAATATTTCCATACTGATATAATAAACGTGAAAGTTTGTATATATGTTTGTTACTCTTCCACGCTCAAACGGCTGGACCAATTTTGATAAAATTTGGCACCAACAAATGTTTATCAATATTTCAATAGAAGGCTTGCATCGGAAAATAGCAGGTTTTGTCATCTAATTTAACTAATAAGCATAAACTGGATGTACTAGGCAGTCGTCTCCACAAGGTCACGAACTCTTTTATGGGTCAATGTATACGTTTCTATAAGAAGATTCCCAGGTGCATTCAAAATTTACCTTTAGACAAATTTAAGACAGTAATTAAACAAAAACTTTGCAAAAAGGGATATTACAAAATTTCTGATTACCTAACTGACAAGCAGCCATGGGAATGAACTGCTCAGCTCTAGAGTTATTTCAAAATTAGTTAAATTTAGAAAATAAGAAAATTTGTAATGCGATTAAAAAGAGCACCCTCAGAGTTTCTTGCCTGTTCTTCTCTGGGGAAGACTGCACCTTTGCGAATAGGCGTAGAGTCAGTAGGGTCAACAGAACGAATGCGTATGTATGTATTTAAATCCTTTAATGTTCGTTATGTATTCATGTAATCTTGACTTGTTTTAAGTGGCATCCTGAATATCCTATAAAATAAAGATTTTTTTCTATTTTATTATATTCTATTCTTTTCAAAATCCACTCCAAACACGAACTTTTTGACTAATATTTGAAAGTTAGACAGAGTTTAAAACAGATAGACGATTAATGGGGTTGGAAGATTTCAACAACGGTGTAAAAGCAAGGAAAGGTATTTTGTAATTAGTTTTCCTTGACGAACTGTGTCACTTGAATGGATTGTTTGATTTCACTTTAAATAAAAGTGGCTTAGTAACCTCCTAATCGCCTTTTTTTCTTTTAAAAATGTTTTAAGTTCTACTTTTACAATGATTTTTCAATATTGTTTCAGGATTTGAGTGTTGTCTTGTTTGACAAATCTACGGGTGTCCCAAAAAATAGTGTCAAGCGGAATTCCTGAGGCAGACCATCACCAGGGGCATCCGAATCACCCCCATAATGTTCTACGATTTTTGGTAGTTTAGAAGTTACAAGGCATTTTATTACTTTTTTCATAATTTCTACCTGGCATCGAGTTTTTTTTTCTCTTTCTTTTGAACATTTATGAATATGACTTTTGGCGGTAATTGATAGTAACAATATCAGGTACCACCACAAAAAAATAAAAAGAACCTTGGCATTGTGGATCATGGTTTGAATTTAACCCAAATTTCCAAATTGGAGCCGGAACACAGTCATCCAGGAAATTAAAAAAAAAAAAAAAAATCGCTCCACAAGCTTCCGAGATCTTTTAAAAACTTAAGCAGACATTTAGCTTTTAGATTAATGCAAAAAAAATAAATCTTAATGGGGCTTTTTTCTCGTAAACCGCGTTTAAAGTAAACCAGTGACCATTGCAGGAGCTTTCCTAGTAGCAATTACTTGGAGAGCGCTGTTCTTAAAATTACAACAAACATCCTTAAAAAATGCGCCAAATGCATGAAAATGATCCTAAGGTAAAAAATAACTATTTAATTTCACGCTACATTTCTTGTGGGATAGGCAGGATTACAGGGTACCACTTTCACTTCTTTTTTTTAGTCAGTGATATTGTCCATTAGGCAAGCATAAAAAGCCAAGACGTAGATAGATAGATAGATAAACTTTATTGCTTCTTAACAATTTGTAACATTGTACAATGTTCTTATACAATTAAAAAAGGTAAGCAAAATATGTGATGTACATTGTAGAAGCAAATAGGACACAGAACTCAGCATACTTGCTGTCTATGACAGACAACAAACTGATTTTCAGCTGTGCCTGTGCCTAGAGATGTCGTGTGCAGATTAAGTTTTCGCGTTCCCAGAAACAGGAGGTCCACCTACCCAACAAGAAATGTAGCGTAAAGTGTATAAGTAATTTGAAAACCCAATCTGCACACAACATCATGGCTATCCATGCCTGCCTAATGGACAATATCACAGAATGAAAAGAAGAAGTGAAAGTGGTACCCTGCCTACCCCACAAGAAATGTAGCGTGAAATTTAATAGTTATTTTTTACCTTAGGATCATTTTCATGCATTTGGCGCATTTTTTAAGGATGTTTGTTGTAATTGTAAGAGCAGCGCTCTCCAAGAATTGCTACTAGGAAAGAACCTGCAATGGTCACTGGTTTACTTTAAACGCGGTTTACTAGAAAAAAAGCCCCATTAAGTACATTTTTTTTGCATTATTCTGAAAGCTAAATGTCTGCTTAAGTTTTTAAAAGATCTCGGAAGCTTGTGGAGCGATTTTTTTTTTACTTTAATTTCCTGGATGACTGTGTTCCGGCTCCAATTTGGAACTTTGTGTTAAATTCAAACCATGATCCACAATGCCAAGGTTCTTTTTAATTTTTTGTGGTGGTACCTGATATTGTCACTATCAATTACCGCCAAAAGTCATATTCATAAATGTTCAAAAGAAAGAGAAAAAAAAATAAAATTCGATGCCAGGTAGAAATTATGAAAAAAGTAATAAAATGCCTGTAACTTCTAAACTACAAAAAATCGTAGAACATGCATGGGGGTAAATCGGATGCCCCTTGGTGATGGTCTGCCTCAGGAATTCCGCTTGACACTATTTTTTGGGACACCCTTTATATTTATTTTGCGAAAAGATAGCTCTCGCCGTGTGTTTCATTTAGAACCTATAAGAATTCCCAAATAAAAAAAGGTTGTTGAAGGTTGCACTTAGTTTTTATATATATTTTTTTTATTAATAAACTCGAGCTTTAAAGAGATTCGGGTTATATGAATTCGGTAATACATACGCAGGCAGGGAATTCCATTCCCTAGCAGTGCGCAATATGAAAGATGATGAAAAGCGCTCAGTGCGAATCCGTGGGATATCAACAAGATATGGATGGTACCCCGCGGTGCGTGTGTATGTCCGATAGAAGAATGGGGCAGGCGGAATAAGCTCATGCAACTCCTGAGCACTTAATTGTAGAAACTTCTTAAAAGTTAATTCTAATTAAAACCGTGTCGTGATCGTTTGAGAATAACACCACCCCATCTCTTTCCGTAGGTGTCGTAAGAGACGACTAAGGAAACACAAATGAGACCTGCCTCCTAGTAATCCATCCCAGGCAACGACACTTCGTTTTTTTCTGAATCTGAGGTGTCGTCGTGAATTTGCCCCGACTGGGAATTGAACTCCGGATCCGTCGATTAAGAGGCAATATCACTACCATACGACCAAACTGGCCGTCTATGTTTACCTTGGTATGGTATTACCTAGGTTCCCTATCCCAGTGTACGTTGCATAACCCCACTAATATATTTCGATCATTCATTGGTCCTGGTTAGCTTGGAAGCAATTTATAGTTCCTATGTTTATCCCTTGCAAGGTTAACCTCAGTTTCGGTTTCAAACTCATCAATCTGCTGCGGAACCCTCGTCAGCTCAGACACCTGTCAGGAGTATTTAAATTGTTATGGTTAGACCATTGTAGTCTTGTTATTCTTCCATTCATCATACTATTCAAGTTCATTCTCATCAATTCATCAATTTTATGAGTGGGATGAGTCGTGATCTTGTTTAGAAGTCATTTAGTCTCTGAGAATAAAAAACACAGTATAGTATTTGGAGACTTTAACAACGACTATGGCTAGTGATGAAAGAGACTCAGTCTTTTATGGCTTTCAATGGGCCTTTTTATAATTGGAAAACGGCACGGCAAAATTGTACTACCATTGCCTCCTACATACTAGGGATTTTTGTAGTTAGGAACATAAGGGGCAAAGATAATTCAAATTTTGACATGCCGTGCCGTGCCGTTCGAATTATAAAAAGGCCCAATAAAGACTCGCCTTATTTTTGACGCCTCACGACTGACTCAGTCTTTTAGTTCCCAACCTTTAGTCATAAGACTAGCTTTTTTAGTCGAAGTTCTATTCTATTCTATTCTAAGTCTTTTAACTGAGCTGTTACTTAAACAGCTTAAAGGACTTAAAAGACTGGCGCCTAATTGTCTGGGAAGTCGACAGTCGTAAGTATGTGTTAATAGAATGTAAATATCTAATTTTATCCCCTTGTTACATTTTATCAAAATGTATTTATTGGTTTAGGCGTGAATTATTCCTTTTGGTTGATAGGTTACAAAAAGGTTACAAAAGATATTTTGAATATCACACACAAACAAAACCTTTTAAATATAAGAACTCGAGTCGTTTAAGTCTTATAAAATCAGCTGTAGTTGGTTAAGTCTTTTAGTCTTTTGAAAACAACGCGAGTCGTTTCAGTTAAAAAGTCTTTTAATAAAACGACTTAATCTTATTAATAAAAACTCGAACCTTCTGTCTTAATTTTAGAGTCAAGTCCTGTAAGATGGAGGCGAGTCTTTTTAATAAACATTAAAAGACTAAGGCCCGTGTTCACCAAAAATATAACCAACGGTTAAACCGCGGTTAGAAGCTAATCAGACAAAATGTCAAAAAAAATGTATGAAAATGACATTGTCAAATCTCTGTTTATCTGCTAACCGTTGGTTATATTTTTGGTGAACACAGGCCTTAGTCTCTTTCATCTCTAACTAAGACCGTCACGAGAGTACACCTGTTTTAAATGAATACGTAATGTAAACGATTTTTATACAACTGTTTGCATCCACGCAAGTTAGTTCTTAAACAGTTGTTTTTTTTGTCATTTGTCTTGTGGCGCTGGAATTTATAACTCCTTTAGTTACCTTATTTTTTGTGACCTCGTTTTTAGACATTATTAGCGGTTTAACCATCAATATGCTCGTAGAATTAAAAAGCCAGCTGCATATTTGAACCATGCTGCTACGGAACCCTGCAATGTGCGTGGCCGGTTTTTTTTGACAGAAAGTACCCTATTCTTTTAAAACAAAAAACTATCTAACGAATTATCTTAAATCAGAAGTCAGAGCTATACAAGGTGTTTCAAAAAAACCCAAAAAAAAGATAATTTAAAATTAGTTAAAATTTAAGTTATTGCGCAGCTCTATTACAAATATGACAAGTATGTCATATTAATTATATGAAACTTTCATTTTGAAAGATGTCAAACCTTGCAACTATTGCTAGAGTTGCGACTATTTCACTTTTAAAATTAAATTTTGGAATTTCTTTTTTTTTGGGTTTTTTTGAAACACCTTGTATACACTAAAAATATTGATTGAAATCCTACGCAATAGAATTAGCAAGTACAAAAATAATTATAGGTACAAATTGTAAGTTGTACCTCTATGTATCCTGAAATTAATTAAACTAGGTACAATTATAACTTGGTTGCTTACTCCAAGTATATGTAATATGTATAACAAAAACATCGCGTCATAATAAGCTCAAACATTGTCGAAACATTGTCAATATTGTTCTTGAGACCTGAGTAAACCTATTATACTAATCAATTTTAGGCCGCTGAACTTAGCCATTGCTATAATTGCTTACATTATACATAAAGGCGTAACTTTTATGTTAAATAATACCGTCTGAATATCGGCAGGCTTCGCACGACCTGCGATAAACTCTAGCGTCACACAAATCAGCAGCTCGAGTACGATGGTGATAGCGCGCGTAATGCGTCGCAATTCTATGTCAAAATGTCAACATTGACAACGCCAGAGGGCGAGCAAGCCTTTGCGCGGGGCCCTCGCGCAATTAAAGTAAAGTTTCAGCGTCAGTCGACTGGCGCGCCGCGCGAGTTTGTCGCCATCGTACTCGAGGTGCAGATGGCGATTTATTGAGAACTATTTAACTTTCATATACTTGCTGACAACCACCCCGACTAGAAGCGTCACCGCCAACTGAACGTAAAGTTGCAAACTACCTAGCAAGTGTACGTTCAGTTGGCGGTGGCGCCACCAGTCAAAGCAACAAAGTCATTAGATGTATGAAAGGACATCATTCACGGCCCATACAAAAAATACAAAATTTTTTAAAGTAGCGGCCAAAAAAGGTAAAGTTATTATTTCGAAAGAACATATTATTCTAAACATTTTTACTATGACAGCTAAGCTGCACGACCATTACTAGAGTTGTTCGTGACACTAGTACCTAAATATTTATTTTAAATGTTCCGGCCATAGAAAATACCTAATGTTTCAATAGATTGTGATAAAAAAAATTTTTCGTATTTAGGTTAAAGGTTTAAATTCTAGATTCTTTAATAATAACAGTGCAGACCTTATTTTTATTTTTTAAATTATTTGAAATATAAAAACTGCATGAATAAAAAATTATAAAAAATGTTAAGAATAGTGTGTCCTTTTGAAAAAAAAAGAAAAAATATTTATTACCAGTAACATTTGTAACAAAAAAGTATTACCCCGGTCCCCACACTAGGCAAGCCTCTATCGTGGGGTCCCGTACAAAGCATTACATAGGTAAATGATTTTGTTTGAACTTACTAAATTTATAAACAATCTTAAGCAATCCTAAAGTTAAAAATGCTAATGTAATTCACTATTTTGACATACATTAAGTAACATTCTGTATGTTCTATGAAATGAAGTTATTTATGAGTTTGACTTTAATAATATCCATCGACACACAACATCGGGGTCCAGATGACTTATCCAAATAAAGCTAATAACCGTCAAACTAGCAATTAAATTAAATTCTTGGTAAAGTGGCTCAACGGGAAATAAACCTCATATTAGACTTGTCAAATAGGACGCGTGAACAAGATTAATGATTGTACACACGGCAGCACATCAGGCAATAACATTGACCTTGACATCGCCCTTATCTCTCTCGTAATAGCGTCGGTTTTCGTAGTGCAAATGCGTAACCTGACGTGTTGCTGTCTGTACAATTTAAAAATTGTGTAAATGTTTGTGAAATACGAGAAATGATTGAAACGGACATCCCATTACCCCTTAAACATGGAATTCTAAATCAGTTGATTTTTATTATTATAAGATGGGTTAACTCTTGACTTCAATCTTGACCATAAAGGTCAAAGATGAGGTCGACGATGGAGCGAGTTAACCCAGAAAATGCCTATAAAGGCACTGGTAATCTCACGCACCGACGGAACACAGCAAGCTGTTTGGCGTCGGACTTCGGTAGGAGGGTGGTCGCGAACCAGACGGCCCTTTACAGAGCCTATCACACCGCATGAGACCATAGGACGACACCTCAGATTCAGAAAAAAAAATAAAAAAATTACAGCTTGCTGTGTTCCGTCGGTGCGTGGGAGTGCCAGTGCCTTTAAAGGCATTTTCTGGGTTAACTCGCTCCATCGTCGACCTCATCTTTGACTTTATGGTCAAGATTGAGGTCAAGAGTTAACCCATCTTATAATATAAAAAAAAAGTGTCGTTGCCTGGGATGTATTACTAGGAGGCAGGTCTCATTTGTGTTTCCTTAGTCGCCTCTTACGACACCCATGGAAAGAGATGGGGTGGTGTTATTCTCAACCGGGCACCACACGGCTAATTCAATATCGGTAACCGGAATGAGTACATTACATGGAAGGTGGGCGGTGGAGCAATAACCTTAATCTTAAAAAAAAACATTTTATATTTACGGAATCCTCGCCTGCGGCTCCGCCCGCGTGGATTACAGGGTATATCGTGCCCAACTGGGGGTAAAATGTATATCTATCCTAAATCTATCTCTGTACCAAATTTCATCAAAATCGGTTCAGTAGTTTAGTCGTGAAGACGGACAGACAGACCTAACCCAATCTATTGCATCAATCAATTTTTTATTTTCTGTTTTATTAAAAATAATTTTTAATAAAAAATTTCGAAATTAATAATTTTATTACAATTATAATTAATTCATCTTTATTAATAAAAATAGGAGTTACTTTCGCATTTATAATATGAGTAAGGATAATATAATATCGTATAAACTCTCTTACTTTAAGAACTGCTCCATTTTTAGGGTTCCGTACCTCAAAAGGAAAAAACGGAACCCTTATAGGATCACTTTGTTGTCCGTCTGTCCGTCCGTCCGTCCGTCTGTCAAGACCCTTTTTCTCAGGAACGAGTGGAGGTATCAAGCTGGAATTTATATCAAATACTCAAATCTACTGTCCCTTGGAGCTGTGAAGAAATCAAACTTCTAAGCCAACGCAATCAAAAGATACAGCCGTTTATGCCGCAAATTTCCGCAAATTTTCGACACTCGTAAAGGAATCAAAACCTACAGGGTACTTCCCGTGAACTCAGAATCTTGAAATTTGGTGCGAAGCAACGTCTTATAGCACAGATAAAGGAAAAATTGCGATAACCGTAAATTTTTAATTACATCATATAATAAAAATATTTTTAATAATTTTAAACTTACTACCCCTTTCCTTATGAACGCGTAGAGGTATTAAATTGAAATTCATATTCAATACTTAGGTCTATAATACCTTTAAGTTAGGCTTGTACGGAACCCTCGGTGCGCGAGTCCGACTCGCACTTGGCCGGTTTTTTTGCAATATTCTTATTTCATGGAGACGGCCCTTACAGTTTCGTAAATGTATACCAGGCAAATGGTATTATCGTGGTATATTTTTCACTAGTGAATTGTAATATTACGATTTTTAAAATTTTTCGGTGACATATAATATATACTCTTACATTAAAAACACCTTCTACTCATTATACAGTCGTTTTAATTCGATATTTAATAATTACAATGCAAGAACACATATCTCCTTAGACCATACACTCTATAGATAGTATAGACGGAGTCTTATGACGTCACAGCACTTTTGAAAGAGATGCAAACATGTGAGTTCCTACAAGATAGTAAGAGATAGGTTACTTTAACACCATCTCTTTCTGCGTAACCCATTTTTTGATGTCACGATTTTCAATTCCTGACAAACAAAGCGTTTGATCTGCAGCTTTAGTCAGTCATTACGGTTTTTAAGGTTTTGTGCATAAAGTTTATTCGTTTTTGTGGTGAATTTGTGAGAAAAGAGACTCCATTAGTTAAGTTGTTGTACAGATTTTTTACAGTGAGTGAAGTATGGTTGGGTGCAGGGAAGGGCTAAACTATTGCTATCTAAAAGGGGCTCCGTCTATAGAGTGTATGGTCTAAGATAATCTCCGACCTACGCTCTGAAAACGATCTGTCAAAAGGGGCTGATTAGTGTTGTGCCACACCGCGTGGACTGGTAGTGTTGTATCACTTGTGTCGTCCGTCGAAGTATTTTCCCTTAAAAATTAAAGTTAATTGTTTAATTTTTATTTCCAGTCAGTGTCAGTGACGGTGTCCGTGATGACCTTGACCTTCATCTCCATGGACCGCTGGTATG
This sequence comes from Aproaerema taeniolella, assembly GCA_949987775.1. NCBI lineage: Eukaryota > Metazoa > Arthropoda > Insecta > Lepidoptera > Gelechiidae > Aproaerema > Aproaerema taeniolella. Next base: position 13,565,168 of record OX465264.1, read on the forward strand.
CCATCTGCTTCCCGCTCCAGTCCAAATCCACCACCAGCCGCGCCAAGACCGCTATCTTCGTCATCTGGACCTTGTCTCTGGTCTTCAGTAAGTATTTTTGACCTTCTAATCTAGAGAAAAATAGTAAAAAATAATAATATTTTATTTCATAAACACTTTTTACCCAACTGCGCTGCGCAAAGGAGTATGTTTATCAGCCTATGTATGTATGTGAGTTTGTATCTTTGTGGCACTATTTAGACCAAACGCGTGGGCCGATTTTAATGAATGACATGTCGTATGATTTGCCATGACGACGCAAATGTCATAGAAAGCATAAAAAATTGGAAAGTTAAAAATGGCCGATTATGGACGCCATAATGTGAAAAAGAAAAAAATGAAAATCGACGAACTATGTCAAGTGGGATATCGTTGAATCAGTATTTAAAAATCATTTTTAGGTTTCACATATCGTTTTTCAATCAGAATTACCGTTTAGGATCTATAACGATTTAAAGTTGGTTAGTAACGATTCTCACTTAATGTAGGCTTTTAATTCAAAAATTATTTAATTTTTATGCAAGTAAGAATATACAGCTAATGAGAAAATCAATAAACAAATACAAATATTTGACCCTAACTAAAAAGTGTAAAATAAAATAAAATTATTTAAAAAATAAAAAACCCGACTGCTTCATAGTAAAAACATAAAAAAAAAACAAGTAAGTCCAGTAGGCGAGACTTTTGTTATCAAATATTATTGAATAACATAACGATTTTAACAGTCGGGACCCATCAAAAATCCGGCTTCCTGATAATGAGTCCCGACTGTTAAAATCGTTAGGTTCGTCGTTATCAGATCGTATACGTCCCCACCGAGGGGCACGGGCCTCCCTTGGAAACACGAAGGGGTTTTAGGCCATAGTCCACCACGCTGGCCCAATGCGGGTCGGCGGGTTAAAATGGTTATGTTATTCAATATTATTCGATAACAAAAGTCTCGACTACTGGACTAACTTGTTTTTTTCTTTTCAGTTTTTACTAAGAAGCAGTCGAGTTTTTTAATTTTTTAAATTAGTTTATATGTTACAAAATAGTGTAATGGGAAGGAGAACTCATAGTATAGGCAATTAATTAGCCTGTGGCGGGAGAACCCACCCTTCATAGTTCTTAAAACTAAATACAAAGATAGTAAAAATTTGAAGTAGATAAACCAAAATGTTTGTATGTGCGCGTGTGTATGTATGTGTGTGTGTGTGTGTATGCGACAGTATTAGTATTTCGATGTAGGATATACATTATACAGGGTCTAAAGACAGCTTAGCAAAAACTGAAGACAATCATTTTGAATAATTTTTCAGTGGAATTTTTCTCCGGAAAATGTATTTTTTTAAAATGTTTTTTTTTTAATATTTTCTACTTACATTTTTTTATTATTTAATCAAATACACTCCATTTTGCAATAAAAAACAACCATAGCAACGTAAAACACGAAAACCAGCAATTTCAAGATACGTCGCGTAGCGCCAAAGTAGGTAAATAATGAAAACTCCTTAACATGACGTTTCCGGGAAAAAATAATTAGATTCCACCATTTAAGTATTTGCTAAGCTGTCCTTTAAACCCTGTATAAGGTAATTAAAAAAGCATCATCCAAAACTCTTGGACGCAGAAAATTGAAATTTTCATCACAGATGTTTTGTTGTATGATACATGTTCCTGGTTAAACCTTCAGGCCAAACAGTTTTTAGTTGTACTGTCGTAATGTGTTTATTTATTAAACGCTAAACTCAGTATTGGGACAGAAAGTGTTAAAAAAAAGTGACAATTTGTAACAATTTGACATCATCCTAATTGTAAATGACATACAGGGCTTTAGGTAAATCTCTTTCAACCTCTCGGGTGGTTAATCAGGGAAACTGAACAACTTTCCCCAGGGAACATAGGTCAAAATAAGAAAAAAAAAATTGATCTCCCATACAAAATGCGCTAGGTTTTTTTTTAAAAGCACCAAAAGATGCATTTTTATTTAGTAGGTAAAACTATAATATTTTTAATACAATCTGTTTTATTATTTTTTTCAGACTTTTGAACTCGGATTAATTATGAATAATGGGATGTTGAAATAATAGTAGACACTATCTGGTTCAATCATAAAAGTTTAAAGATAGCGCGACTTTTTTATGTAGCTAATGATACATACATAGATTACTAAATCAAAAAATATTAGCATGAAATTTTTTGGGAGTGCTGATGTGCCTACTCATCCTAATGATTAATTAGGCCCTGAGAGGCTGGAGAGTGACATAGGCTATTTTTCTACGCGAACGAAGTCGGGGTGGAAAGCTAGTATTTTTCTTTTTGGTGAAGCTATAGGTGCTTTGATCTTGATTCAGGAGGGGGAAACATGGTATTTACCATGTTTTAGGCAAATAAATATTTATTCTATTATATATTTATATTCTACTAGGAGACCATAATAAGTGATTGATTAACTTCTGATGCCCTGCCGGGCTATGATGATCGCAACGACATATTATCTCACGCGTTATCTCGTCGTCACGATACTGTTTCGACCAATGAGATTACGAGAAAACATCACGTGACCACGAGATAACGCGTGAGATAATATGTCGTTGTGATCATCATAGCCCGGCTGGTACATCAAAGGTTAAAAACTGAATCAAGCAATAAACTATAAACACAAAATATTTAATTGTTTACATACATCATCATACACAAATTGGAATTCCAATTACAGATGCATCGACTATTTCCCCGCACTAGATTGAAATGTCAAGATGTGTCAAGACCACTGACATAAAGTGTATGGACTGGCAGTCCTCTATAAATTACAGCATTTCTCTTTAGGACGCATTGAAAGTGACAAATTGAACGGAACTTGACGCAGTAAATTGTAAACAAATTGAAATATATTAAAATTTTGTTAAAATTTTAAAGACTAAGTGAATTTTTGTATAAAGTTTTATTAATATTCAATTTTGTGACCATGAGAATATGCTTGGTTTGTAAATATAAACAGAAAAAAGGAGATAATCGGTCAATGTACAAGTATGTTTTTTTACAAACTGTTTTATTGAAAAATGTTGTTTTAAAACGTCTTAATTCAACTTTAAATGATTAGAAATTGTCGGGAAGACATTCCTCTTTTTCTAAGTATATATATAGTTATGTTAAAATGACTATAAAAGATAAAATTTTCGCATTTTCAATTTCGCTTGATTCGCCTGCTTTATTTCGCTAGTGCTTCCAAAGACAGTCGATAAAAACAATGTCGATAGAAACATGTTATAGGTATATTAGTGTAAAATATTACTTAATGTTACGTACAATGGCAAACAAAACCGTTTTTATTTTGTTGAGTACCCATGATTACTTTTTTAGGGTTATGTAGTAGACTACAAAGTTATAGTTTCGCCATATCCGTCTACTCGCAATTTTCTAAGAGACCCTTGATCCTACAAAACTGTAATCACACCTTAGTACCTAAGCTTTTCAAGATAACAAGTAATGTTTGATTAATTTGCGCGTCGCTCGACACGCTCTTGAATGATTTTAGATAAATATTTAAGAGTTTACTAATCTTCATAAGAACAGTAAGACAGAATACCTAACCAACCAAATTTCTTACAACAGATTTCCAACCGACGAAGTTTAAAAAAAAATGGCTTCAAAATATGAATGTTTCGAAGAATTGGACATCAAAGAAAAGCCACGAAATATGTTCGAAGCATTTTGACCCTAACTGTTTCATAGGAAGTAGGAAATTGTTAAAATTTGGTAGTGTTCCTACAATATTTGAAGAAAATGTTCAAGGTAAAGGTTATACATAAGGGTTACTAGAAACATGTCACGATCCCCGCTAAGGGATAGTAGTAGGCTTTATGAACTATTGAATAATATTTCAAAACTGAAAAAAAGAGTACCAGTTTTGAAAAATTACATACTTTAACTTTTTATAAAGTAACACAGCTTTAAATATTATTGTTTTTGAAACTAATGCAAAAGATAAAGCTTATTTCTTTAGTTTGAGTCATGCTAATGTGAGAAAATGGTTTTATTGTTTACGCAAAATTGATGCTCTGCTGTAAGAAAAACAGATCATCTTATACTTACATACTTTTGGGGAAAAAGAAAAAATTAAGCTCTACATTCCGCTAGAGAACATAAATAGTCGACTTATCGACTTTTGGTCCTCACTTGTTAAAAGTACAACTTGAGCTGATTGCCAAGGCAAAGTAGGTACTAAGCACTAAGGCAAAGTACAACTTGAGCTGATTGCCTGCCTACCCCGCTGGGAATACATCGACTAATCGACTTTTGGCCTCACTACGTCGAGTTCGGTTTTCTGCCGCTGCCGCCTACAGCGCCAAAATGGCGAAAATCAAGTGGTCTCGTTTTTGATTTGACAACAGCCAGTCTAGTGGTATTTAACTTATTTCTATGTCTATGGTCAAGACACTATAGGGTGTAGAAAATCATCAGTGTTACGACGAAGAAAAAAAAACTTTTTTGTCAAACCAGTGTGACAACTTCGTGTGACCACAAGTCATGCACGCCTATAACTACAATTGATTAGGAATTTGAAAGTTTTTGGCTTATGATGTCTCTAGCTAAATGGTTTGGTTGAACTTTTCGTCAGTTCCCACTAGTTCTATGGGTTGTTCCTTTGAAGATTAAACTGCTGCTTTGATGTGGCTTACAACTTTCACAACAAGAAAAGTTAGTTAAAGCTTTGTTTTGTATGTAAAATGTAAATCCGTACTGGGTGAATTTATGTAAGTTAGTGGAAATTGAGGATGCGAATTAGCTCATGAAATTTAACCACTTTTCCCAAGGTACATAAATTGAAATATGAAAAATAAACAAAGGGTGTTTTTAATTTGTGTAACATAGAATTATACAGGGCTTTAGGTATCTCTCTTTCAACCTCTCGGGTGGTTAATCAGTCCATGAAACTGAACAACTTCCTCAAGGAACATAGGTCAAAATACGAAAAAAAAATTTGGAGTTCCCATACAAACTTCGTCAGCATATAGCGCATTTTGTATGGGAGATCAAAATTTTTTTTCGTATTTTGACCTATGTTCCTTGGGGAAGTTGTTTAGTTTCATGGACTGATTAACCACTCGAGAGGTTGAAGGAGATATACCTAAAGCCCTGTATATATGTTTTAGTATTTTTCATGTGTGAATTGTAAACTCTGATGCTTAGCCTCATTTTTTTTTACCAGCCCATATACGTCCCCACCGAGAGGCCCGGGCCTCCCTTCAAAACACGAAGGGGATTTAGGCCATAGTCCACCACGCTGGCCCAATGCGGGTTGGTTAACTTCGTTTATCGATTCCGAAATAAACTTTAATGGGCTAAGTGCTTTATTGACAAGAAAACCTATGCCACCTTGGGATATCTGGTCTCCTTCCTTGAAGTAGAACAAATGGCCTGAGTCTAGGGTTATCGTATCCTCCCCCTCTCTTCGGACTTCAGATAGCCCAACCACGTGCCATTTTATCTTTTCTAGTTCCGCTTCAAGGATCGCCAAGCTTTCGTCCAGTCGTAGACTGCGTCCGTTATACGTCGCCAGGGACAGTTTTTGGCAGCCGTCAAGCTAAAAACCTCGGACGGCAAAATCGTCACATCAGCACCGGAGATCCTCGCTGAAATCGAGGACTTCTACGGCAAATTATATGCTTCGCGAAACCCGAAGCCTCCGCCCGACGCCAACGATCCATGTGCCATGCTTACACGCCACTTCACCGACGACCTCCCAGATATGGACGAAGACGAAATTGCGGCGGCTCTCCGACAGCTTAGCAATGGGAAGGCTCCCGGCGAAGACGGAGTAACCTCAGAGCTCCTGAAGGCAGGAGGAAGACCGATAGTCAAGGAGCTCAAAGGGCTTTTCAACTCCGTAATAACCAGTGGGACTACCCCGGAAGCGTGGAGCAGGGGCGTGGTAGCTTTGTTTTTCAAGAAAGGGGACAAAACTCTCTTGAAAAACTATAGACCAATTACGCTCCTGAGCCATGCCTATAAGCTGTTTTCGAGAGTCGTCACCAATCGTCTGGCCGCTAGATTTGACGCCTTCCAGCCACCGGAACAAGCAGGGTTTTGCAAAGGCTTTAGTACCGTAGACCATATCCACACAGTAAGGCAGGTTATGCAGAAGTGCGAAGAGTATAACCAGCCACTGTGTCTAGCTTTTGTGGACTACGAGAAAGCCTTCGACTCAGTCGAGACCTGGGCAGTTCTGGAGTCCTTGCAGCGTTGCCAAGTCGATTGGCGATACGTGGAGGTGCTGAGAAGCCTATATAATATGGCAACGATGACAGTCCAAGTACAAAACCACCGTACAAGACCAATCCAATTGCTCAGAGGTGTTAGACAGGGGGATGTCATATCCCCGAAACTGTTTAACAATGCTCTAGAGGACGTCTTTAAGACGCTAGATTGGAATGGACTGGGCATCAATGTCAACGGCAAATTTCTATCGCACCTTCGCTTCGCTGACGACATAATAATATTGGCAGAAACACCACAAGTCCTGCAAGAAATGCTTAGCGCTGCCTCAAGACGTGTCGGCCTTGGGATGAACTTGGACAAGACCAAGGTCATGTTCAATGATCATGTCGTGCCCAGGCCGATCTCTGTTGACGGTGTTACGCTCGATGTTGTTCAGGAATACATATACCTCGGGCAAGCGTTGCAGTTAGGTAGAGACAACTTCGAGCGGGAAATCACCAGAAGAGTGCAGCTTGGCTGGGCAGCATTTGGGAAGCTGCGTCATATCTTTTCGTCGCCACTCCCGCAGTGTCTAAAGACCAAGGTCTTCAATCAATGCGTCCTACCAGTCATGACCTACGGAGCCGAAACGTGGAACATGACAGTGAGGTTGGCCCACCGATTGCACGTCGCTCAGCGAGCAATGGAACGCTCCATGCTCGGGATCTCGCTAAGGGATAGAATCCGAAACGAGGTCATCCGACAGAAAACCGGAGTGATGGATATTATCCAAAAGTTTAGCAAGCTGAAGTGGCAGTGGGCTGGCCATGTCTGTCGCAGAACCGACGAGCGTTGGAGTAGACAGGTTCTCGAATGGAGACCACGTCTTGGCAAACGTAGTGTAGGACGCCCCCCAGCCAGATGGTCAGATGACCTAAAGAAGATAGCGGGTAGTAGCTGGATGAAAACATCGGAGGATCGTGAAAAGTGGCGCACCTTGGGGGAGGCCTATGTTCAGCAGTGGACTGCATTAGGCTGATATGATGATATGATGGGCTAATAACGAGTGCTTCAAATGACATCTGTATAGCTTAACCGTTACTGAGCAGAACTCATACACGAATGGTTCACCCGATGTTCTCTGCCTACGCCAAAAGGGAAAACAACCATGAATCTCTTTGGGAGAGAAATAATATTTCAATAAGGAAATATCTTCCGGGACCTTGATACTTCAATTAAGTAAAGTACCTAAACCATCCGAGCAGAGGTAATTTGGTACAGAGCTCAGAAAGTTAAGTGCTTGACCAAGTGAATTTCATTAAGAGCTACTCTTTGGATTTTTCCTTAGTTACATCAAACAAGGATAAAGGTATACTTATGGCAGTTGTCCCACCGCCGCGCCGGCGAGAAAACGACTAATTATCGGCTATTTGCTCGCTCAAAAAACATACAATAGATATACATTCCGTGTAAACAAAAGAGATGCATATACAAATGAGCTTAGGGTAGATAACAACCACCCACGCCAAGTTCCCGAACCATCCAAGCAGAATTAAATGTAAAATCAACGCTATCATAATTTCGTATTTTTAAAACTCTTACCCGCGTGAGGGATATTCACAAATAATTTTTAGGGAATAGAAAAATGTTTGGCGCGAATGGGACTGGAATGGAATGGCACGAATTAATGTGCTTAGAAAGTAAAATATTTCTTGAAACAAGTCAAAAAAATGCGATTAAAAGGAAATAAGGAATTTCGCCGCATGACTAGCTTAGTTGGTTAGAGCACCAGGAGATCTAATCCTGGGGTCGTAGGTTCAAGTCCCACCGAACATTTTTCTGTCCCTAATAGTAGATTGTATGACAAGCGAGCAAAATAGTATTTTTATGGCGAGGGCGCTACTTTGAACCACGAGCGAAGCGAAGGATTCTAGAATAGAATCCCGAGCGAAGCGATTCTAATCTGACGTAAAATCCTGAGCGCAGCGAGGGATTCAAAGTACATCGCCCGAGGTAAAAATAATTTGCTCTCGAGTCATATACTCTACTTTTCATCTTCTATGAGAAAATAACCCTTTCTAACCCTTGAGAAAATACCCTTTCTATGAGAAAATAAATAACAAGTTTTTTTTTTCAATTAGCGCGGCGGCCGCCGTCGCCCTGCAGCCAACACGTACCAGCCAGTATTCATAAAATTTGCGTTCGATTTCTATGAATGACACATGTTCTATATTCAAATGTCTTTTACGCTCGCCAGAAAATCATTGGCGGGCGTAAAAGCTCATTTACGGCCGCCAAAGAGTTCTTAACATAAATAGCTCTTTTGCTGCCACTTGTAGAGGAACAAAGCGACACTTCTCGAATAGAAGGGATGAAAATCTTATCTTATGTAGCCATTATTTGTCCCACTTCTGGGCAAAGGCCTCTCTCCGTTCCCTCCATGACTCCCTATCTTGTGCTTCCTGCGGCCATGCCTTACAAAAGGCGTCCAGCTCGTCTCGCCATCGTTGTCTCGGTCTGCCACGTAGTCTTCTATCGGTCGGTGGCTTCCACTGTGTGGTGGTTTTTGCCCACAATTCATCCGGCATGCGGCAGACGTGGCCTGCCCAATCAAACTTTAGCTTAGCCGCAGTATGTGTCACATCAGCAACCTGGGTTTTAGAGCGCAGTACGGTGTTTCGGACCCTGTCGATCCGTTTTAGACCCAACATGCTGTGCTCCATGGCTCTCTGGCAAACCGCGAGTCTGGACCTTTGAGCTTCCGTCAAAGACCAAGTCTGAGCTCCGTAGGTGAGTACTGGGAGAATGCATACGTCCACGAGTCTACGTTTTAGAGACATAGGTAAGTCACCTTTCATATGCTCTTTCATCGACCAATAGCTCTTCCAGGCATTTTCGGTGCGTCGAGCAACTTCTTTGTCTTGTCGTGCCTGGAAAGAGACTATTTGGCCGAGATAAATATACTCGTGGACATATTCCATTCTCCCGCCGTCTACCGTCACCACCCTCTTCGAGCTGTTAGTCATAAGCTTGGTCTTTGACATGTTCATCATTAGTCCAGCTTCGCGGCTTGAAAAAATATTTGTAATTTATTTAATGCTATTTCGTATCTCATAAAAGTTTCGAAATGACAACTCCAGAAGGAGAGCAGGCCTAAGCACACCTCGCGTCATCGAAGTGAAGTTTAACGGTAATAAAGTCGGCTCGTGCTAGCGACTGCGCTCCGAAACCGACACATGGCATGGGTCGCCATGTACGGTGGTGCCTTGGAAAGACGAGTGAAAACACCAGATGATGGTTTGAGACTGTTTGTATATTGAGTAATGCGTTATACATAGTTTATAATAACTAAATAAATAAAATCATTTATTATCAGACATCTAAGGCCCAAGATAAATACCTTACAGACTAACATTCATATGAACTATAATTAAAAAAAAACTAACTAACACTATTTCCCGGGTGTTTTTCCGGGGGTGTCTGCAGCCGGGAATCTCCCTCGGAAACGGCGGAACACCACGCCCTCCGGCCAAAAGCTCTCCTTCATGTCTGTCTCTAGCATGAACGTCGGGAATCGCACCACAAAAACATGGATACATGGATACTATAGTTCTATGCACTACAGTGGCGTGACGATCGAGTTTGTCGCGGGCCGTGCTAGCTATGCAGAATGTAAGTCGAATAGCGGTGAGCTCGCGGTCAAAAACAAAGCAAAAAGTTGCCATCAGATCGCTTATTTTTTGATGAAAACTTTTTCAACTTTATATTTTTGTTTTTATTTTTTGCTATGCACTCACGCTCGCCTGTTACTGACTTTTGCGAAGTTTTATCACGGGCTGACTCGCGTCGCGTTTTTTGTAATCATTTTGCTAACATACAAAAGTTTTCTGACTTTGCAAATAAAACTTTAGATTAATTTTTTTTCTTACCAGCCCGTATATATGTATGTCCCCACCGAGGGGCACAAGCCTCCCTTTGAAACACGAAGGGATTTCGATTTTTGATTTGGATTCTTACAAAAATAACTCTAAAATAAATAAAAAAATGTCTCTCCTTCATTATTTGATCGCTTATAACTATTAAACGGCTTAACCAATCTTGAACAAGTATACATAAGAACCATATCGATTACGTCATAAATCGGTTCTTTCGTTTAGGAGATTCCACAGACAGACACAGAGATATTAAGATTCACAGACATAAAGATACACAGATTCACACGTCTAACTTGTAACACCACCCCTCTTTTTTATCGGGGATTAAGAATAAAAATAAAATAAAAATTTGAGAACCTTCGATTAAAAATGTCGATGTGTATTTGTATATCTCAAACTTATAGCAGCCTTCTTTTTTTGGTCGGGGGTTACATTACTCTGCAAACAAAATTACGTTTATCGCTCAATCAAACTACGTAAGTAAGGGCCCTAATACAATAAATAGTCTCTCGCCGCCGCCAGTAGCCATTTGGCAACTTGACAACTCGGGTCTCGCAGAATTATTCAACCTCTGCATCATTTGAGAAGTTTATCGGTCGAACTAAAGGGCTACACAGGGTGTAAGGGGACAGCTTAGCAAATATTTGAGTGGTGGAATTTACCTATATCTATGATTGGCTTTATGTAGTTCTTTTTTCGCTTTCGTTATTTATCTACTTTGGCGCTATGCAATGTAAAGCTAAGACGCGCCTTGTGTGCAGCACCTCCGCGGCCCCATCGCAGTCAGGTTTTCGCCGTGTGGTGATCGGTTGAGAATAACACCGTCCCATCTCTTTCCGTGGGTGTCATAAGAAGCGACAAAGGAAACACAAATGAGACCTGCCTCCTAGTAATCCATCTTAGGCAACGACACCTCAATTTCTTTTGAATCTGAGGTGGCGTCCTATGGTCTCATGCGGTGTGGTAGGCTCTGTAAAGGGTCGTCTGGCTCGCGACCACCCTCCTACCGAAGTCCGACGACAAACAGCTTGCTGTGTTCCGTCGGTGCGTAGTAGTATCAGTGCGGCATTTTCTGGGTTAACTCTTTGTTTAGGCTGGGTTAACTGGGGACCTTGGTGAAGGTTGGGGTCAAGAGTTAACCCATCTCATAATTTAAAAAAAAACCTACTTTTCGCTTTAAGGGTGCGCGTTAAGGGTGACGTCTGGGTCAACATATGTTGCCTGTTCGAATAAATAATTTAATTTTATAGCCGAAAAGTGTAAGAAACATGAAAAAAAATTTTCATTGATAAATCATTCAGAACGATGGTGTGAATTCAGGGTTTTTGTTTTTGCTAAGCTGTCCCTTACATCCTTTGTATTCCAAATTACTATTCTTCTTACTCTTCTTACGAGTCTTTATTAGATAAGGAATAGCCTGACCCAAGTTTAATCAGATTCACAACATACAAATGTATTATTATCTCGATTCTATGTTCCTTGGGAAAAGTTGTTTAGTTAAGTGGGCTGACTCTCATCCTAATGTTTAACCCTCAAAGCCAAAAACCGGTCAAGTGCGAGTCGGACTTGCGCTCCAAGGGTTCCGTACCATTATCTACAAAAAACGGCAAAAAAACAACGTTTGTTGTATAGGAGCCCCCTTAAGTATTTATTTTATTCTATTTTTTTGTATTTGTTGCTATAGCGGCAAATAATAATACATAATCTGTGAAAATTTCAACTTTCTAACTATCACGGTTCATGAGATACAGCCTGGTGACAGACAGACGGACGGACGGACATCCCGTTTTTACCCTTTGGATATGGATTACCTCTATAAAAAACGGCTAAAAAATCACGTTTGCTGTATGGGAGACCCCTTAACGATACTAGTGTCATAGGTAATGTGTAACTGATTTTCTGATATTCTAATATGTGTACCAAACGTGAGCCCATTTGAAACACGAGCGAAGCGAGTGTTTTATAAGGCTACAATTACACATTCTCTAAGGCACGTATATTGTTCAACGTTTTACAATGCCGTAGCCGAGGAAACGAAACTAAAAAAGTCTTGCCAAAAACTTACATCGTATAAGTACATCCAAAGTTCTTAAAAGATGGTATTTCCAATAAACATTTACTGAAAACGTGCTACAATTGAACAATGTGCAACAATATTTTACGATTAAACACAAAACATTAAGGAATTAATATTTTTATAATACAAAAATGATTTTGTTGTATAAATAATTTCAAATGGTGGGCAAAATATTTTTCCACAATTATGAGGCAAAGGCTAATTAATTAAAATGCCAATTACGCCTACAGAAATTATTAAATAGTTCAATATTTAATATTATTTCTTAAAAATCAGATTTGTTTTATTGAAAAAGTAAAATAAATAATTTACATTTATATTTTATTTCACTGAAAATCAAGATTTTCGTCAGAAATAATTATTTTGTCAGGCATAAAAAACTCTTTGCTGTCATTCTATACAGCCAGTATGAAGCTTTATGAAAAAGGTAATACTCTCACTTGTCAAAAGGGTCACTGAATTATCAAATCAGCTACTCTTTATTGCGTCATACATTTATTTTCAGTGTTTTATTCACTTTTTGCGGATTTTTTATGGATCATTTTATAAGAAAAATAACTATATTGGAACATAGAATAGTCACTAAAGTTGAATTTTAGTATATGAAAGTTATTTGTGTGTTAGTTCAAATATTTTTTATCTTTTTAAAATCTTCTTTTTATTTAAAAATTACACAACATGATAGATTTTTTATGGGATACGTAAACATCCTCCGTGGCCATGTTACGCGGCCATTTCCGAGCAACTGCATTGTAAAATATTTAAATTATTCTACTTTTTAGTATTTTTTGTTATAGCAGCAATCGAAATACATCATCTGTGAAAATTTCAACTGTGTAACTATCACGGTTCATGAGATACAGCCTCGGACAGACTTATCTGTAAAAACGACCAAAAATCACGTTTTCTGTATGGGAGCCCCCTTAAATATTTATTTTATTCTAGTTTTTAGTATTTGTTGTTATAGGACCAATAGAAATAAAACATCTGTAAAAATTTCAACTGTCTAACTATCACGCGGTTCATGAGATACAGCCTCGGACAGACTTTCTATAAAAAAATCACGTTTTTTTTAATGGGAGCCTCCTTAAATATTTATTTTACTCTGGTTTTTAGTATATGTTGTAATAGGGCACAAATAAATACATCATCTGCGAAAATTTCAACTATCTAACTATCACGGTTCATGAGATGCAGCCTGGTGACAGACGGACGGACAGCGGAGCCTTAGTAATAGGGTCCCGTTTTTTCCCTTTGGGAATGGAATCCTAATAAAAAGGCCCAATTTATTTGAAACTTGGTAATAGTACTATTCAAAACAATTTGTGACACCCGTGTTTCTGCTTTTCCCAAAATTCATCCTCTAAGACATTAAAAAAGGGTATCAAAATCTGAAAATTTTGGAAAAAAATATTTTTTCCTCCTAATTTACGTTTTATCAACGTTACTGACACCGAAAAAAAAATTGGGTACTGATTAAAGAGTCACCCTGTATATAAGATTGGAGGTCCTGATTCACTGACTCATCAACGCCCAGCCCAAACTTTTAGACCTAGAAAGCTGAACTTGGCGAAAATGTATTTTTTTTTGACGTAGGTGAGCACTAAGAAAGGATTTTTCGAAATTCAACCCCTAAGGGGGTGAAATAGGGGTTCAAAGTTTGTATGGAGTAAACAGTTTTTTTTAACATTTTGACTCGAAACTTCGTTAAGATATACCTTGAAGCAAATAAACGGACACAGTTTCGCGATTTTTTGAAAATCATCCCCTAAGGGGTCAAGAATAGGGTGACTAAAAGAGTCCTTTGCGCGATTGAAGCCGCGGGAAAGAGCTAATAAGATAATATCCTAAAATTGTTATGAAAGTGATAAGCCAACTTTGTGGTAAATTTCAGACTAATTAAATTCTCTAGAGTGAATGGCTAACTCTGTAAATTGAAAACGGGATGGCAGCAGAAAAGGGGATAGCATTAATTTGAATTTATTTCCAAGCTTGTTATTTTAACTTGTACGTATAAGATAGATAGATAGATAAGACATTTATTTCCATCACAGTACACACTTACAAAGATTTAGTACAGAAAGAGACAAACACAAAAGCAACGATAGAGTTTTACAATACAACAAACAAGGAAATAAGGAACAAAAAAACAATAAATAGCAAAGAAAGTAGATAAGATAAGCACAGAAACATAGAGCGTAATAACATAAAGAAATAGAACACACATAATAATAACAATAATTTAAAAAAAAATAGACGTGTGGCACTCGGGGACTGCCGCGGTAAAGCTATTGCATAGCATTTTGTATCAAATTATGCAATTACAATTAAAAGTAGCCCTTACTTTTAATTATAATTGCATAAGTTGATACAAAATGCTATGTAAAAATTTCAAAAAAGTTTACAATTTTTTTTGTTTTTTACGGCCGCCATCTTGGATTTTAAAATGGATATTATTTTCGCAATCAGCACCCTCGAAAACCTATTAAACGACACCCATGACGGTTTTTTACAAAAAATACATGTCCGCCATCTTGGATTTCAAAATGGATGTCATTTTCGGAATCAGAACCCCCGAAAACCTATTAAACGACACCCATGTCGGTATGCCCGAAAATTTCATATCCGCCATCCTGGATTTTTGGTGGGGGGAATCGAGACGCTCCGGGCTTTGCCCTTCGCGTCACGATTCCCCCAACTAAAATCCAAGATGGCGGATATGAAATTTTCGGATGGCGGTCGGCGGGTAATGTCGCCTCGGCCTACGACCTCGGCTCGCGCGTTCGGCTCGGTCTGCGATCTTGCCTCACCTTAAAAATCTAAATTTGTATGGCGGCCATCTTTAATTAGGGGGGGGACGCTCCGGGGTTCGCCCTACGCGGAGTTCGGCCTTCGACCTCACCCTATACGCGGCTCGACTCGGCCTTCGGCTTCGCCTCACCTTTGGAATCTAAACTTGTATGGCGGCCATCTTGGATTTGGGGGGGGGGACGCTCCGGGCTACGCCCTACGCGGAGCTCGGCCTTCGGCCTCGCTTTTTACGCAGCTCGCCTCGGCCTACGGCCTCGCCTCGCAGCGTGGCATCGTGGTTCGGCTCGGCCTGCGGCCTCGCCTCACCACTCCTTGTATGACGGCCATCTTGGAAAATGGTGGAATCGAAAAAGTGACCCGATATTCAGAATCATCGACCCCCAAACCCCCCAGATACCGATTTTCGTCCGGATCGGAGCATAGAGTACTCACTCATTTTCTTTCACTATTTTTTCGTGACTTTCTTCATTAATAAATGCACTTTGTTTATTCATACTGAAAACACTTTTTACACAAATTTTACAAGTACAGCTATTCACTGTTGTACATAAATACCTGTATACTTTCTCATAAACAGCTGCTTATGTGTTCGTCCGATTTCGGAGCAGCTCGTCTCGATTCGTGCGAGCTTCGTAGAGTCGTACAATACGTCTAGTCGCACGGACACCAAAAACCGTGTCGAAGACTGCCGAACTGAAACGATGTTAGACGATGCAAGGGGTGTTAGGTTTTTTCGTTACGGAATTTCTGCATTCGGTCCCCGCGCTCAAGGCCCGCGATAAAAGCTATACAATAGCTTAAAAAACAAAGCAAAGTAAGTGTGCGCTGCAGGAAACGAGGTTGCAGCTCAGTGTAAAGTTTTACCGTAAGTGGCAAAACACTGATTTTCAGCTGCCGCCTACGAGGTAGTACCGGGCGCGAGTGCAGCAATACGATTGCAAACCAGAAGTGTGAATGTGTATGAGAGTGATGTATGATTGTTTGTAGGTGTGAGAGTGTAAAATATAATAATGATCATAAAAATATATAAACTGAATAAATAAATGAAACCACAGCAAACAAAAAAGAAATATCAAATTTCTGCCATACATTTCCGTCATCTAGACAACGAAGCGCTTAGTAACCCCTATTTCATGCTTTTTAAGTAAGTGTAGTTTAAGGTGTATTTGGAAAGTGGATTTTGTGTTATATGAATTATCTGTATAAGTGAAGTTATCTGAATTATCTGTAGAGGAAGACCTGGTGACCTATAGTACAGGTTCCATTATCTAGTTTAGGAACCAGCCCTCCACAAATACTGTAGTACCTATGTAAAATGTTTCTTTGCGAACCTTATTGTCATTTGTGGTGTAGTAATAAATATATACTGTAACTAGCTGATGCCCGCAACTTCGCGTGTTAATTTATTTTTGTACAGAGTACACAGATTGAAAACATCTATCTTACGTGATTTAGATTTTTACATACAAAAGTTTTTTCCCGCTTACTTCCGTTCCCGTGGGAATTTTGCAATATCCTGTTGCAACTAAGCTTTAAGGTTACTAAGGTACCTGTATACCAAATTTCAAGCGTCTAACTTAAGCGGTTTAGATTTTTCATACAAAAGGATTTTCCCGCTAATTCCCGTTCCCGTGAGAATTTCTGGAATTTCTTTCTTAGTGCACCTCCACGGTACCTAAGCTACGTATCTTCCAAATTTCAAGTGCCTACGTTTAGCCGTTTAGGCTGTGCGTTGATATGTCAGTCAGTCAGTCAGTTTCTCCTTTTATATTTTTATTAGATTTCTAATTATCACTTGCTCAACGGTGAAGGAAAACATCGTGATGACACCCGCCTGTCTAAGAAAATATGTTTTCAAATGACGAGCGGCCCACCAACCCGCATTGGGCCAGTCTGGTGGACTAAAGCCTGAATCCCCTTCGTGTTTCGAAGGGAGGCCCGTGCCCCTCGGTAGGGACGTGTATGGGCTGATGATGGCGATGTGAATCAGCCCACGAAATTGAACAACTTTCCGTAATGTTTCGACAATTACAAGTCGCCACATACATTTTACTATCAAATGCTCACAAGAAAAAAAAATTGAAACGAAAATAAATGTTTTTGTAACATTTCACCTACTAGAATTAGATAAAAATTGATACTAAACAAATAATTTCATGAGCAATTTAAAAATTTATAATTAAGTAAAAATATAAAGTAAGAATTTTTCGTTCTGTTGTACGCTCATTGAACAAAATTATTAGACTATAAAAAATTACCGTTCTTTCAACTATAAATGCTTTGTTCAAAAGAAATTGAAAAGAATTAAGCGGGATGAACACAAGCAAAAGATAATTTTACAGAAGAAAATAAATTCTAGGCGGCTATTCTACTAGACAATGGCGTCTCAATGACGATGGAATGATAGTGGTGACCACTTCATCCGTTCAGGCGGAGAAACTTGGAACTATCTAAACCTGCAGGGTAATCGCTCTAAAAATGTGGATTGAATCACAATTGAAACGTAGCTGGGGGCTACCACCTAAGCGAAGCTGATGCTGATTGAACGAATGGAATGGTGTAAATTGCTGTGTTTGGTTCATGTCGTTAATAAAGAAATTTAATGTTATGGTCTTGTATTTTATTTTAATATCATTTTATTTTATATTAATTTTATATGGATTTATGTCTGAAATAAATGAGTTATATATATTAAATATATCAAGGTCCTTGCAACGGTCATTATAAGAGCGACACATCCTTGTCAAAGGGTTGTAATAGGAGGTGTTTTTTGTACACTTTTAGAAGAAAGATTTTGGGGTGACTAGGGTTGGGTCTAATATTTGTTTGTAACGAATAGGCTCCGAAAATACTGAATCGATTTCAAAAATTCTTTCACCATTACCATTAGGATGCTACGTTATCCCTGAGTGACATAGGCTACATACATTTCCCGAATTCCCACGGGAACGAAGTCTCGAGCGGGATGCTAGTAACTATATATGTATAGGCGTATATGTATAGGTATTAGCGTAGTGAGATTGTGAAAATTAATATCTCTTCTATCTTAGCAAAAAAAAAATCTTTTGTTTTTTGAGAAAAGGACCCTTAACCCGTCGCATGCTTGTTTACGCCGCGCGCGATACAAATCTCGTACACCATGTGTTCAAAAAGTACGCTAAGGTTTAATCCTACATTATAAATAGAAACCAGACCGATTTAAAAATATTCTAAAAATGTCAGACATAGCCTATTGACTAGTGGAATAGATACCCTGATAGAGAGAGTGAAGTTTGGCTCAGCTTAATGTTGCTTCAACGCCGGTAATTTTGTAGGATTTATAAGGAAAAGAAGTAATTTATTTTATTTTGCTCTTTTGCTGTAAGATGCATGCTTAAACATGGACCGTTGAGTCCATGGTTTATACAACTATTTTTCCGTCCAGGACGTGGCAATTTGAGAGAGTAATATATTCCTTCCATGCTGGACTGGGATTTAATAAAATAAAAAAAATAAAAACTTTATTTATTACCACACCACAAATAACAACAAGGTTCACAAAGAAACGTTTTACATAGCTACTTAGGAAGGAATTCTGTTATGAGAAAGGTAGAATTGAAACTTAGAATATGCCAGTTTTAAGGTAAGCGCCCACTTGTCGGTATCGTACGCATCGGACGCATCGCATCAAACGGATACATTTTTCACAATGCGTCCACTGTATCGGCAGCGTACGGATTACCGACTGTGAGTATCAGCATACGGATTGACGATGCCAGTTCATTCGGATTTTCTTAGAGATTGTACGTAGGTTTGTACGGGGCGCGTCCCCTAATCGGCATTCCGTATGACGTCATCGGCATGCATCGCAAAAGTTGCCTCTCGGAGCAACTGTGTCGGCATTGCCGATGTGCGATGCGTACGATGCGGACAGGTGGACGCACTTATATGAGTTTCTATAGGTACAAAGAATACTACGATCCGTTGCGTGCGATGCGTCCGATGCGTACGATACCGATAAGTGGACGCTTACCTTTAAGGCGACTACAGCACCTAAATTACGATTTTATGATGCGTAGATAAGCATGACGCACTGCATTAAATCGAAGAACAAAAATAAAAAGGTGATATTCAGGATATAAACTAGATAAATAGTTTGCTGAAAACATGATTCAGCATTTTTGGTTCGATAGAAAAAGCTCACAAAGTCACCTCTAAATACCAATATTGTGTATCTTTTAAGCTGTAAAAAAAAAAAAAAAATTTCGATTTAATTTTTCGATTTAAGCTGTTACCTTTCCATAAATCTAATTTTTCTAACTTTCGAACATGTTTTTACGCACGCACGCTTTCATAGTCCGTAAACTTCGTGTATCGACACTGTTTGCACTGCCGGCCCAGGCCTGTTGAGAGACGGAGATGGCACTATTCCTATGTGAGCTGCCTTTATCGGGTGCTGTAGTCGCCTTAACCTAATTTTCCCAGGTATACACATAAAGACAGTAGTTTGGGTAGCGCTCGTACCCCAGTGGCGCTCGCTGATCTCAACCGATCAGTGAGGTTAAGCAACGTACACAGAGGCAGGGAACCTGATGGGTGACCATAGTGGCAATTTACCACGAGCGTTTCCGTGCTTCGGAAGGCACATTAAGGCGACTACAGCACCTAAATTACGTTTTTATGATGCGTAGATAAACATTACGCACTGCATTAAATCGAAGAAAAAAAATACTACAGTAATATTCAGGACACAAACTAGATAAGTAGTTTGCTGAAAACATGATTCAGCACTTTTGATTCGATAGAACAAGCTCACAAAGTCACCTCTAAATACCAATATTGTGTATCTTTTAAGCTGTAAAAACGATAGTAAAATGCACACCGGAACTTAAATTTGCAATCAAAATGTTCGTGAATGAACACTCTTGCTAAGTAGTTAACGCATTTTTCTATTTAAGCTGTTACCTTTCCATAAATCTCATTTTTGTAACTTTCGAACATGTTTTTACGCACGCACGCTTTCATAGTCCGTAAACTTTGTGTATCAACACTGTTCGCACTGCCGGCCCGGGCCTGTTGAGAGACGGAGATGCCACTATTCCTATGTGTGCTGCCTTTACCGGGTGCTGAAGTCGCCTTAAGCCGTTGGTCCCGGCTGTTGTCGATTGACTACAGTAGTTAAAACCAAATAGGAAGCCATTGTGCGGTATTAAAACTCTGAAACCAGGGTAAGCCAAGTTTGCCACACACTTGACTATACCTATAAACGATACGAAGAAGAAGAACGTGATTCTTAGACTTAGGTCTGATCTTTAAACTTCCAGATGTTCCAGAGCTGGTGGTGCTGACGACAGTGCAGACGGTAAAGCTCCGCTTCGAAATGAAGTACCTGGTCCAATGCATGGCCACTTGGTCTAAAAACAGCGAGATCGTCTGGCACATCATCAAAGTGCTTTGCATCTATACGTGAGTAGCTACTTTTTTTGCTCACACACTAGAGCTTTGCCTGTGTGTTTTTATTTATACTTTATTGTACACAAAAATTAAAACAAACATTTTACAGAGAACAGGATACACAATGGCGAGCTTAACTCAAAATGAGTTTTCTTCCAGCTAACCTAAGTGACAGAGAAATTTATTTGAAGCGGGCAAAAGTGTACAACAAGATGTACTTAGATGTACTTTTTACAAGATGTACTTCGGAAAGTGTGCACAGGAGCTGTATGAGCTCATTACGCCTTCCCTTTTTTGCCTCAGCAAACTCTCCTCCAACTTAAAAAATATTAAAAAAAAGAAAAAACAGTAATTGTTTTGCATGTTATCAAAAATCACAATGTCGATATTAATAATTTAAATTATAACATCTAAAACTTATGTAATCAATTTATAAATTGCCGTTTTTTGTCTTTTAATGATAATGCTTCTGTGAGATATCTTTCTAGACAAGATATTGTGTACAATCAACCGCATCGACTATGACCGAGAACTCAATCATAAGAAACAGTTTTCTGAGAATGTAACCAATGATTCAGTATCCTTGAACAGTACCTAACAAAGACCAGCTACGCGATATCACTGACAGTACAAATAAATCACAGGAAACCATAAAAACAATTTTTTTTCGACCCACAAACTAGTAATAATTTTACAGTGCTGCATCAAAATACAGCAAGTGTGCTTGCGAAAAAATAAATTATTGAATTAACTATCCAGGAACTTGAGAATAAAGGCTGTTCTCCAGATGTCATTTGTTTAACTGAGACATTTGTTTTAGCAGGGCTTGAACTTCACATATAAAAATATAACTATAGTTTAGGTGCCTCGTTCTGCAGAATAGGAAAAACAAAAAAAGGTGGAGCGTGTATACTAATAAAAAGTACCCTTAGTTTTAAAGAACTAGATTTGGTAAAAAAATATACAATTTCTAAATTGTTTGAATGCTGTGCAGTGGAGCTGCCTTCAAATAAACTGGCAATAATCTGTGCCTAACGGACTCCCGATAGTGACCCTAATGTATTTATGAATAAATTAGATAGCGTTTTACATGAAATATATAATAAATACAAGCACACTCTAAGATTATCGTAGCAGGTGATACTAACATAAACACCGTAAAACCAGGAAAAGTCACTAAATATTATGAAGACTTTCTTTTATTATAAGATGGATTAAATTTTGACTTCAATCTTGACCATAAAGGTAAAAGATGAGGTCGACGATGGAGCGAGTAAACCCAGAAAATGCCTGTAAATGCACTGGTACTCCCACGCACCGACGGCACACAGCAAGCTGTCTGGCATCGGACTTCGGTAGGAGGGTGGTCGCGAACCAGATGGCCCTTTACAGAGCCTACCACACCGCATGAGACCATAGGACGACACCTCAGATTCAGAAAAAAATTAAGTGCCGTTGCCTGGGATGGATTGCTAGGAGGCAGGTCTCACGCCTCTTACGACACCCACGGAAAAAGATGGGGTGGCGTTATTCTCAACCGATCACCACACGGTGTAAACCTGGCTCATAGCCACAATCTGAGCAAGCATATATTACAACCAATGCGCAAATCCTCATGCCTCGATCACATATTGAGCAATATAAAAAATGCCAAATCGGAAATCCTTCCCTATATTTATCCGACCATGAAACTGCACAGACACTTTCGTTTCCTGTCAAATCTAAGAAATTAAAACCCAGTTCTTATTATATTTACAAAATGGATTATAATTCCGAAAACATTTTAAAATTTAATATGTGCCTTGATGACTTGATGACCTTTAATAACATCTTAGAAGTTGTCTCTGTTGTCCTATTTTATTTTTTGTTCTATTTTAATACTGGTTGTGATGAACCAGAATCTTAATGTAGTGTCTCAATAGTGGGGAGTCAGTTTTCCTGCTCAGCACCTTCAAGATGCTATTGGAACTGTTCCTGGTGAGCGTCAGTAGAGATTATGTTCTTTTTCTAATCAAAGAAATCTTCGGTTCTCGCATTCACAAACATTTCTGACGCGCTACAAAATTTTGGAAGTACCAATAGCATCCTGAAGCCATTATTGTACTTCTCAGCATTGTAGGCCTTCTGCGTATAGTTGGTCCACAGGGCGCAGGTGTAAAAGGTTTCGCAGAACGCTTTGAATAGTGTTATTTTGACCTCTACACTACACCGTGCGAATCTGTGTGCCAACATATTGCTTCTTGCTGCCAATGCCCTGCGTTTACGTTCTATATCCGTCTGGTCTTTGAGGTCCTCAGTAATATATCTCTAGTGCCCCAGATATTTAAATTAGGTGACTCCCTTTAATGGTGATCCGTTAAGGCAAATTTTAGGCTGATATTTAACTATTTTACCGGGGACCTCAAAGATCATATACAGGGCTTTAGGTAAATCTCTGTTAACCTTTCGGGTGGTAAATCAGTCCATGAAACTGAACAACTTTCCCAAGGAATAAATGTCGAAGTATGAAAAAAAAAATTTTACTTCCCATACAAAAAGCGCTATCAGCTGATGCAGTTTGTATGGGAACTAAAAAAAAAAAAGATATTTCGACTTATGTTCCTTGGGAAAGTTGTTCAGTTTCATGGACTGATTTACCACCCGAGAGGTTGAAAGAGATTTACCTAAAGCCCTGTATTCACTTTTAAGGCAATTGTTCATCAAGCCGTGTATAAAACTGAGATAAAAAAAAAATATTGTATAATGTAGTATGGTTTAACGACTGTGCGACCGACAGCTTCAACGTGCTTACCGAACGAAACACGTCTTAAGAACGTATAAAAAGCCAAGATTTAGTTTTATCCTCTGGTTGCTCGCTGACAAATAAAAAAGATTTATTAAAAAGTTTAAATTAAACGAAACTTTTACCGGAAATAAATAAAAAAGTTTGTTTCAGATTTAGATGCGACTTCAATTTCAAACTTTGAGTGGCTTTACTGAAGCATGATTTAATTTATTTCTTTTAATTGTTCATGGATGATTCTCGAAATTTTATGAAGGCAATACAGAACTCCAGAACTCCAAGAGGGCTATTATATTTATCAATGGCGTCAAACAATAGTAGCCATTTTATCCGTATTACAGGTGGAGAAATTGAGAACTATCCTTTCATAACGTACACAGAGGCAGGGAACCTGATGGGTGACCAAAGTGGCAATTTATCACGAGCGTTTCCTTGCTTCGGAGAGCACGTTAGGCTGTCGGTCCCGGTTGATGTCGATTGACTACAGTTGTTAAAACCAAGTCAGAGGCTATTGTGCGGTTTGAAAACTCTGACACCAGGGTTAGCCAAGTTCGCAACATACTTGACTATACCTACACGATAAGAAGAAGATACATTTTATGACGGCTGCTTTGACTGGCGACGCCACCACTGAATTTGCTAGATCGTACAGTTGGGGTGGCGCTGCTGGCCGGGCGGTTGTCATCAGTGTATTAGGTTCCGATAGTATTGAATTTTGCCTCCTGAACGGATATAATTTTCCATGTTAAAAAAACGTATGAGTCACCGACCTCATTCCCAACAACAGTTCCCACAAAGTAGATAACGAGTATTTTTTGCACGCTGCAATGCCTATTAGCAGATAACCACAAACGAAAATGTCACTCATTTATTTAGATGATGTTCTTGTTTGTAGTTTTTTTTTGTTTTTGTTGTTTTTTTAAAAGCGCTGAATCATTTTCGATAAAATTTATATGGGACCACCTCTGTAGTATACTCTTTCGAATAAAAAAGAATTTTGAAAATCTATCCATAATTGGCGGAGAAATCGGTGAACATACACACATTAACACGGTCTAGGGATATTGCACGATTTTTCATACAAAAGAGGCATGTTTGAGAAGCCATAAAAGCATACTAGAGATACATGGAGAGCTTTAATTTTTAGACGAGCAAGTGATAAACTTGAATTTTCAATTCTAGTCAATAAATTTTGTTTTACTTGAAATTTGTGAAAACGTGGCGGAAACGAAAACGAAAATGCACAATTGTATCAAAATTGTCGAATTTACACAATTTTTTTTCATTTTCGTCACGTTTTCACAAATTTCAAGTTAAACAAGATTTTTTGTCTGGAACTAAAAATTCAGGTTTAGCACTTGCTGGTCTGATAATTATAGCCCTCCATGTATCTCGAGTATGCTATTCTCAAACAGACTTCTTTTGTATAAAAAATCGTGCATGTATACCTAGACTGTGTTGATGTGTGTACATAAAAAAGAAATACACAAAGGCGAACATAGAACCTCCTCGTTTTTTGTGGTCGGTAAAAAATGGTCACCATTGCCATTCAACTGCCATTGATAGGCCATTGATTAGTGGAATAGACCCCGGCCCTAAGCTGATTAAATTTGGACTACAAAACTAAAACAAGAAAGGATAAAAGCAATATAATAGATGTAAATAGATACAAAATTTTAATCATAGTAAATCGCCTCTCTCTTGAGCGATCACCAATATTCTTTTTAGGAATTTAATACGAGTTCCTTGGGGAAAGTTGTTCAGTTTCGTAGAAATAATTACCTGTTAAGTTTCGATAACTAATTGAAGTTAATACAGGGACTTCACAATGTGTCTCGAATAGGGTAGATTACTTTTTTTATTATGAGGGTAATTTTTTTTAACAGTCCATATACGTCCACACCGAGAGGCACGGGCTTCCCTTCTGATGTGTACTGGCCACCTTAAGTCCGACAGCTTTAACATGTGTCAACCACTTGAGTTTTCAGCCATTCAAATTTTATAATGTATACGTAACAATATTTTGGCGATGATGTCGTCCACGGAATTAAAAAAGTTAAAGAAAACCTGCGCTTCTTTACGGGGATTACTCACGTAACTAGAAAATTACATGAACACAGAAGAAAACATTCAATATGAAAAAACAGAGTCGAGAATTGAGTCACTACAAAACACCTTGACAAGCTTAAGAAATATTAAACACAATATCGAATTAGAGACTGCAGATGATCAGTTAAACAGCGAGATGGAATATAAGTACGATTTGAGGAAAAATCCACAATCCTCAAAACCAAACTTTTGATTTTACAAAACAGACTTCGCCAACCTATTCTATATCTCCTTAAACGTTGTCATCACAATGTACTACTCATATTCAACAAGAACGAACCCCAAAAATTAATTTTCTACCTCTACAAGAAAAGGAAACATTCAAGAACTTCACTAAAAGACTAGCAGTATTCTTTTTACTAAAAAAAATAACGGACCCTCAAATGAAAGATAATTGCAACTGATGCGTCACCGACGGGTCTAGGAGCCGTTTTATACCATAAACTACCAGATGGCTCAGAAAGACCAATTGCTTTTGCTTCGAGAACGTTATCCACAAGTGAAAAAAAGTACAGTCAAATAGATAAAGAAGCTACCGACATCTACTGGGGCATAAAGAAATTCTTTCACTATTGCTATGGACGAAATTTCACACTCATTACGGAACATAATGATTTTTATCGATTTTTACTTACATCGACTTACATCGACTTACATTTGACTTACATCGATTTTTCACCCACATCAAACAATTCCAGCACTGAGTACGATGCGTTTTTTCCATTACGCACATTTTCTATCTGGTTTTGATTACAACGTTGAACTCAGAGCAGCATCGAAACATTCAAATGCAGATTATTTATCGAGATTCCCAGTAGACAAAGCAGCAGAAACTTCGATAGACCAATACTACGCTTTCCAACGTGGACAAATCAACATATTACATATCCGACCTAATATTATTGTCAAAGAAACAAAGAAAGATCAAGAGTTATATCTTAGTAGAAACCTTAAAAGCTGGAAACTCATTACGTCAATATGGTTACAATGATAATGAATACACTCTTCAGGATGATTGCTTACTTAAAGGAACCAGAGTAGTTGTACCCCAGAGTCTACTCAAACCAGTGCTTGAAGAACTACATTCCGGCCACATCGGTATTAAGATGAAGGCACTGGCTCGCAGTTATATTTATTGGAAAAATATAGATAACGATATTAAGAACGTTGTACAATCCTGCAGAACTTGCCGACTGCACCAAAATGAGGCACCGAAAGTAGCGACCCAGCATTGGGTCCACCAAGTGGACCTTGGCAAAGATTACATGTCAATTTCGCGGGGCCCATGCAAGGATATTAACTCTTTATAGTTGTAGATGCTTTCAATAAGTGGGTCGAAGTTTAACCCACAAAAACCACGACCAGTTCGTGGTGTATTAAAACACTGAAAGAATTATTTGTCACATTTGGCAAATAATTCTTTAATTTTGCTGACAACCACCCCGACCAGCAGCGCTACCGCCAACCGAACTTAAAGGAGTCCGGGGATGATTAGACATTTTGCCTATTGGAAGCTACCTAACAACTGAAAATTCAGTTGGTGGTGGCGCCACTAGTCAAAGCAATTAACGATTTTTAAATTGTATATTTAAGCGTCGTCTTTAAGAATGCTGTGTTCTCCTATAATTATTTTTATTTTGTGTGAGTTCTTTTAAGAAGTAAAATGACTCGACTGTCGGAGATCCTAAACTAAATAAATAAATTAGATGAATTAAATTTGGATAGTTCTCAATTTTGCCACCTGAACGAATAAAATGGCGACCATTCCATCGACACACAACTTAAGATCCCAGGGTCCAGTAATTTTTTCAGCGTAGAATGCGCTTTGTCTCTAAAAATTACCCAACCTTAGTAAAAATTTTAAAATTGTTATTAAGTATTTCAATAATAAGTTTCGTAATTACAAAGTCGGTAATGAGTCGATAGTTGAACCCTTTAAGTTACCCATACTGCAAGGTTTATGCCCTTTAGATTATGTTTTTATTCCAAGAAGTCCTGATATCGCCTCTTTAGCTTAAAACGTTTTAAAAAGCAATTAGGACAATTTTTTATAGAGAACAAAAGTTTTTATCGTTCTTTTCACAGCCAGCATAGCCCAGTAAAATGTCACAATTAATTAAATTTCTCTACCCAACCACAGATGAAATGGATGCCAAGAAACGTTGCTCGCGTTGAAATGTGACCTTTTTATTTTCTTACCAGCTTTTTCCCGCGGCTTCGCTTGCGCAGATAACTCTTTTAGTAACACATTTGATTCTTGACCCCTTTTAGGGGATGATTTACGGACACGTAAAAAACGTGTCCGTTTATTTGCTTTAAGGTGTATCTTGACGAAGTTTCAAGTCAAAATGTCCAAAAAAATATTTTCTCCATACAAACCCAAATTTTTTCCCCTTAGGGGCTGAATTTCGAAAAATCCCTTCTAAGTGCTTGCATATGTCATAAAAAACACCTTTTTACCTTTCAGCTTTCTAGGTCTAAGGGTTTGGGCTGGGCGATGATGAGTCAGTGAATCAGAACCTCCAATCTACTATATAAATATAAGTCGGGTTTTCCTTCCTGACGCTGTAACTCCAGAACGCACGAACCGATTTCCACGGTTTTGCATACGTTGGAAAGGTCTCGGGCTCCGTGAGGTTTATAGGATACTTTTTATTTTTTAAAAAATTAGGACGCGGGCGGAGCCGCGGGCGGAAAGCTAGTTTTATATATAAGAAGATGATCACGAGTAAGCGCAACTCTTCTTTTATGAGCGTTCGCTCCTGATACTCATTCAGGATATGCTTGACCATGATCAGGGATTTGCCAAGTAAAAACTCCATTTTACGCAATACAAATAAATATAAAAACACGGTGCAAACATAGTTTCCATCAAAACCTTAGTTCGCTTATCAAATAACCAGTTATCAAGTCAACATTTTGAAATAATTTTTAACCCCTCAACAAAAGAGGGGCGTTATAATTTTCTCGTGTCACCTGTATGTCTGTGAATCTGTATGTCTATCTAAGGCATCGTAACACCTAAACGAATAGTCCGATTTAGATGCGGTTTGTTTTGTTTGAAAGCAGACGTAATCGAGATGGTTCTTTGCTATATTGATCAAAATCGGTTTAGCCGTTTATGAGGTATAAGTGATCTAATATCAAGGGTGATACATTTTTTAATTTTAGAGTTGAAAATTTTTTTTTCGCAGAATACCTCTGCTGGTGATGACAGTGGCCTACTGCCTAATCGCACGAGTGCTGTGGAAGTCTGAAAGAATCCCAGGACATGCTGAAGGTTTCGAGTTGGCTCCTGCTGAACAAAGTAAGTACACATAGAAACCTATTGTTAATATTTTTCTAACCGACTTCAAAAAAGGAGGGGGTTCTTTTTCCGACTTTATATATTTTTTTATATATGTTCAACGATTTCTCTGCCATTTTTGGACCGATTTTCAAAATTCTTTTACTTCAGAGGTGGTCCCATTATCACCAAGTCAGGAACTGATGATGAGATCTCAAGGAAATCAAGGGAAACCCTCGAGTTTAACAGGGATTTACATTGTTTCTCACGTACTTTCTGTTATTTACAATAAAACTAGAAAAATAAATAAACTTTTAAAAAAATAACATTTTGCCTGATCTCAATTTGATTCAGTTAATAATATATTTATTTCAGTGAACATGTTATCTAAAATAAGCCAATAACACTTGTTTTTCAAGTCTATCTCTGTTTGCAAAGGTACAGTCTTCCCCCGAAAAAACTCTTTGCTCTTTTTTATTTAAAAAATTGGACATAATTAACTGAAGTACCTTAGGGAACAAAAGTTATAAAGGTTTTTGACTCACAACTATAATTAACGCTAAGTTTCCAAATTAATGAATAAATTAAGACTAAAGTTAATAGTTTTGCAAAAAAATTACAGAATAAGAATTTTTACTCCGACGGAATCACAATATGGCACCAGCCTCAATTTTATACCGCTGTTCAAACAAATTCTTTCGTTCATAATTTGAGTTGAACAGTAGGAAAATATGCTTACTTGGCATTTTTCCGTCTTCGTATTCTATTCCAGATCAATAAATTAAAGCTGGAGAAAGAATACTGGTTTAGCTCTTTAGGACACATTCATATGAAAGAATTCAGCTCAGCTTAGCCAAGTATTACGAGTATACTCAATGTCAGATAGGAGGGCCGACTGTTTCTTTACATTATTTGTACCAACCAACATATTATTTTAAACCATCCCATCTCTTTTCTTGGGTATCATACATAAATACATACGCTCACGCCTGTAACCCCTAACGGGGTAGGCAGAGTATCACTGGTTCTAGAAAACCACTTAATGTCACGTTTGACAAAAATGGCGAGGATTTTAGATGGAACATGCTGCGTAATGGTGAGAGGTGGTCAGCCTTTCGCCCATGATACAGCAAGACCCTCACGTCCCACTTACTGACTTTTACAGTTTTTTTTTATTAATATAAGATGGGTTAACTCTTGACCTCAATCTTGACCATAAAGGTCAAAGATGAGGTCGACGGTGGAGCGAGTTAACCCAGAAAACGCCTATAAAGGCACTGGTACTCCCACGCACCGACGGAACACAGCAAGCTGTTTGGCGTCGGACTTCGGTAGGAGGGTGGTCGCGAACCAGACGGCCCTTTACAGAGCATGAGACCATAGGACGACACCTCAGATTCAGACAAAAATGAAGTGTCGTTGCCTGGGATGGATCACTAGGAGGCAGGTCTCATTTGTGTTTCCTTAGTCGCTTCTTACGAGACCCACGGAAAGAGATGGGGTGGTGTTATTCTTAACCGATCACCACATGGCACAAAAGTATGCCTGAGTAGGCAGCTGGCGCATTCTAAGTTTTTCTTTCACTCCCAGTCCAACGTGGAAGGAGATAACTAAGGAGATAACTCGGGTATCGTAAAGAGATAACCACGGAAACACAAACTAATACGACCTCATCTTACCAGCCCATATACGTCCCCACCGAGGGGCACGGGTTTCTCTTTGAAACACGAAGGGGATTTAGCCCATAGTCCACCACGGTGGCCCAATGCGGCTTGGTGGACCGCTCGTCTTTTGAAAATGAATTTTCTTGGACGGGCTGGTTTCATCACGATGTTTTCCTTCACAGTTGAGCAAGTGATAATTAGAAATCCGTACATAAATCCGGAAAGAGGAATTTAGTGGTACAGGCCCGCACCAGGATTTGAACCCGCGACTTTCGGATTACAAGTCTGGCTCTTTACCAACTGGGCTATCACCGCTCTGCGACCTGCCTTTTATCAACCCATCTCAATTATTACCTTCTGACTTAGGTTATGTTGACTATTCTGCAGCTTGTTTTAAGTTAAATGCGAAAGCGAATAACACCACCCCATTTTTTTCCGTGGGTGTCGTAAGAGGCGACTAAGAAAACACAAATGAGACCTGCCTCCTATATTAATCCACCCCAGGCAAAGACACCTCAATTTTTTCTGAATCTGAGGTGTCGTCCTATGGTCTCATGCGGTGTGGTAGGCTCTGTAAACTTGTAAAGGGCCGTCTGGTTCGCGGCCACACTCCTACTCAGGTCCGACGCTTAACAGCTTACTGTGTTCCGTCGGTGTGTGGGAGTACTAGTGTCTTATAGGCATTTTCTGGGTTAACTCGCTCCATCATCGACCTCATCTATGACCTTGGTCAAGATTGAGGTCAAGAGTTAACCCATCTTATAATAAAAAATAAAATAAAAAGTTTTTAAGAAAACTCTAACACCAAGGTTAATTAAGTTAACCATATACTAACTGCCGTACTCAGAGACGTCAATTAAAGTTAAGAAATAATTAAATGTCATGCTATCCTTGGTTATATCAACAAGAGTGAAAGAGACAACAGCAGAGTTTAACAGTACTTAACTTTAATTGACGTCTCTGAGTACGGCAGTAAGGGAAGGACTTATAACCGATTTAATTGACGGCCGGTTTGGTCGAGTGGTAGTGACGCTGCCACTTGATCGGCGGGTCCTGGGTTCGATCCCCAGTTGGGGCAAACATTTGTGTGAAAAGCAGATGTTTGTTCTCGGGTCATGGGTGTTTGTGTTTGTCTTTATGTGTGTTCCGAGGGACCCACGACACAAGGGAAAACCTTAGTGTGGGCCTTTGAGTGTGTAGCGTTTATTTATTTATTTAATTCTCTATTATTCTTGCAGCCCAACTTCGTTGCCGTCGCAAAGCTGCCAAGATGCTGGTGGCTGTGGTCATCATGTTTGCTGTTTGCTACCTACCAGTACATCTATTTTCTGTCCTCAGGTTAGTTTATAGTCGGTGATAAAAAACCTCCTAACTATATTCAAAATCCTGAACCAGTATCACTTACAGAACACTTTTTTTTCGATGGGATTTTGTTTTTCCTAAACCCTGTATGTAAATATTGTAAAAGAGACGAAAACCAGTCCCTACTAATCTTCTTAAAATATAAAACAAAGTCGGGTTTGTTCGAACACTTACAACTCAAGAGCGGCTGGACCAATTTTGATAAAATTTAGTATGGAGGTAGCTGAAATTCTGGATTAACACATAAGCTATAAAAATTTTACGAATTCTCATGGGAACAAAGTCCCGGGTAGGAAGCTATTAATATTGTAAATGCGAAAGTAACTCTGTCTGTCTGTTACGTTTTCACGCCTAAACTACTAAATCAATTTTGATACAGAAATATAGTTAAGCCCTTGAGAAATGACATAGGCTACATTTTATCTTACAGCTGGGCACAATAATCCAGTAGTCTACGCGAGCGGAGCCTTGGACGGAAAGTTAGCTGGTACAGGTCCTTTGGAGTGTCGGTGGCTTTGGAACAATAGTTTTTTGACCGTGTGGTGATCGGTTGAGAATAACACCACCCCATCTCTTTTCGTGGGTGTCGTAAGAGGCGACTAAGGAAACACAAATGAGACCTGCCTCCTAGTAATCCATCTCAGGCAACGACATTTTTTTATGAATCTGAGGTGTCGTCCTACGGTCTTATGCGGTGTGGTAGGCTCTGTACAGGGCCGTCTGGTTAGCGACCGCCCTCCTGCCAAAGTCCGACGCCAAACAGCTTGATGTGTTCCGTCGGTGCGTGAGAGTACCAGTGCCTTTATAGGTATTTTCTGGGTTAACTCGCTCCATCGTCAACCTCATCTTTGACCTTATGATCAAGATTGAGGTCAAGAGTTAAATAATAAAAAAAATAATAAAAAAGATAATCAAACTCGGTACTACTGATTTCGATGCAGACTCATCAATCACAAAACCACCGACCAAGAAAACATTCAGAGAGAAAAAAGGGAAAACAAACAAGAAAATGGCTTCCCTGTTACAAATTGTGCGATCAATTTGCTTTATTGATCTTAAGATTTCTGATTAATTTGCCCTTGAGTCCTATTTCAGCTATTACTCAAACTCGGTCAATATTTACAGTTAGCTTTATAGCTAAGTAATAGGCAAACTACGTAAGTAATGAAATTTATTTATCACAAACTTCTTCTTATCGTGTAGGTATAGTCAAGTGCGTGGCGAACTTGGATAACCCTTGAAATGAAATGAAATGAAATGAAATATTCTTTATTTGCAATAAATGTGGTACAGTACATTGGTGGTATATGATAGGCAGATTCACACATTTAACCATTTGAATGATATGCAATAGGGTTAAAATTAAAATACGATTTGGAATACAAATGTCAAAGCAGGAAGAGAATCATAATGTCAAAATGTGAGATAAAAAAAAAAAAGATAACAATAATAATTTTAAAATGTCAAAATCAATTAAAAATACATATTCCATTAAATATTATATGACATAAATTCGTCTACACTATAAAAACATTTGTCACAAAGAAACTTATATAGCTCCGTTTTGAATTTTTTTGATGATAAATCTCTTATGCTATCTGGTAATCTATTATACAGTTTTATCGACATTAGGTAACAGTTTCGATGACAAGTTGTGGTAGAGCAGGAAGGCGCTACTAAACGATTCGGATACCGGGTTGCGAATGCACACACCTCAATTGTTCTTTAAGAACAATTGAAGGTTATTTTTGGTGAACACACAAACCTCATAAATGTACATTGATGGTAAAGTCAATATGTTTAATTGTTTAAATAGTGGTCTACAGGACTCCCTTTGCCCCACACCACACATTGCTCTTACACATTTCTTCTGAATGACAAATGGACGACCCACGTCAACGCAGTTACCCCATAATACAAGGCCGTATCTTAGTGTAGAGCAGACATATCCATGGTATGCTGTGAGAGCTGTCTTTCGACAGCTGAGTGTAGTGAGACGATAGAGAGCGTAAGTAAATCTATTTAGTTTCTGACAAACGAAAGACACATGATCTTTCCAATTTAATTGGGAGTCTATGTTAAAACCAAGAAATTTTGTTTTTGTACACGCAGCGATTGGTTCACCGTCATGAGTTACTGAAATAGTTTGGGGATGTCCATTTTTATTATAGAATTGTATTAATTTCGTTTTTGACACATTAACAGTTAGATTATTACGTTTTAGCCAATTGATAACATTAAATATTGTACTATTAATTTCATTTTCGTAGTCAGCATTTAAAGATTTATTAATTATGATTGAAATGTCATCGGCAAATAAAGTACATTCATATTGAGTAATTGATGGGAGATCGTTAAGGTATAATATAAAAAGTAAAGGTCAAAGAATACTTCCCTGTGGCACCCCGAAATCATTATTTAAATATTCAGAATGATAATCTGTAAAATGTAGAGATTTATTTAATTTATTTATTTCCACTCTTTGTACTCGACCACCCAGATATGATTTAATCCAGCTAAGTGCGTGTCCTCTTATTCCATAAGACTCTAGTTGTCTGAGTCTTGTGTCTGAGTTTTCAAACCGCACAACGGCCTCTGACTTGGTTTTAACGACCGACAGTTTAACGTGGTCTCCGAAGCTTGGAAACACTCGTGGTTAATTGCTACTGGTCACCAATGGGTGACTGCCTGCCTTGCCTGCCTTTGAGTACTTACTGATCGGTTGAGATTAGTCAGCGGCCACAGGCTACGAGCGATGTAATCACAAACTAATTGGTACACATTTAGCACCCATACAAGTCCAGGTTGTAAGGAAAAGCACTTTATATTTCACCTACTCGGAATGTTCTTTGATTTTTACTTTTTTAAATCACGAATGGGTTCGCTCTTGACCACAATCTAACCCAGGTGCGAAGATTTGGTCCACGATGTAGCAAGTTCACCCAAAATATGCCTATTCACTCCAACTTAAAAAAGATTCGGGTTACCTATGAGCCCGGAAATACAGACGCAGGCAGGGAATTCTATTTCTTAGCGGTGCGCAGACTAAAATGTGAAGAGAACCGCTCGAAAGAACTCTAAAACAAAAATAAAAAATTTTACCCCTACATTTATTGGTTGTAACTCTTAAACGGCTGAACAAATTTTGACCAACACATAGCCAAAAACCATCTCAATTTACCTAAGTCAGCTTTCAAATCAAAAAAGGTAATTTATCACGAGCATTTCCGTGCTTCGGAGGGCACGTTAAACTGTCGGTCCCAGCTGTGTCAGGGCCATTGTGCGGTTTGGAAATTCTGACACCAGGGTTAGCCAAGCTCGCCACATATTTGACTATACCTACACGATAAGAAGGCTGATTTTCAGCCCTTTAGTTGGAAATGTGTTTTTTTATTATTATAAGATGGGTTAACTCTTGACCTCAATCTTGACCATAAGGTCAAAGATGAGGTCGACGATGGAGCGAGTTAACCCAGAAAATGCCTATAAAGGCACTGGTATTCCTACGCACCGACGGAACACAGCAAGTTGTTTGGCGTCTGACTTCGGTAGGAGAGGGTCGTCGCGAACCAGACGGCCCTTTACAGAGCCTACCACACCGCATGAGACTATAGGACGACACCTCAGATCCAGAAAAAAATGAAGTGTCGTTGCCTGGGATGAATTACTAGGAGGCAGGTCTCATTTGTGTTTCCTTAGTCGCCTCTTACGACACCCCGGAAAGAGATGGGGTGGTGTTATTTTCAACCGATCACCACACGGTTAAAATAATGATAAGATTATGATATACGGGTATAAACCTACTTAAATTAATTTCAGATACACCCTGGAGATGGAACAGACTGACGTCATCTCCATCCTGGCCCTCATCTCCCACGTGCTCTGCTACGTCAACTCCGCAATCAACCCAGTGATATATTGCTTCATGAGTGGTTGGTATACTTCTCTATGCCCATTACAAACCATAGTTCAATTAATATGTCACCGGAAATTAGTTTAACTTGTTTATTTTGTAAGTTTGAAAACTCTGATAACAGGGTTAGCCAAGTTCGCCACATGCTGGACTATACCTACACGATAAGAAGAAGAAGATATATTATATATATATATATATATATATATATAAATAAAATAAATAAATAAATAAGATTACAATTTAACCGATAAAAACCGTAATATTGAAATAATAATCTTCCGCAATATTTACAATTTGTCTAGTTTTTGTCTTCTTCTTATCGTGTAGGTATAGGCAAGTTTGTGGCAAACTTGGCCAACCCTGGTGTCAGAGTTTTCAAACGGCACAATGGCCTCTGACTTTGTTTTAATGACTGTAGTCAATCGACAACAACCAGGATCTAGTAAAAATTGCCTAGTAAAAATATTTTACGAAACTTTAAGGACTGCCTTTACAGAATTAGGATAAGTTAGGTACCTAATATTGTAGTGATATCCCAGTTGGCAA
This sequence comes from Aproaerema taeniolella, assembly GCA_949987775.1. NCBI lineage: Eukaryota > Metazoa > Arthropoda > Insecta > Lepidoptera > Gelechiidae > Aproaerema > Aproaerema taeniolella. Next base: position 13,601,311 of record OX465264.1, read on the forward strand.
TGAGCCAGACTTGTAATCCGAAGGTCGCGGGTTCAAGTCCTGGAGCGGGCCTGTACCACTAAATTCGTCTTTTCGGGTTTATGTTCGGATTTCTAATTATCACTTGCCCAACGGTGAAGGAAAACATCGTGATGAAACCCGCCCGTCCAAGAAAATTTATTTTCGAAAGACGAGCGCTCCACCAACCCGCATTGGGCCAGCGTGGTGAACTATGGCCTAAATCCCCTTCGTGCTTCAAAGGGAGGCCCGTGCCCCTCGGTGGGGACGTAAATGGGCTGGTAAGAAGGTTATGTTAGGTAAGGCTTTTTAATAGGTTCGTTAAGGCTAAGTTAGATTGCATTAATATTATAAAAATGTCGGTCAATGGGCAAAAATGGGGCAGTTCACAAAGTACCGAGTCTCTTACAATATATTGGGTTTGACAATGTTGCGATAACATGAATAAGGCTATTTTTCTGACAAGAAACTAGTCCTGTATACATTTTTACATTAATTTGCTTTGAACGGTCGGCAAAACGGTTACATAATAGTTATTTACCTATGAAATTGCCGATTTTTTCTCAAGCTTCATTTTATTCATAACTAGCTTTCCGCCCGGGACTTCGTTCCCGTGGCACTTTTTTAGTTTTTTCTTTCATAAGAACCTTCTCCTGACAATAAGGAACACAACAAAAAAGAATCATCCAAATCGGTGCTGCCGTTCTCGAGTTTTGCGCTTACCAACAGATTTAGTGATTCATTTTTATATATAAGATTTATTTGATTGAACAGCTATTACTAATACTGTTTTTTATTTAAAACCTTGGCCATATAACGGAGATATTGAGTCAAATTAATATATATTTACTTTAGATTTATTTGCTAAAAAAGAAGCTTAAATATAGCTCGTTTCATTGCTTATTTTTGCTGTACCGTTGTTACAGTTACAACTTTCAATAAAGTAAGTCTGTTGACAATTAAATTAATGTTGTTCAAACCTTCCCACAAAATTTTGATAAATTTTGATTTCGCATTCCCAAGAAAAATCCAAAAAACGTTAGTATGGAAAATTCAGTTTTCCAAAAATATTGTATGAAAAACGGCAATTTCATAGGTAAAGACCTATTATTAGAAAATAAATAATTTATTGTAGACAAAGAACAACAAACAACACAACAAACGAAATATCTTTATGCTCATTTCATCAAAAGTTTAACTGAACAAAGTTTGCAATATCAACATTTGAATCGTCTAATAAAACTATTTGCCAAATCTTTGAAATGCCAAAACGATTTATTAATTGACTTCAAAGAAGGAGGAGGTTCTATGTCGCCTGTATGTATTTTTTTATTTTTTTTTATGTATGTTCACCGATTTCTCCGCCAATTATCGACCGTTTTTCAAATTTCTTTTTTTGTTTGAAAGAGTATACTCCAGAGGTGGTCCCATATAAATATTATCGAAAATGATTCAGCGCTTTTAAAAAAATTAACAAAAACAAAAAAATTCTACAAACCAGAACATCATCTTAATAAATGAGTGACATTCATTTGTGGTTATCTGCTAATAGGCATTGTAGTCTGCAAAAAATATTATTTATCTACTTTGTGCGAACTGTTGTTGGGATTGAAGTCGGTGATTCATACGTTTTTTAACGTGGGAAAATATTGGATAAATCTTTTTATACTTAGTCACAAATACATTTGGCATATTAAATATTGCTAAATAGAACATAAACTTGGAGAATGAATTTTTGATTTTGTAATAAGAGTAATCTTTAAGGATCCCTGATTATTAAATCCAATCTGGTTCTTTTGTTAGCAGGCGTTACGGATATTAGATACTAGTCATAGTCACTTCACTGTCATTTTTCTGATTTGGAAAATCCTGGATCATAACAATAAGGCTAAATTGTAGCTTAATCCTGAATCAAATCAAAGAATAAGTGACAAAGTACTAGAAAGAAAAAGAATGTGGTGATGGGTTGAGAATAACACCACCCCATCTCTTTCCTTGCGTGTCGTAAGATGGATAACTAGGAGGCCGGAATGAGACCGGCCTCCTAGTTATCCATCTCAGGCAACGACGCTTCATTTTTTCTGAATCTAAGGTGTCGTCTTATGGTCTCATGCGGTGTGGTAGGCTCTGTTAAGGGCCGTCTGGTTCGCGACCACCCTACCGAAGTCCGACGCCAAACAGCTTGCTGTGTTCCGTCGGTGCGTCGGAGTACCATTGCCTTTATATAGGCATTTTCTGTGTTAGCTCGCTCCATCGTCGACCTCATCTTTGACCCATCTTATAATAAAAAAAAGAATGCTTACAAAAATATGTGAATTACGAAGTTAACAGATAGAGTAAAAAAGAAAATAAAAAATAAATCTGTGAAATAAGAGATAAAGTTTAAAAAACTTCAGAATGTCTCGATTTCAAATTAAACTTTTTCAATCTCACTTATAATTGTTTGTTTTTGCCTGAGAATTTACTCCGTATGAGAAAATCGTTCCGCCATGGTAAACGCAAAGTTTGTCGCAAAGTTATTAGAAACGTGCAGGATTCCGATCGCTTATTGGAAATGTATAGGCATCCGTGCATACTGTTTTGTTTATCTTGTGAAGCACTGGTGGAAACACGTTCCTGTATCTTAGCTATTGAAAACATGAGGCAAACGTTTTTTTTTTAAGAAAATATTTTATTCATTTATTATTGAGTTAACTCTTGACCTCAATCTTGACGAAGGTCGCGCTCACACTCCTACCGGAAGTCCAACGCCAAAAAGCTTGCTGTGTTTGGTAATACATATCAGTATCTTAATAGGCATTTTCTGGGTTAGCTCGCTCCATCGTCGAACTCATCTATGACCTTGGTCAAGAGGTCAAAAGTTAACCTTTCACACATTAAAAAAAGTCAATTAACCCTAGTCAATTAACCGTGTGGTGATCGGTTGTGAATAACACCACCCCATCTCTTTCCGTGGGTGTCGTAAGAGGCCACTAAGGAAACACAAATGAGACCTGCCTCCTAGTAATCCATCCCAGGCAACGACACTTCATTTTTTTTCTGAATCTGAGGTGTCGTCCTATGGTCTCATGCGGTGTGGTAGGCTCTGTAAATGTCTTGAATCTTGAATCTATCTTGAATCTTGAATCTAAAGGGCCGTCTGGTTCGCGACCACCCTCCTACCGAAGTCCGACGCCAAACAGCTTGCTGTGTTCCGTCGGTGTGTGGGAGTATCAGTGCCTTTATAGGCATTTTCTGGGTTAACTCGCTCCATCGTCGACCTCATCTTCAACCTTATGGTCAAGATTGAGGTCAAGAGTTAACCCATCTTATAAAAAAAAAATCCCATAGTCCAATTCCTAATCTATATTCTATTCTATATATATTATAAAGAGGAAAGATTAAATTGTTTGTTTGCTTATATTGAATAGGCTTTGAAACTACTGGACCGATTTGAAAAATTCTTTCACCATTAGAATCCTACATTATCCGGGATGGACATAGGGTACATGATTTTCCCGTACCCGTACCGGAATGCTAGTAAGTAATATTTTCGTTGTCCACAGGAAAATTCCGCCGAGAATTCAAGCGTTCCTTCTGTTGTGGCTCAGACCCGGCAAATGAGAGTTTTTCGACCCTCACTCGCATCACCACGTCGAGAAGCGGCTTAAACGGTGCCATGGCCCTAAAACCCAGAGGCAGGGCTGTATGTAGCACCACCTTTATAGCTAACGGCTATAGAAACGGCTATAATTGATGTTTAACAGTTACAAAAAATGTAATTTCTTGAAAAGATTTGTAAATATTTTTCTTGGTTAAGTATAAATAAATAGTTCCATTGGAATATTTTGTTTCTTTTTTAAAGTATATTCATATGCAAGGTGTTTCGACATAACCCAATAAAAAAAAAAAAAATTAAATTGAAAAGTGAAATGGCCGCAACTCTTGGTTATCAGTTTACAAAAATACAGAGTTCGATATCTTTTAAAGATTCATAATAATTAACATGACATATTTGAATATGCTGTGTATTAATCCATTATTTTTAAACTTTGGATTTTATTTTAATTTGGGTATTTTTGGAACACGCTGTATAACTAATATGCGCTTAATAATAGGTGTAACAAGAATCCTAGCCACTCAACAAACGGATACTCCAAGACGGGCAACGTCGTAAAGGCAGACCCAGAAAAAGATGGCCCTTATACCAAATAGTTATCTGGGTCACTAGCAACCACGTAATCATTTCATTCATTTTTTGTGTTTCGGCTCTATTTAAATTTAAATTTTCTGTTTCTGCATATTTACATACCCTTCACACCTCATTACACTCACACAGACACTTAACACTTGAATTAGGCCCTAGATTTGTAGTCTTAACATAATATAGTATTAACTCTGTCCCTCGCAGGGCTGAAAATCAGTGTTGCCAGCCTGATAATCAGTCTGGCATTAGTCGCTGAGCCCAGGCCTTTTTTCCTCACTGCGGCAGACATATGCAAGCTTAAACTTGTATAATAGGATAAGAATATTTTGAACTTTTTTTTTTAATGTATGTGTGTGCTGTTCTGAAGAAATAAACGTATTATTATTATTATTATTATTATTATTACTTAGCTGCTTATAAAAAGGACTGGAGGAAATTCGCACAAGATCGGGAGAAATAGAGGACTTCGGGGGTCTTCCCGCAGCCTTTGCTTAGTAGTGGGACATTGATGAATAAATCCCTACTTCTAAACTAATATTATAAAGAGGAATTCAAGCGGAATTCAAGATGAATTCTTTGATTGTTTGTTTGTTTGCTTGCATTGAAAAGGCTCCGAAACTACAGGACCGATTTGAAAAATTATTTCATCGTTAGAATTTCTAATGAACAAAGGCTACATAATTTTTCCGAATTCCCACGGGAAAGAAGTCCCGGGCGGAAAGCTAGTCTACACTTATATAATAAAGAGGAAAGATTTGTATTTTTAACCTCCGACAAAAAAGAGGGGTGTTATAAGTTTAACGTGTCTGTCTGTGTATCTGTGTATCTGTATGTGGTATCGTAGCTCCCAAACGGATGAACCGATTTTCGTTCAGTTTTTTTTGTGTCATAGATAATTTTATCCCGAGTGTACTTAGCTATGTTTCATGAAAATCTGTTTAGCCGTTTAAAAGTTATAAGCAATCGAATGTTGGGGGTGATTAATTTTTTTAAATTTTAGTGTTATTGTATGTAACGAATAAACTTAAAAACTACTGGACCGATTTCAAAAATTCTGTCACCATTAGGATGCTACATTATCCCTGAGTAACATAGGCTACATAATTTTCACAAATTCCCACGGGAACAAAGTCCCGAGCGGAATGCTAGTAATATTATAAATGCGAAAGTAACTCTGTCTGTCTGTTACGCTTTCACGCCTAAACTACTGAACAGATTTTGATGAAATTTGGTACAGCGATAGAGTAGACCTTAGGAAAGGACATGGGATAGATTTTATCCTACAGCTGGGCAGGATATACCTGTAGTCCAATAAAATAACAAGATGGTACAGCAAAATGTAAGGGACATAATAAAGTCATCAACATGAACATTTTATGGCCTTAACTTTGAAATCTAAAAAATCTGTCAAGTTACATGAAAAAGTAAAAAAAGTATGGAATGTATGTTTTTGCATTACGTCAAAAAATATAATAATAACAATGTCAAATACCGCTGAATATTTTTAGTGAAAATTTTCCTTTTGAATCGCTAACGCCATCTATGAAATTGTAGAAGAAACCCATGTAAAAGAGACTTTGATAATGTTCGAGGCTTCAAGGGTTCCCTCGTTTCAGGTTTCTGGTGCTCAAAAGAAAGTAGTTCAAGAGAATTCCCATAGATGGCGATAAAGCTATTAGAGCAAGTTGCTTCGGGAAAAGTTCAAAAGATGGCGCTAGTGAAATGATACTTCAAGATTTTCATGGAAGTTTCAAAAAGTTCATGATCATATTTTAAAACTATATTTCTGTCTTCGAGTACGTATACAGGTGTAAAGGACAGCTTAGCAAATACTTGAATAGTGAGAGCTACCCGGTATAACTATGATTACATTAAGTGATGTTGTCTTTATTTTTCGCTTTTTTGAAGTCGGTTTCAATTTTTTTTAATTTTTATTTGTTTTTTAATTTTTTTATGTGATTAATAGAAAGCATATGAAAAACATTGTAAGTGCCTTAAATTCGAGGGTTGCCCCCAATTTCCCTGGGATTCCATCATCAGATCCTGACTTAGTGACAATGGGATAACCTCTGGAGTATACTTTTTCGAATAAAAAAATAATTTCGAAATTCAGTCCACAAATGGTGGAGAAATCGGAGGACATTCATTATCAAAAACATGTAGTCAAATATACAAGATGTTTCAAAAAAACCCAAAAAAAGTAATTCCAAAATTTAATTTTAAAAGTGAAATAGTCGCAACTCTAGTAAAATCTGTTGCACGGTTTGACATCTTTCAAAATGAAAGTTTCATACAATTAATATGACATACTTGTCATATTTGTAATAGAGCTGCGAAATAACTCTTTGAGTCACAGATTTAGGATAAATAATATTCTGAACTTTCGTTTATTTTTTTGTTTACTATAGGTTAGTCTAACAATAAAAAATAATAATAAAAAAATGTAGGATTTAAGGCTTTCGAGGAATAAGGTGGTTAGCTACACTAACCACCATGACTTTTTGACAAAAACAAGATCGACTTTTTCTAATAATTTATTTTAAAAGAATTCTGTTTTATTACACATTTATTGTTTTTTATGAAAATCGTTGAAACATGTTTTACCTTTACGTATACAAAGAGGGACCTGACAGGTACTACACTGCCAAACCGTGCGTACTGGCGCTAGTTTTGTGCTGCATTTGCAGCACCTTCTTGACGTGGTTCGCACAGGCTGATGATGACTGCTCCCTAGCCTAATTTCTACAGGAACCGTTGGCTTGTGGCGCTTGATAATAGCTGGCCCTGGCGAAGGAGTTTCTGAGCTGCGGTTGCTATTCACAGAGCCCGGTCTGAACCTGCTGACATACGACGGCGCCAAGAGTCCCTGATAGACGCATCGACGGAATTCTTTTAATTTCAGGCATTCTAAATCTGGGCGAGAAGATGCTTGTAGCTCTTTATAAATCAAAAAAGAATTAACGACAGAGCAGTCCAGGAAATGAAAAAAAACTCGATGCCACCACTTGTGAGATTTCCTGTCGATAGCGTAACTGCTCTTGAGTTGATCGAATTTATCGACAAAATTCATGTGTGCGTTGTAGTCTCTGACAGCTTCTGGACAAGGGACGTCCACACTGGCGCCATTACGATCCCTGTGTTTGACTGTGCCTACTACCCTGGGGTCGTGATAGTTGGACATAATATGCACCGTTCTTTTGTACTTCCATTTTAGGATGCTGATCTTTTCATCACTGATCCTGTAGTCATGTTGACCTCGTTGCAAGTGCTTGTCAGTTTTTAGAGTTGGCAAGTACTTTCTGTTGGGATTGACAGTACCGCAGGCCAGGATATTGTCCAGTTTCAATTGGACTTGTAATGGGTAACTGTTGAAAAAGTTGTCAAAATAGACTTTATAGTTCTTGCCTCTCAAGTTCTTACAAAAATTTATGACAACAGACCCACCAAGATCTTTCTGGTCGCTGTCGCCTTGCTTTCCAGTGTAAAAATCAAAATCCAAACAGTATCCTGACTCTGCACACTCCATCCAGATTTTATAGCCCCGTTTGATTGGTTTTTTAGGCATGTATTGTTTCAAATAGCTTCTCCCCTTAAACTTGATCATGCTCTCATCGATCGCAATTTTTTCGGAAGGGATGTAATTGAGCTGGAATTGTAGTCGCATTATGTCGAGGAGAGGGCGTATTTTGTAGAGCTTATCATAATTTGGGCTGTTTCTGCCAGGCTGCAGATTGTTATCATTTAGATGTAAGTAATTCAAGAGACAACTAAATCTGTTTACTGACATAAACTTCGAAATATATTCATCATGCAGATCTGGAGCTGAAGACCAGTAGTCTTTATAGCTAGGCATTTTTTTAATACCCATCACCAAATTCAAAGCGAAAACCACATCAAGTTCTGCGGTTGTGGTTGGTGTGAAGGCTTTTCCAGCTTGAGTTGCAAAAAGGTTAGTTTGGAAGCATATTATTTCTGTCAAAGCTTCCGTCCAAATCATACGAAATAGAACAAGCGGCGTAATGTCATCCAAATCAAGTATGTGCTCTGGTATACCGACTCTCTCACCAAACTCACCAGGTAACTCCATCCTATAATTTTTTTCCCATTTTGGAGGTCTTCTAAAGGAGCTGGAGGGCTGCTGTTCAGGGTTCGTAGTTGTTGCAAAGGTGGACAAAGCTAAATCATCATCTGAATCGAAACCATCGTCCGGTTGCTGAACTTCACCTATGCTATCTCCAAGTGGCATGTAATCTGGCTGCAAATCCGCCTCTTCATCAGAATCCCTACTGCAGACACTCTCATCGCCCGAAGGTAGGTCCTCCAGCAAGCAATTTTCAATGTCGGCATCAGATATTACGCAAGGCATGCTGAAAAAGTAAAACAAATCGTCTTTATATCTACCAATAATATAAACTATCTAAACTATTCGACCGTCATAGTGGTTAGATTGCTAGCCACCATGTTTACTCTGTGATAGTTAATTAATAAAAAGTAATTTTGGGATTTTTTTACTAAATACGTGACCCACATATCTAAAAGAACCTAACTAATCAAAAACAATAGATGAAAACGATAACTTACCTGTTAATTACAATTATTTTCGAAGCACAGCACAAAAGCGTTCGTTACGGAAAAAAAACATTTGAAACAATACAACTGTCATCAATTTCTAACGCCGCAAATGGTTATTATTTAGTCAAGAAGGATACAAACATTTGTAATAATTCGACAGAAAATCGCTAGATGGCGTGAATATGAAGAAAAAAAATCAAAAAAAGGTGGTTAGTGCCACTAACCACCGCACCTGAAAGAGATAAGCTAAATTTTGAAATTATTATTTTTTTGTTTTTTTTGAAACATCTTGTATAAACTCTTCTTTATTCGAAGACGGTAAAAATACTTTGATACTTAATTTGCAACAGTCAAAGCGAAGGTCCAGACTCAAATTAGATTGCCCTTTTAAAAGACAATAGAATTATATCGAGTCGAAAAGAAGTAAAAGGTTTTATCTTTCAATTAGGTACTTATCAGCAGCTCGAACACGATGGCGACAAACTCGCGCGGCGCATTACTCGGCTGACGCTGAAACTTCACTTTGATTGCGCGAGGGCCCCGCGCAAAAGCTTGTTCGCCCTCGGGCGTTTTAGAATAGAATAGAATAGAAAAATCTTTATTTTATAGGACATTCAGGATGTCACTTAAAACAAGTCAAGATTACAATGAAATACATACAAACATACATTAAACGATTTAAATACGTACATACGCATTCGTTCTTCTGACCCTACTGACTCTACGCCTAATCGCAAAGGTGCAGTTTTCCTCAGAGAAGAACAGGCAAGAAACTCTGAGGTTGCTCTTTTAAATCGCATTACAAATTTTCCTATTTATTAATTTTAGCTAAATCTGAAATAACTCTAGAGCTGAGCAGTTCATTCCCATGGCTGCCTGTCTGATAGATAATCAGAAATTTTGGGAAAGGTTGTCAATGTTGTCATTTTAACATAGGACCGCGGCGCATTAGGGGCGCTATCACCATCGTACTCGAGCTGCAAATTTATCGAGATTAAAAACTCCAGGATAGATTTTCCACATGAAACAATTTTGAATTTTCTTTGTGAAAATATCGATTTCTTACACTGTACACTCAGCTAATGCTTACTGGATCGATTTTGGTGTAACTTTCATTTCTCTTCTAGTTTACCCAGTCCGACAAAACAATACTTATTGTTTATTAACCGGCTTTATTGTTGTTGAGATATGCGCGGACAAAGATACAGACATACATACCTGCATATATTATTATACTCTTAGAAATTTGGCATAAGTACATGTTTAGAAGTTGGTATTGACTAGAATTGTGATTTTAACATTAATTTAATACGCATTGCGTATTGGTCGCATAGAAAACCTTCTTTATTTTGAAGTCGGTTAAAAATCCAGTCATTTGTTTAAGGAATCCATTGATAATAATTAATAGAGTACTAGCTTTCCTCCCACGACTCCGCATGCGTGGACTATAGGTTATATCATGCTAAGCTGTGGGATAAAATGTAGCCTATGTCCTCTCCCAATGTGTAATCTATCTCTGTACCTAATTTCATTAAAATCGGTTCTGTAGTTTAGGCGTGAAAGCGTAACAGACAGACAGACAGTCAGAGTTACTTTCGCATTTATAATATGTATTAGTAGAGATTTTTCTGAACTGAATAAAACCTTCTAGTTTCTAAATGAAAACCTTTTGATGGAAAAATATTAAGGTACTCCCTTATTACGTACTTTTTCTCAATGGTTGGTCATTATTTAGATTGAGTCTTACAACAGAATGCGGTGTATATTGCTGGTTTTCGTGTTTAGGCTGTTATCATTGTTTTTTGTTCCAAATAGAGTTTATTTAAAAAAAAAATGTTTTTGGCCATCTCTTTTGAATATTCGTTGCGGTCCTTGAGATTGGTGGTAAGTGGTTAGGGTTAAGATTAAGGCTCACTCAATCAAAGTTATCCGTGTGCCAAATTACCATTTTGGTTCAAATTACCAATTATCATTTTGTTGACGGGTGTAAAGTGCACTACACCGTAATAAAAAAATAAACCGAGCGCTTTTCATCATCTTTTATATTGCACATTGATAAGGAATGGAATTCCCTGCCTGCGTATGTATTTCCGAGTTCATATAATATAGTGAATAGGCTTATTCTGGGTGAGCTCGCTACATCCTCGACCGCATCTTTGCCCTGACCTAGATTGTGGGCAAGAGCGAACCAATTCTTAATAAAAAAAACCCTTGTTAATAGAAAAAAAAAACAACCGACCACCATCAAAATATTCAAATCCTCGGCAGTGTCTTGCAGATAGGCTAAAATAGCTGAACTAAAAGTTAATGTCTGTCTCAATGGCTCTGCTGTTGTCGTTACCGTCGTCTGGCTTCCAAACACAGCCGACACGGCCGATTGTGCATTGAATTGATATTGTTTTCCATGGTGCATACGGACTAACTAAGAAGTAGCAAACAATACGGCCGGCGACGGCCGGTTTGGTCGAGTGGTAGTGACGCTGCCTCTTGATCGGTGGGTCCTGGGTTCGATTCCCAGTCGGGGCAAACATTTGTGTGAAAAGCAGATGTTTGTTCTCGGGTCATGGGTGTTTGTGTTTGTCTTTATGTGTGTTCCGAGGGACCCACGACACAAGGGAAAACCTTAGTGTGGGCCTTTGAGTGTGTAGCGTTTATTTATTTAATAGGTATAACGTATTTTATAAATACCCAAGTGCTCGTAGCCCACACTCGCTGATCTCAACTGATCAGTGAGGTTAAACAACATACACAAAGGCAGGGATCCTGAAAGGTGACCAAAGTGGCAATTTATCACAAGCGTTTCCGTGCTTCTGAGGGCACGTGCAGCTGTCATTCCCGGCTATTGTCGATTTACTGCAGTCGTTAATCCACAAGCCATTTGGCAGTTTGAAAACTGATATCAATGTTAGTCAAGTTCGCCACATGTTTGATTATACACACGATAAAGAAAGAAGAACCTTCCTCAATTATGTGTGATTCCTCTAATTTTAACTTGTTTATAGAACTTCGAAGACAGAAATAAACTTTTTTTTGTCTAGTCTAAAGTTTTATGTCCTAGACTCTAAGTTCTTAACCGGTGGTTCACGGACCACGGCGGATCCCTAAAAGCACCTGAAGTGGTCCGCGAAGTCATCCCAAAAATATTGTATGAAATGAGATAAGTCGACACAATCACTGAAATCGACTGGATGCCAGAGCCTTCAGTTGTTTGGCTTTAGCTATAAGGATTCAGAAGTTAGTAATTAAAGAGAAATACAATTTTCGTAAATAAAAACTGTTTATTATGAACAATAGTAAAAGAAAACTTAATTAATTTTTACTTCCAAAACAGTTGGTAGTCCGTGGCAAAATATTTTGTAAAATGGTCCCTCAGTTACTAAAAAGTTAAGAACCACTGTGCTAGCAAAGGCAGATCCAGCTTTAGCGCCAGGGGGAGGTCACATAGTCGTGGTCAAGTCACAAGAAGTTATAATTTAATTTTGATGATATAATAATAGATACAAGTATCGTGGTCTGGATCATTATTGAAATCGCCGCATAGAACGATTGGAGTCTCCAAATCTGTTTGAGAGCTCGGTAATTAATTTGTCATGTTTGCTGAATATGGCAGAAGTGATTCGCGGAATAGGCGTTGTTTGCTGAACGTTTGAGACGAAGGCGTTTTACGTTAAAATATATAAAAACATTTTTTTAAATAATTTTAATTAGTGGCTCGCCTAGGTCCTGGACCCAGCCCAGGGGGCTAGAGTAATACGATACTATTCAACCAAGTCGAGTAACAGACCTGACAAGTTTGGTAGTGTGTCTGAATCCATTGCAAACTCAGCGAAACATGTTGTTGACTTAGAAAAGATGGAAAAGTGCAACGGAGCGCATCTCGCGATGTACGGACGCCGTCAAAATGATTTTACTGCTCCTGTGACTTTAGAAAACTAGATTGTGAAGGTATATTTTCAGTATTTCAAGACTCAGTGCATTTATTAGAAGCAAAACGCATATCGCTAAAGAAAATATAGCTAAACTTCGTTCTTGATGGAATTTTATATAAGTAAATTAACTTTTTATTAAAAAAGACCGACTTCAAAAAGCGAAAAATTAAATCGTAGCATTACTTAAGTGTGCTACGTTAGGCGGATGCACGTATTTGATTTGGCACCGACTTCAAACAGATCAGTAGGTACCTAGCACACTTAATGTTACGTTTTTATTTTTCGCTTTTCGAAGTCGGTTTTTTTTATACAAAAAGATTTTTTTTCTTTATTTTTAATGTGAATTATAGAAAGTATGTGAAAAACAATGGGAATGCCTGTTAAATTCGAGGGTTTCCGTCGATTTCCCTAAGATTACATCATCAGATGCTGACAAATTCAAACAAAAAAGAATTTTGAAAATCGGACCATAAATAGCAGAGAAATTGCTAAACATACATAAAAAAGATGCATACAGTCTAACATAAAACCTCCTTCTTTTTTGAAGTCGGTTAAAATCCTTCTTTAGTCTTTAATTAAACCAATGCAAAAACATATTATCCACAGGGCGTTAATTTCTATAAATGTCCCTTGCGTTCTGGAGCCCCCGGGTCTCAGCAGGCCAGACGGGAAGAGGCCTGACTGTATGACTATGGTGACATGGGAAAAGGGAAGGTGCTTACTCTGGGACGCCACGTGCGTCAGCAACTTTGCCGCCTCGCACCTTAGTCTTACGGTAAGGGAGGCGGGGGCCGCTGCAGAAAATGCGGCCGTAAAGAAAAGGGAAAAATACTCAGCGCTAGGGCAAACTTACATTTTTATACCCTTCGCTGTGGAGATCGCAGGGAGTTGGGGTAGTGAGGACAAGGGTTTCATCACCGAGGTATGGTGGCGTCTTAAAAATAAGAGTTGTGACCCCCGCTCCGGGTCACTTGGTGCAAAGGTTGTCCATTGCCATTCAACGTGGTAATGCCGCAAGTGTTATGGGCACCTTTGCACCAGGGATGACAAGGGGCGGTTTATTTGACTGATTTTTATCATTTAAGTCTTTAACTTGTTATAAAAGTCACATTTGGGCCAAAGTTCAGGCTTTGGTTGGGCAGAGCCACAAATTAATAATAGTAATGTGGGCAGAGCATTGACGAGTCAGTGAGCTAGGATTTTCATACATTGAGTTTATATGTTTTTTGAAAGATTTTGTAAGTTGATGATTTTAATCGAATCTTGTAAAGAAATACTTCCACTATAGCTTAAAATTAAGTAAATAAAAACCGGCCAAGAGCGTGTCGGGCCACGCGCATTGTAGGGTTCCGTAGCAACATGGTTCAAATATGGCTTCTTAATTCTACGAGCAAAATCCCAACTAAGTTTGGCACTTGGTCGACTATTACTCGCGAACTTGAAGAGCCATCTTATGTGTGATAGTTTTTCTTTTAATTTCGTTGTATATACTACCACTGTGATTTTTTTCACATTTTTAGAAACAACCATTTAGCTGGTAGAGGGGGGGGGGACACTTGTGTTTGACAAAAATTTTCACTTTAAAAATTAATTTTTCGCAAACGGAGTGCTGAATCGAAAAACGTTCTTAGTAAACCCCTTTTGTCTTTTGAAAAGCTGTCCTATGACACCCCATTTGATGATATAGGTGAGAAAAAAAAATCATCGCCCTTTCACGTCTATGGGAGACACCCGAATTTTTTTTTTTCTAAGATTTTACTCTACAGTTCTGGCGGCGTCGTTTATATGTATGCCAAATTTAGGTTCTGTAGTACCAAGGGTTTCTTAGGAAACCCGCGGACAGACGGACAGACGGACAGACGGACAGACGGACAGTCGGACAGACGGACATGGCGAAACTATAAGGGTTCGTAGATTACTACGGAACCCTAAAAAGAGGGCCTTTTAGGAGAATAGCATTTTCTACTAGAAAAACTTAGGGTAATATGACCCTCTTAACTGTCAGTCTGAAGCCCATACCGTTTTGTGTTCTGTATTATTTGACCATGTATAATTTTCAAATGTTTGTTGTTTTTTATGGACAAATATATGTATCTTCTTCTTCTTACCAGCCCATACAAGTCCCCACCGAGGGGCACGGGCCTCCCTTCGAAACACGAAGGGGGATTAGGCCATAGTCCACCACGCTGGCCCAATGCGGGTTGGTGGACCGCTCGTCTTTTGAAAAAGAATTTTCTTGGAAGGGCGGGTTTCATCACGATGTTTTCCTTCACCGTTGAACAAGTGATAATTAGAAATCCGTACATAAATCCGAAAAGACGAATTTAGTGGTAAAGGCCCGCACCAGGATTTGAACCCGCGACCTTCGGATTACAAGTCTGGCTCAGACCCTGAAACCGCTGGTTATAGCCCAGTTGGTAATGGTTGGTCTCTATAACTAGCAACTAGCACTATAACTAGTCTTTTCGGATTTATGTACCGATTTATAATTATCACTTGCTCAACAGTGAAGGAAAACATCGTGATGAAACCCGCCCGTCCAAAAAAAATCATTTTCGAAAGACGAGCGGTCCACCAACCCGCATTGGGCCAGCGTGGTGGACTATTGGCTGAATCCCCTTCGTGATTCGAAGGGAGGCCCGTGCCCCTCGGTGGGGACGTATATGGGCTGGTAAGAAGTTATAGAGAGAAGGGTAGAAAATATAAACAAGATCATAAGAGAACGATTGCTTAGTTTTTAATAGTTGAAATAGTAGAAAAAATGCATACAATTTTTAAAGACCAATCTGTTCTCATAAAAGTGACATTTTTGTTCTCTTTTGAGAATAAATCTATACTAATATTATAATGAGGAGAGATTTGTAATTTTGTATGTTTGTATTTTTATATGTAAGGAATGGGCTCCGAAACTTCTTGACCGATATCAAAAATTCTTACACAATTAGGATGCTACATTATCCCCGAGTAACATAGGCTACATCATTTACCCGAATTTCCACGGGAACGAAGTCCCGAGCAAGATGCTAGTATCTTATACTTTCCGCCAATATCTTTTCGCCGTTTGTTTGGTGAATAAAGAAGTTTTCTAGTCACATAAAAACTTAAAACATAGGGACATTATGAAACAAATAAAAAGAGCTATAAATTCGACATTAAAAAGACATCTTCGGGCAGATAGAATGAAGTTGTAGAGATATATACTTATAGGGCTTTAGGTATATCTCTTTCAACCTCTCGGGTGGTTAATCAGTCCATGAAACTGAACAACTTCCCCAAGGAACAAAGGTCGAAATACGAAAAAAAAAAGAGTTCCCATACAAACTTCATAAGCATATAGCGCATTTTGTATGGGAGATCAAAATATTTTTTTCGTAGAGAGATGAAATGAGAAATTGAAGTTTTAGAGATTTTTGACGGCCGGTTTGGTCGAGTGGTAGCGGCGCTGCCTCTTGATCGGCGGGTCCTGGGTTCGATTCCCAGCCGGGGCAAATATTTGTGGAAAAAGCAGATGTTTGTTCTCTGGTCATGGGTGTTTGTGTCTGTCTTTATGTATGTTTCGAGGGACCCACGACACAAGGGAAAACCTTAGTGTGGGCCTTTGAGTGTGTAGCGTTTTTTTTTTTTAAGTTTCTTACGTTGAATAAAAAATTTAAGCACTACCTGTGAAAATCTTGTACTTTGATTACTTGATATTTCACTATTAGTCTGTTTATTAGTCAAAAATAAGCTATTTCTACAAAAACCATTTGTAGGTCTTCGTCACCAAAAAGAGGGGTGTCTTAGTTTGACGTGTGTATCTGTTTTTATGTCTATGCCATCATAGCTCCTAAACGAATGAACAGAATCTGATGCGTTGGTTTTTGTTTGAAAGCTCACATGATTGCGATGGTTCTTGGAATAATTTTGTTAATTAAAATTAATGTATCGCTCGATATTTTAGATTTATGAGCCTATTTTTCCCAAAAATGCACTACTTCCTAGAAAAACACGTTCAAACCTTTCTTTCTATGTTGAGCACATTTTAAAAGTGAATAAATCTTGTAGTACTTTAACGATTTTGTACCATTATTGCAATCACGATCTTATTACAATCGCATAGAGCCACATCCAATTTGACTGTTTATTGCAACATGTTTAAAAATAAACGTACAATCAGTACTCGCAATCAGTAAATAGTTTACAAACTTTCGAACTGTTTACCACAAACCATTTCACCTTCAAAGTTAGTGATTAATAGAGCCAACATGAACCTTTTATTAGCTGAAGTAATAATAACTTTAGCGTACTTATCTACAACAATAAGTGAAATAAGTGAATATAAGAAACCACCAAAATACCCAGAAGCATCAAAATATGAAGTTTCACCAAAATACCCAGAAGCAACAAAATATGAAGTTTCACCAAAATATGAAGGACCAATAAACTACGAAGCATTACCAAAACCAGAAACATCGCTAAAAGATAAAGTAACAAAAACAGATAAAGTAACAAAAAAAGATAAAATGTCACCAAAAGATAATGATGTATCTTTTAATTATGATGATTTAGGAGATCATACTATCGTTATGAAGAATGGTGTATTCCCTTACGTAGCAGCGATTTTGAGAAGGACTAAATATTTATGTGCTGGGGCATTAATTGATGAATCTTGGGTTCTTACTGGTGGAGATTCCTTATTTCTGTAAGTATCGTTTGATTCGTTCTTCATAAATGTATAATTGGTCATTGGAAAGAAATAGATAAGAAGAAGTAAGTAAGAAGAAGTAAGTGAGTAAGTGAGTAAGTAGAAGAAGTAATACGAAGTTCTATTCCAAAAGAACAAATTCTAGATAATTATTTTACATGAATTGTATTTACATGTAGTGTATTGTATTGTATTTGAATATGTTTTCTGTTTTTTGTGTTGTGATCTCCAAAACAATACATATTGTGATCTTCTTCTTCTTATCGTGTAGGTATAGTCAAGTGTGTGGTAATCTTGGCTAACCCTGGTGTCAGAGTTTTCAAACCGCCAAATGGCCTCTGACTTGGTTTTAACGACTGTAGTCAATCGAAAATAGCCGGTACTGACAGCTTAACGTGCCCTACAAAGCACGGAAACGCTCGTGATAAATTACCACTTTTTGGTCACCCATCAGGTTCCCTGCCTCTGTATACGTTGCTTGACCTCGCTGATCGCTTGAGATCATTGAGCACCACTGGGCTAGGAGCGCTTGTGATGATTGTTATAAAAACTGTAGACAGTTACATTCGCTTAGGTCTAGTAAAGTGGACTACTCATCTAAAGAACTTTTTTAGCTTGTCTTCGATTGAACAGCTATTACTAAAATTATTTTTTAAATAAAATTTTGGCCATATAACGGAGATATTGAGTCAAATTAATACATATTCACTTTAGATTTATTTGCTGAAAAAGAAGCTCAAATATACACTGGGCGTCAAAAATAAGTAGTACAGTTTTAAAATTGCGATTTCTCCCAAACTATAAAACTTAGACCTTTGAAACAAAAAAGGTTAAAAAGAAAATTTAATCTTATTCAATAAAAACTTCATGCATTATAAGAACTTATAATGCTTGACTTTAAAAAAAACGAATAAATAAAAACACTTTTTTTAAACTGTTGAAAGGTGTTGTCTTACTTAGGATTTTTGTGTTTGACACATTCGCTGCTGATAAAGCAATTGTAATTGAAAAGCATAGGTATCTTCAGAGAGTAAATTTGACTAATCATGCCTCTTTCACCAGAAGAATGTGCAAGAATCTTAGCTTTTCTCGAAGTGGGCATCAGTATGCGTCGTACTGCAAGGAGGGTGGGTGTAACTTTAAGAACGGTTCAGCGAGTAAAGCAAAGGTACGAAGAGACTGGAAACCATCTAAGGAGACGAGGTAATGGCAGACCCAGGTGCACAAGTACCCGAGAAGATCGCTTTATTGTTTCCACTGTGTTAAGAAATCGACACCTTAATGCAGTTGAGGTTCAGCAACAGCTTCTTCGGACCCGAACAGACTACATCAGTGAGAGTACAGTGAGAAGAAGACTTGCTGAAGCTAACCTGAAGCCTCTAAGACCAGCAAATGGCCCCAAACTTGAGACAGAGCATCGCGTAGCAAGACTACGCTACGCCCGTCAACACGTACAATGGGGCGAAGAAGAATGGGCTAGAGTTTTATTCACAGATGAGTCTCGATTCTCTTTATACACTTCAGATGGACGGCGGAGAGTCTACAGACGACCCGGTGAGCGATACATTCAAGCTTGTATCTCGGAAAGAGTCCAATATGGCGGGGGCTCTGTACACGTATGGGCTGGTATCTCTTCAGAGAGTCGCACAGAGCTTGTGGTAATAGAAAATGGGACTTTGACTGGTGAAAGATATGCCTCGGAGATCCTCAACGAGTATGCAGGGCCATATTTAATAAATATGGGTGATGGAGCCATCCTAATGCATGATAACGCCCGGCCACACACTGCTCACCACGTACAAGAGTACATTCAGGAGGTTGGCATCAACTTGATGGCTTGGCCATCGAGAAGCCCAGATCTCAACCCGATTGAACACGCCTGGGATGAGCTTGGGAGGCTAGTCAGAAGGCGCAGTCCACCTCCTGCCACACTCAGGGCTCTAAAACATGCGCTGATAGAAGAATGGGAAAATATTCCCCAACACCGCCTCCGAAACTTAGTGTTCAGCATGCCAAACCGGATCCAAGCTGTAATTAGAGCCCGAGGCGGCAACACAAGTTATTAAATTGTGAAAAAGTTCCAAAACGTGAAAATTAAGTGGTTGACATATCGTTAAAAATTGATACTTTTTAGTATTTATCTTAATTTTAAGTTTGAAACTTTATTCATGCCAAATAAAATATAACTTTAATAAACTTCGTTAAGTTTACTATAAACTGCTTTTTATTTCATAAGTGTAACTACTATAGTTTAGGAGTAATTGCAATTTGAAAAGTGTACTACTTATTTTTGACGCCCAGTGTAGCTCGTTTCATCCGTTGCCTGTTTCATTGCTTATTTTTACTGTAGCGTTGTTACAGTTACAACCTTCTATAAACTAAGTATTATGAAAATTAACTTAATGTTGTCCAAACCTTCATACAAAATTTTGCTAAATTTGGATTTCGCATTCCCGAGAAAAATCCAAAGAAGTTTGTATGGAAAATTCAATTTTCCAAAAATATTGTATGAAAAACGGCAATTTCGTAGGTAAAGACCTATTAATAACAAAATCACAGATATTAAAGTGAAAGGTTTTATGAGACCTCTATATAGCTACTTTGATCTAAACTTTAACATGAGTATAAATATCTCATTTCAGACTTAGAGAATCATCCAGAGAAATTCGAGTACGGCTAGGATCAATAAACTTCAGGAAAGGGGGACATCTGATGCCAATCAAGTTCTTCGAAATCCATCCTTCTTTCAATGACGTCACTGCAGAATATGACATAGCAATGATAAAGCTGCCGCAGCCAGTGGAACTGACTTCGCACTTATATCCTATACCATTGCAAAAGAAGTCTACTAAAATAACTGCAACGCATTTTACAGTTACGTCATGGTCTCCTACTGCTGTAAGTATCCGGGAATTTTTGAGCCCCGACAAAAAAAGAGAAGTCTTATCAGTTTGACGTGTGTATTTGTTTGTCTATGTACCTGTGTGTCTGTCTGTGCCATCGTAGATCCTAAACGAATGGGCCGATTTTAACGCATTTTTTTTGGAGATGATTCTTATCTATATCAGTATATCTGATTAAAATTGGTTCACCTGTTTAAGAGTTATAAACGATTGAAAACGCATCTATATCGGGCCATTCGTTTAGGAGCTACTATGAAACAGATAGATACTCATACAAACATATACACTGATACACACATACACTGATGCACAGAGATACAGATACACAAGTCAAACTTATAACACCATTAAGCACTCTTTTTTCTTCAAGGGTTAATTAGTCGTTATTAGCACAGCCATTGGGCTTTTTTGTAATTCGACAACAGCACGGCAAAATTGTATTACCATTGCCTCCTATGTACCAGTGGTACTAGAATCTAGGAACATAGGGGGCAATGGTAATACAAATTTTGCCGTGCTTTTCCGTTCGAATTATAAAAAGTTCCATTAGATATCTACAGAGTACCCTCAGTCTTTGCTTAGCAAAGTTTTTATTTTATTTTACAGGACAAACAATCAGCAGAGCTACAAATGCTGCAATCCATGGAAACAATTCAAAGACGCAGAACACTTACAGTATCACACCTCCATCCTACCAGTGCAGGCCAGTGTCTAGACGAACTCAACGATCTAGATATTAACGCTACAAAAACTCTGATCTGCTTGGAGCCCCCAGTAACTGGACAGGCATGCACGGTGAGAAAAGACGTTCGACGATACGTTTATGAAGACAGTTTAGAATTCACTGCCATGGATTTGACATTTATATCCATTTGGTATAAAATAAAATGCAATCAAATGTTAAAACAGTTGAAGACCGATTATCACAAAACACTTGTCGACAAAACATTTGAATATTATACAGGGCGAAAAAGAACCTCCTAGCTATATTCAAAATCCTGAACCAGTTATCACTTAAAGAACACTTAAATTTTTTTTTCGGTGGGAATGTTTTTTTTCTTAGGAAACCTTTAGACCATTGATTCCCAAAGTGGTCTAGGTGGACCCCCAGGGGTCCGCGGGCGACTCGATGGGGGTCTATGTTGGCGTGACAAAAAAAATGGGCGTTTACGTTGGCGTGACAAAAAAATGGGGGTTCACAATTGCTAAGAGCGGGGTCCACGAAAATTTATCTGGTTTTGATAGTGAAGAACTAAAATATTGGCTTGACTTCACCTATGAAGTCAAGCCTACATTTTAGGCAGATAAATAATTGATGAAAGTGCTGTGAGTAGATGTCGAAAAAGTAAAGTTGGAAGGAATTTTACTTGACATCCACTCACAGCAGAATCAATTAATTAACAAACCCATCAATTCTCACTTTTTTATCGAAAACTCTTAATTCGTGATTGGAAGTAGTTGGAACTCAGCCGCAACGCAAATTTAGATCTATAATATTAATTTTTTTGTTCGAGTTATGGGAATATTGTAGAAATGTAGCTGCAGGGGGTCCACCGGAACCAGCAAAATCTTAAAAGTGGTCTATGAGAAAAAAAAGTTTGGGAAACTCTGGTTTAGACGTTGTATTCTACGTTTAGACGTAGACACCACTCGGGTGCACCCCCCGAGCGCTACTCGCACCCCTCGCGTGCCTGGCGTAGGAGTAATGTCTACGTTTAGGCAAAAAATGAACTATTCCCATTAAAAAAATAATTAAAAAAAAATTTTTTTTTTCATAAATGTGTTCTTTGAGTTATACTGGTTCAGGATTTTGAATATAGCTAGGAGATTTTTATCACCTTGTACACAGATAAGCCAAGATGCTGTCATAAGAAGGCCTCCTACACAGATAAGCCATTAGATACTGTTGGAACGTAAAGATTCTTGGGACGTTTTCTGGTTGATATGGTTCTACCTACGTGTTATGAGATAATGGTTTTTGGTTCGACTATATTGTCCGAAAAAGAAATACAGTTTGGTGGTCTGGATGTCAGTGAAGCAATCAAGTTGCAAGCCAGGGCTATTCCATTATTAAATGGCATCTCAATGATGCCATTTAATTGGTGTGTGGGAGTACCAGTGCCTTAATTGGCATTTTCTGGGTAAACTCGCTCCATCGTCGACCTCATCTATGACCTTGGTCAAGATTGGGGTCAAGAGGTAACCCATCTCATAATAAAAAAAAACCTAAATGGGTAAAATGATCACATTGTCATTCAACCGCCATTGAGTCGCCATTGTAAGTGTAATAGAACGTGTTAAACTTTCGCGCGATTCTTGCACACACGTGTGTACAGACAGCTGCAGAGATACCTGACCACCCCTATGAAATTAGGATGAAGCTATTTCACGAAATGTCTTCGGTATTTCAATCTTCTTCTTCTTCTTATCGTGTAGGTATAGTCAAGTGTGTGGCGAACATGGCTAACCCTGGTGTCAGAGTTTTCAAACCGCACAATGGCCTTGGCCTTGGTTAGAGGTATTCAAGATTCAAGACATTTATTTGACACAAAACACTACATCACAAAGAAAATAAAATAACTTACAATATAAAACACAGGACAAGAACACATACAGGAGACGACAAAACAATGTATAATTGTGCTGTAGTGCGATGTCAAAAAGGACACAGCTCAGCATGTGTTGAAGCCGAGGCCCCAACGCTGGTTTTCAGTCGTACCCTTGGTACTGACCACCCAACTTGGTTAGAGGTATTCAATGATACCTCTAACCAAGTTGGGTGGTCAGGAATCTGCAGCCGTCTGTGCCTAATGATAATTGTTATTTCTAGAGAGACAACGGTGCTCCTGTGGTCCTCGAGGGTGTATTATGGGGCATCGTTTCATCGTGGAAGCCTGACGACTGCCAAGTAGTGAACCGGCCTTCATTCGTGACCCTGGTTGCTGCCAAGGATATCCGCAACTGGATCCACTCTAACCTCAAAGGGCATAGATGGAACGTCACATCAAATCGCGTCGATAATGATACGTCTTACAATGAATATTATGCCGAAAGTGGAAATGATAGTGATCAAGACTATGCTTTATTTTAAGTAAGGTAGTACGAGTTAGAAAAGAACTAACATTTTGTTATGATAGGCCTTCTCATTAGTAAGTAATACAGTTTTTTTTTAATTTAATAAAAACAAAGAAATTTACAATGTAATATAACCTTAAACGTTTTCCGTACATTGCTAATTTAAACTAAAACATTACACATTATTACGACAAACCTTAATATAATTTTCCACGTCAAAAACGTAAGAGTCACCGACTTCAATCCCAAAAAGAAAATTTTTTCGAGAGTTTCCCTCAATTTCTTCAGGATTTCACCATCAGATCCTGGTTTTCTTACCATGGGACCACCTCGGGATACTCCCTTTCCAACAAAAAAAGAATAATCAAAATCTGTTCATAAACGACGAAGTTATCCGCGGACCTCCTCCTTTTTTGAAGTCGGTTAAAAATTAAGGTTATAGTTATTATAAATTACAAGTAGGTAATAGTGGTTTAAGCATGGTTTGAGGAACACTCTATGGTAAGAGATGTTTAAGGTATATTAAAGAAAAGTTTTCCGGGTCATAAGATTGAGAAGACATGGAACACTTGATCTCATGCTCCGCGTACCCTAACAGCTGCACTAGGGAAGAGCTCATAGCATCGGCGTAGCCAAGGTTGGTTTAAAGGTTCAATAATATTTTGGGATCATACTGTATCTACGTCTATAACTATGATTTTTTTTACTCTACGCTACAACAGCATGATTAATAGGTAATATAATACAAGCAAATAGTACTAACATGCAAAGAAATGTATAAGTCACCGACTTCAATCTCAACAACAGTTCGCACAAAGTAGATAACTAGTATTTTTTGCAGACTACAATACCTATGAATCAACCACAAACGAAGATAATCACAAACGAAAATGTCACTCATTTATTTAGATGATGTTCTGGTTTGTAGTATTTATTGTTTTTTAAAAAAATGCTGAATCATTTTCATTAAAATTTATATGGGATCACTTCTGAAGTATACTCTTTCGAACAAAAAAAGTATTTTGAAAATCAGTCCATAATTGGCGAAGAAATCGGTGAACATACATAAAAAAAGAAGAAAAAAATACATACAGTCGAACATATAACCTCCTCCTTTCTGGAAGTCGGTTAATGAGCAGCTCACGACAATAATAGGAAATATAGTTAAAAAATAAAATAAATAATGGAGTCCCAACAATAATATTAGTTGGTTCGAAGAGATAGATTCAAGGGCAAGTCGATGCTATAAAAATATTTATTATTATCATTACTTCTCACAGGAGAGATACAAAAAAATATAATAAATCGTTTATTACGGGCGAAGCCCATTATTGTTAGTAGGTACTCATATTTTCTTACAAAACTAGTGTTACATTCCTTACATAGTGACATTTTATTAAAGAATCACTTTAGGGATAGTCATAAGGAGCGTTGCCGATCTCATACAGTTGCTGCTTAAATCATCTGTCAAGAAGCAGAGGCATAGGCCGCCATAGGGCGATGACGCTGGACCTCTATCCACCTCTTAAAGAGCGGGGAGTCCCACCGGTCAGATAATAATTATATGCATGCAAAACTTTTGCATGGGTATCGGTTCTGTAGATTTAAGTGAGAGTGAATGTGATAAAATATATTGTTTTGAAGTGGCTTTTGTTTTAATTAAATAACTATCCCTCAAAGATGGAATCATTTGAAATCACTAGTATTATTATCAGACAGAACAGTTAACGTTTTCAAACCGTACGTCCTACGGCGCGGTTTATACACAAAGCGGTGGTCAAGGCAACGTAAAATGAATCTTAAACGCTACGGAGCAAACGTTTTTTGCCGAAAATAGAAGCAGGAAGAGACATCCATCATCTGAAAATGGAACTATGGACGAAAAAAACCTTTATACTACACCTGATCGGAACAATAGTCATTATTCCCTGAAAAAGAGAACGTTAGTCTTTTCCTCGACCAAAATAAGCGGGAGAGAAAAATGTATGAAAAATCATTTCTAACGTGTTTTAGCGGGAGGGAAAAATGTACGAATTTTCATTTCTAACGTGTTATTTAATCTATGGCGTCCGCATTCAAAACTCCTTCTTAAAGTAAAAACTCCTTGGTCAGCGCACGCGTGAGCTGTCCAAGCAGTTTTTATGAAATTTAAATATGGAATCTCCTTGCTACTGATCTCAAATCCGCTTGTCTTCATTAAGAAACAAAAGAGGCGCGAAATTTGCGAATTTATATTTGTTTCGGTGTTTTTGCGTTATATCAGTAAATTGAGTAAAATGACGAGTTCAAGTGAAAGTGATGAAATGGACATTGAAATGACACCGCCAGACTTAAAAACATCAGCAGAAAGTGCTATGTCAAACCTGCTCCCAGAGAAATAAAAAAAAAATACATCCATACGTATGACCAATTCATGGCTTGGAAGCTAGAAAACAAGGCGCAATCGTTCTCTGAAAATGTTCTAATAGCCTATTCTAGTGAAAAATCCACAATATATAAGCCAAGCACCATGTGGTCAATATATTCCATGCTAAAGAGTACTTTGCTGACAAAACATAAAATAGAAATAAAAAATTACACAAAGCTTATGGCGTTCCTAAAAAGAAAATCTGATGGCTTTCACAGTAAAAAGTCTCGAGTTCTAACTACAAACAATATATTTTCCTTTTTAAATGATGCCCCTAATGACAAATATCTGTTAATGAAGGTAACTTTTTGTATTTTTAATGAAAAATCGTCTTTTGTAGGATTATTTAAAGGAACATTTCATTTATTTATTGTATTTTACAGGTTGTATTAATACTCGGAATAACTGGTGCTTGTCGTTCGCAAGAACTTGCGGACTTGACTATTGACAACATTGAATCACAACAAAATGTGATTATTGTTAAGTTGCCTAATACAAAAACGAAAATCCAGCGCTCATTTATAATAACCGGCTTACATCACGACATTGTTAAAAAATATATGGAACTTCGCCCGACTGGAATGAAGACAAACCGCTTTCTAGTTCAATATAGGAACCAAAAATGTACTCAGCAAGTCGTAGGAAAGAACAAAATCAGCACTATTGCGAAGGATATAGCAACGTTTCTAAATTTGCCTGATCAACAAGAATATACAGGCCATTGCTTTCGCCGTACATCAGCAACCATTCTCGCAGACTCCGGTGCCGACTTGACTACAATTAAACGTCACGGTGGTTGAAGTCGTCCGCTGTCGCAGAAGGTTATATTGAAAATTCAATTGAGAATAAAAGACGCATAAGCAACCAAATTACAGATTCAATTAATTATCAACCTTCCACGAGTGCAGCGTCTATGGGCTGTGTCGCACCACAAAAGACAGAAGTGTTAGAACTAAAAGACCCCCAACCTTCGACGAGTGCGGCGGCTATAAGCTCTGACCGAACACCAAAACCTGAAGTCTCAGAACACGCGAGTGCGGCGGCGCCCTCTTTGTCTCAAATATCTCACACTAGTATAAGTCGTCCTGGTGGTAAAACTATTTCATTTACTTTAAATAATTGCACAAACTGTAACATAACTTTTAATTAGGTTAATTCCTTACTTTCGTTTTTTGTAGTAATTATTATTTTAATTAAATAGTTTCAACAATACAAGTCTTTGAATGTTCCTCACAGGTGTAGTATAAAGCACTATGTAGCACTCGGGAGAAAGTCCGATTCCTAGCTCGGGAGTATTATGGCCCTCGGCTACGCCTCGGTCCACAAACTGCTCCCTCGCTAATCGGTGCCTTTCACCCCTTGATGCACAATGTACTATTGTTCCGTTGTTATTAATAATTAGTTTTACGTTGCTTTGATGGCCACGTCGCGCCGTCGCCGTGCCATGTCGCTTGTGTATAAACATGCCTCTGCTGTGATCCATTTTGAACCAAGAGAGAAAAATATTCTATAATTATTTTGTAATTTAAGAAGGTTCTTTCTGAGCAGTCTTTTTAAACATTCTCCTTTCTTATTCCTTAAGCTACCTTCTTTTAAAATGCAGTGCTAGTTCTGCGCAGCAATTCTCCGGGACTTATTTCTCGGACGCTACTATTTCCCGTAAGCCCTGGTCGGGATTTCCAGTACACATACGGTGCACATGGTGACGTGACATAAGAGATAAAAGATAGCGCTCGTTGAAGGCAAAATTACGCGACGTATGGTGCAAAGTACGAGCAAAATTCATTTTTTTTTATTAAAAACTTTCCTAGCTTTCCGCCCAGACTACAGGTTATATCGTGCCCAGCTGTGGAATAAAATGTAACCTATGTCCTTTCTTAAGGTCTAATCTATCTCTGTACCAAATTTCATCAAAATCGGTTCAGTAGTTTAGCCGTGAAAGCGTGACAGATAGACAGACAGAGTTACTTTCGCGTTTATAATATTAATAAAGTATAGGAATAGTAGGGATGGGTTCTCTTGACCACAATCTAGCTCAGGCTAAGATGCGGTCGAGGATATAGCGAGCTCACCCAGAAGAAGCCTATTCACTCGTACTTTAAAGGCTGTATGAACTTGGAAATACAGACGCCGGCAGAGAATTCCACTCCTTCGCAGTGCGCAATATAAAAGATGAAGAATAGCGCTCAGTACGTGTGTTCATTTGATACGTGTGGTACAAAATTTAACAATAGCTAGAATAATTTGATAAGTATACAGGGTGTTTGGTAGATAGTCCGACAAACAGAAATGGGAGGTTGTTGGGTTCATTTGAAACAAATCATACTTAAATTTTTTCCTTAAGTCTTACCAATTTTTTTTTGTGAATTTTTTTTTTAAATTTCCCAAAATTTTACAGTTTTAGCTTAGTAAATTTTAGTTTGACTCGTTTTTTAGTTTTTTCTAGTCAGACATATATTCCCCATTTTAAAATAAAGAAATAAGGCTCAAATTATATCGATCTACCAAGTTTGGCTCTTTTTAATGTAAAAAAATTTTTTTGAAAAATCGGTCATCCAAACTTTGCAACTAATTAAAAAAAAAAACTGAAACCGGTTGGGAAATTCGAATGGTTTAAAAAAATGCTCTATTTATACTCTTTTTAACGATATGTCACATGTCCCATAAAGCTTCAGTTTATCTAACAAAATTTTCGATTAACTCTAGAAGGGGCATTCCGATGATGTTGGTGCATTAATTTACATAACTTGTATTGCAGCTTTTATTTGGTTTAAATAGTAGCAAGTGATCACTAATCTGTATTCTTACGCATAGTGCAGTACGGAGTACCACTAGAATTGGTATTTAGAGGGGATAAAAATAAAATAAAATAAAATTGGATCGTTTGCGGTTTTATTTGGCTCAAAGAATTAAATTAAAATTTATTACAAATTCTGCTTAAATTGAGCACCCCTATTGCATATGCATAATGTCGATGATCCTTGTCGCTGAATCTTCTATCTTGGCCCAGTTTTGCCAAGACTTATCACCGTTCCGCGCAGAGGCGACGCGCGTCGCATTAATAAGAACTTATCTTGCCCGCCTCATTTATTTATTCTTTCATTGCCGTGTGTACCTCTGAAATGGTTGAAAAATCTCCGAGATCCCATCTCGTATATTATCCTATTTTGTATGTTACGGGTCTAATGTCTGGTTTTGCCTATTCGTGTCTAGATTTTTAGGAGTTGCTAAACTTATTTAAAACTAGCTTTCCTCCCGCGGCTTAGCCCGCGTGGACTTCAGGTTATATCGTGCCCAACTGTGGGATAAAATGTAGCCTATATGTCCTTTCCCAGGCTCTAATCTAGTTTAGGCGTGAAAGACGGACAGACTGACAGACAGACAGGGTTACTTTCGCATTTATAATATTGGTAAGGACTAGCTGTCCGCCTGTGACTTTGTTACCGTGGTCATTTTTTTTAATATGAACCTGGTTGTGATAATAAGGAACACAATAAAAAAAGAATCATCCAAATCAGTCAAGCCGTTCTCAAGCTATAGGGTGACCAGAAGAAATAGAGATTCATTTTTCTATCCTTACTCCCATATTTCCTTATCCTTACTATCCTTTCCTTACTAATATTATAAACGCGAAGGTTTGTATGTATGGATGGATGGATGGATGTTTGTTACTCTTTCACACTCAAACGGCTGGACCAATTTTTTTTTAAATGCAGCAACGAAAGCAACTGAAGCAACTGAAGTGGTCCGCGAAGTCATCCCAAAAATCTTATATATATAAAAGAAAGTCGTGTTTGTTACAACACTTATAACTCGAGAACGGCTGGACTGATTTTGATCAAATTTGGTATGGAGGTAGCTGACACCCTGGATTATCACATAGGCTACATAATTTTCCCAAATTCCTAAGGGAACGAAGTCCCGGGCAGAAAGCTAGTACTTATTATAATAAACAGAAAAAAATTTACTGTTTGTTTGTTTGCATTGAATAGGCTCCGAAACTACCGGACCTATGTTAAAAAATCTTTCACCATTAGAATACTACATTATCCCTGAGTTACATAGGTTACATAACTTTCCCGAATTCTCACGGGAACGAAGTCCCGAGCTGAATACTAACATTTATTTAGACATTTTTTCTTTTTTTTGGATTTGATTTTGATTTTAGCAGATGCCCGAGACTTCGTTCCCGTGGGATTTTCGAAAAATCTTTTATTATTGGTTGCCTACGTCATAAAATACACTTTTTTGCCGAATTTCAGCTTTCTCAGTCTAAGGGTTTGGGATGGGCGTTGAGTCAGTGAGTTGGGACCTCCAATTTTATATATACACATCAACACGGTCTAGGGATATTGCACGATTTTTCATACAAAAGAGGTCTGTTTGAGAAGCTACAAAAGCATACTCGAGATATATGGAGCGCTATAATTTTCAAACGAGCAAGTGCTAAACCTGAGTTTTCAATTCTAATGAATAAATTTGGTTTTACTTAAGATTTGTGAAAACTCTAGGCCCACAGTCTACTATTGTATTGCTCATTATCTGCTTTCAAAAATCGTTACCTTATCCGCGACAGTTTTCATTCATTTAAAGTTTTTGGTTCACTTTCTTACCAGCCCATATACGTCCCCACCGAGGGGCACGGGCCTCCCTTCGAAACACGAAGGGGATTTAGGCCATAGTCCACCACGCTGGCCCAATGCGGGTTGGTAGACCGCTCGTCTCGTCATTTTCTTGGACGGGCGGGTTTCATCACGATGTTTTTCTTCACCGTTCAGCAAGTGATAATTAAAAATCGGTACATAAATCCGAAAAGACGAATTTAGTGGTACAGGCCCACACCAGGATTTGAACCCGCGACCTTCGGATCACAAGTCTGGCTCATTACCAACTGGGCTATCACCGCTCACTGTTCACTTAATTCTATTGATTATTGGTTCACCTAATAAGCAAAAATGTAGGTCTTATGACATATTTATTTCATGTCTGCAGCTCTAGCACGATAACGTGAAGTTTCAGCTCGGCTCACGCTGAAACTTCACTTTAATTGCGCGAGGGTCCCGCGCAAAGGCTTGCTCGCCCTATGGCGTTGTCAATTTGACATTTTGATATAGGACCGCGGTTTTTTTGCGGCGCTGTCACTATTGTACTCGGCCTGCAGACGCCGTTCAATTGTTGCTATTAGTATGTATTGAAATAAATTATTTTCTTTTATAATAAAAACGCTCCATTGCTGCGATTTCTTACACACTGGAGCAGTTTTGCAACGCAGTGTGACATACGCCTACGGCCCATACAAAAACTTGGCTAATAGTTAGGCAATTACACTGAAAGGCGAACCATTTATTAGTATTGGTCGAGAACTTTCAGTACCATAAAGTTCTTTTTGTACCTTGACTGTTAATTAAGTAATTACACAACTTTTTCTTTATTCACGGTCAATGAAAGAAAATTATATCCAGGGTGGCTTAATGCAAGTGTAGCAATGATACTTCTAATATAAGCATTAAAATATGCGACAGATGAAACAATCTAGAGTTATTTCAGAATTAGTTAAAATTAGCAAAAAAAGAACATTTGTAATGCGATTAAAAAGAGCACCCTCTGAGTTTCTTGCCTGTTGTTGTTCTCTGGAGAAGACTGCACCTTTGCGAATAGGCGTAGAGTCAGTAGGGTCAATAGAACGAATGCGTTTGTATGTATTCAAACCCTTTAATGTATGTTTGCATGTATTTTATGTAATCTTTACTTGTTTTAAGTGGCATCCTAAATGTCCTATAAAATAAAGATTTTTTCTATTCTATTATGTTTGAGCTTAGTTTAAGCACAGCATTGTAAAAATGATGGATAAAATAAAAATAGTAATGTATACATGGTGTAAGGAACAGGTTAGCAAAATGTTATCATCATTGGAATTTTCCATAAGATAATTTTCGATTTTTTTCATGTTTTTGAATATTTTCTGATTAGAATTATTTGTTCTAATACACTCAATTTTCTAATAAAAACAATGATAACAGTGTAAAACAGGAAAATCAGCCATGTGCATCGTATTCTAAGAACTTTGAGGCGCGGGGGGGACCGCGCGCGTGGCGCAGATTCGTGGTACATTGCGTAGCGCCAAAGTAGGTAAATAATGAAAACTCCTTAACATGAGGTTTCCGGGAAAAAATTATTACAAATGTAGTCGATCGAAATTATTGATAGAATCCACCCTGTATGTATTATATTATTGTTTTTATTTTATTTAACATGCTTACAATGCTGTATGTAGTTGAATAAATTGTTTCTTGGCCAAATAAAGAATTTTAATATTAATATTTTTATTATTAGCTTGGTTTCAGATCCATTAAAAATGTATTTATTTTATTGAAACTATCCCTTATTTAATATGGCCAAGTTTTTAAATTAACAATGTTTTCGAAATAGGTTAATCAACGAAAATATGAACAAAATTATGCTTGAAGACAAAACGGCAATTTTATGCGTACTCTGGGCAAAAAATAAAGATACCGTGGATATCACGGTATGAAATAATTTGTTTGTCCTTTTTTTAGAGTCAAAACGCACCAATTTTTTGTGTAAACTGCGAATTTTATTTTCCAAGATTTAATGTAATGAGCCAGACCAGTAACCGGAAGGTCACGGGTTCAAATCCTGGTGCGGGCCTGTACCACTAAATTCGTCTTTTCGGATTTATGTACGGATTTCTAATTATCACTTGCTCAGCGGTGAAGGAAAACCCACCCGTTCAAGCAAATTCATTTTCGAAAGCCGAGCGGTCCACCAACCCGCATTGGGCCAGCGTGGTGGACTATGGTCGTGTTTCAAAGGAGGCCCGTCCTCCTCGGCGGGGACTTATATGGGCTGGTAAAAAAAAATTTTTAAAGAGGCTTGCGCTCAGTTGCAGAAATTTTCTTCAAATGTACAGTCTACCCGCAGTTCTCCAGTTCATCCGTGATTATGGTGCTTGCAACAACGCCGAAATATCGGATACTCATAAAAAAATCGTGGTTCTTGTTTCCATCAACATGACGGAAAGTCACAGTATAATATTTACAATACACAATACAATACAACACTCTTTATTGCACACAAAAAAAACATAAAACATAACATTAAACAAAAACAAATTTTCATGATGTAGTGTACAATCCGGCGGCCTTATGCTATAGAGCAATTTCTTCCAGGCAACCGGGGGGTAAAGGAACCGATACAGAAGGTGAAGCGGTAGACGTGCAAAGAGTAATATACCTTATACATATCTATACCTAAATATATTTAATGTGGTATTAACTTTAGTTGACGTTGGAGTGTAAACTTATGCTTATCTCCTCATGTGCCAATTTCATTGGTAGGTACACCAGTCGTCTTAAACATTCTAGATCGCAAAAAATTGCCACCTGCTGATTTTTTGAGATGTTGTTAGGATAGATACAAATAGTGTAAAACCAAATTTGCAACCTCGAAAGACCTGTGCTAACTTCGTGGTGCTCGAAAAACCTCGGAATTTTCGGCCCTTTTTTAGGTTTTCGCTTACACCATAAAAAAATGCATTTTGACGCGATTTATATGTCTAGACTGGCGTATGTCGGTACATGTATTGTCACTCAATATACCTACATGTTAACCCTGGTGCGAAGTTATGAAAAACAATATGCGCACCGCTAAGGAATGGAATTCTCTGCTTGCGTCTGTATTTCCGGGCTCATAAACCCGAATCTCTTTATAAATCGAGTGCATTTTATTTTCCTCGCCCCTGGGCTAGATTGTGGTCAAGAGCAAAACCATTCATTATGCGTATGCTAGCCCTGAAGGATGAAGCAACCGATCACAATTAATTTAAACAATTAGGGCCAATAGGTGTTGATGAGTCAGTGAGTCAAGACCACAGACCTATATCGAGTTAGACGGTAAAAGTTTACCTTCCTTGCGTTTAAAAAGTGTGATCCACGGTCACAGTTTTGTCCGACTTAAGTCAGTCCGAGACCTATGCCGTAAATGATAATCGATTTTAATCGTAATTACATTATTGTTTTACTTAATTGGTGGTCAAGACCTCCAATTTCAAAGATGTGCATTTTTGTTTTCAGGGATATTGGAAACTGTCTTTTAGCGGTGTGTTGATCTAAATGAACCAAAATTTTAAATAAAATGTCTGAATTTAATTTAAAGATTTACTGTAAAAGAGATGATCTAGGACGCTATACATAAGCGACGTGGCACGGCGACGCGGCGATGAAAACAACTTAATAGCTACGGCGCAAAGGATTTTTTTTCGTCTATATAGCTCCATCTTCAGGCGACGGATGTCTCTTCGCGCTTCTGTTTTCGACAAAAAATACCTTTGCTCCGTAACTATTAATATTTATTTTACCTTACTTTGATCGACTTTGATTTAAACAGCGTCTTAAACGAAAATAACACCACCCCATCTTTTTCCGTGGGTGCCGTAAGAGGCGACTAAGGAAACACAAATGAGACCTGCCTCCTAGTAATCCATCTAAGGTAACGATACTTCATTTTTTTCTGAATCTGAGGTGTCGTCCTATGATCTCATGCGGTGTGGTAGGCTCTGTAAAGGGCCACCCTCCTACCGAAGTCCGACGTCAAACAGCTTGCTGTGTTCCGTCGGTGTGTGGGAGTACCAGTGCCTTTGTGGGCATTTTCTGGGTTAACTCGCTTCATCGTCGAACTCATTTTTGACCTTTATGGTCAAAGTTGAGGTCAAGAGCTAACCCATCTTATAATAATAAAAAAAACAAAGTCGAGGCGAAAAGAATAACATATACATTAAAATGCGAAGCTAAGGTTTATTTTACTCTTTTTATACTTTTAATTTATATTTATTTTTTCAGTTTTAAAATTTCATTTTACTCGCTAACGGAAGCTTGCTTTAAAATCCAGCTGTAAGAAAATGACCGCCATCTTATACGGTTAGTGCTAACGTTATCTAGGCTAGGTCTCATTAGACTCAGCTAGGTATTATATTTATCTAACCCTGGCCACGAGGACATGCTATGCTAACATTGTGAGTGACTTTGGCAAGTTCAGACTGTCGTAACTTAAGTTAAGCAAGTTGTAGAGTGAAAGAAAAACTTAGAATGTGCCAGCTACCTACTCTTTCCAGGTACATAGCAAATGTCTGTAAATGGGATGCTAGTGTTTTGCTGTATAATGGGCGAAAGGCTGACCACCTCTCACCATTATACAACTTATTCCATCTGATAACCCTCACAATTTGTGTCAAACATGGCATCTAGTGGTTCTAGAACCAGTGATGCCTTGCTTAATGCGACAGCTGAGACATGTCACCCGGAGAGATCTCGAGGTCGATAGCAAAATCTATGTGAGGACAAACAAGCAAACTTTCATCGTTTGTGACGGTATACTTTCGCCAAACAAATAAAAAAAAACGTAGTTCAGCCAGCCGCATTTTCCACTTTTCGAGCACATCAGATCTCAGCTCCTGAAGAGTTTTAGGGATTCGTTCCTGATCAAAAGGAATGTGACGCGTATGTGACAGAAATCTAAACTAATTTCATCCATCGTGATGCAATACTTTTAGAGAAATCTTGAAAAACAATGTTCCAGCCAGCCTGATATCCGGCTGGGTGAACCATTTGTTTTTCGTGGATTTCTCGCTAACTAATGCGTTTCACTCTGAACTTTTTTGACTAAAGGAATGTTATAGGAATGTGACAGGATACCAAGCAGGTTTGAACGCCCGTAACGCATGCATGTTTAAGATATTCCAGAAAACTAAATGGTTCAGCTGGAAAAAGTCAGGCCGGCTGAACCACCTGTTTCTACCACTTCCAAGTGCGCTACACTCGAGGAACCAAGACTAAATAGGAATGTGACAAAGATGATAAATACACGGTTTCGATTGTGATGGCTCAAAATGCAGCCCAAAAAAAGTTGTAAGGGATTTTTTTTCCATACATTGATGAAAATAGGTGATCATGCTTTCAGTATTGCAAGGACACTGTTCCGAATTGAATTAAATATTGAGGCATTAATAGAATGAACAAGGCGCCGTTTAGATGACTAAAATTATATTAACAACTAGCTGTCCCGGCCAACTTCGTTACGCCTTTTTTCCATATTTTCTCACCTTTTAAACCTTCCCTGAACTTCCACGAATATTTCATGACTAAAATTAGCCAAATCGGCCCAGCCGTTCTCGAGTTTTTATCAGACTAACGAACAACAATTCATTTTTATTTATATATAATTATAATAAACAATACTATACATAAGTCATCCTTCAATATCACCTAATAATTAAAATAAACATGTTAATTAAAATGTGATTTCATAAATTATTTTATTTTATTTTATATTTTCATAATAACAAATAGTTAATGGTTTTACTTTAGATTTTTTAAAAGATGAAACTTTTATTTTTCCCTTTTTATTTATTTTGAAGTCGTATTTTTAGTTTTTTTTGTTCAAATGAAGTAATTGTAAGTAATTGAAACTAATTACTAAATCATTTTTTTCGTTGGAGTTCCCTTACTCAATTATTTCTGTGGCTGATACACGAGTGCCTTTATCTCAAACATTACTAAACCGATTTGGACTATATTTAATTAAAATCTTAATAAATTGTGAAATCTGACTCATAGTTCTTAAGATACGCGTGGACAAAAATTCACATTTACACTTCTGAAATTTGACACACATGTTTAGAAGTTGGTATAGACTAAAACATATTTAAAACGGTCGAACTGATAATCTCTTTTTTTTAAAAACTTCCTTTTTTAACCGACTTCAAAAAAGGAGGAGGTTTCTTAATTCGACCGTATATATATATATATATATATTTTATGTATGTCCGCGGATAACTTCGTCGTTTATGAACCGATTTTGATTATTCTTTTTTTGTTGGAAAGGGAGTATCCCAAGGGTGGTCCCATGGTAAGGAAACCAGGATCTGATGGTGGAATCCTGAAGAAATTGAGGGAAACTCTCGAAAAAAATTTCTTTTTGGGATTGAAGTCGGTGACTCTTTCGTTTTTGACGTGGAAAATTATTAACCTCCTTTTTTGGTCAAAACTGATGAAAAGTCTTAAAAAGTCTTAAAATGTAAAGGACTAGCTAATGTGACTCACATAATTTTATTACGTAAGCCGAGACCCTGGGGTTTGAGCTAAACAATATTAATTAAATTTGAAAAACTATAAAATAAAATTAACTCGTGAAAGGTTTAATAATAGGCATTCTTTATGCTGTTGTTGTACCAATAAATCCTTACTAATATTATAAAGAGGAAAGATTTGATTGTTTGTTTTTGCATTGTCACACTGAGCTACGGCCTGTTTCTGCAGCACATTTCCTTCTGTTTTATTTTATTTATGTAAGATTAATTATATGTAAGATTATTATGTAAGATTAATTGATCATTTACTTTTAATTTTAATTCTATTTTTTTTATATGCTTTAATTTTTAATTTCAATTTTTAAATCAATTAATTCAATATAATGTAGTAATGTAAGTTTTTTTTTGTGTGCAGAAATAAACAATTCATTCATTCATTCATTCATTGAATAGGCTCCGAAACTACTGGACCGATTTGAAAAATTCTTTCGCCATTAGAATCATACATTATCCGTGATTAACATAGGGTAGGTACATTATTTTTCTGAATTCCCACGGGAACGAAGTTCCGGGCGGAAAGCTAGTCTTATATACAAAAATGAATCCCTATTTCCCTTGGTCACGGCATCACGCGTGAGCGGCTGGACCGATTTGGATGATTCTGTTTTTGTTGTGTTCCTTATTATCACAACCAGGTTTATATTAGGTTTATATGCAGTGCTTCCGGAATGTTCGCAGAGCATCGTGTCGACGGCTTTCCAACTATAATAAGGAAGCGTTACGCACGAGGAGCAGCACCAACAGCATCCTGACGGCGTTATCTGACCGCTGGGACTCCCCCCTCTTTGAAAGGTGGATTGAGGTCCACACGGTTATAAATACTACCATAAAATGTAATTATGTACCCTACTAACATTAGTTTTGTGAGGTAAACTGTATACTAACACTTTTATCGGCTCCGCCCGAAATAAACGACTTATTATTATTATATTTAAAAAAAATGAAAATCTGCCGGGACAATACCTACGGGAACGAAGTCGTGGGCGGACAGCTTGTAAATAAATAAATAAAGTTGTAACACGACATTATTTATAACCCTAGTTACAGCAATATAGTAAAATATTATAGTGAACCGTAAAAATAGGTTTGATAACCGCTAGGAAGGAGCAGACGGTTACAGGAAAATTGAATCAGTATCACTTGATAAAATACCATTAGTGTACACAGCCTAACAATGCAACAGTGGTTCGAGTACATTTCCTGACAAAACTGTTTTAAGTTTAAGGATATTTATTGTTGTGCTCGTACAGTTATGCACATCTTACCTTTATGAGAGCCAGGATGTCCATACTACATGGTGAAATTGAAAACATTTGACAAACTTTGTGGGATGAATCTACCCATGTTTACGAACAACTTTTTCTATGGGACCGAAAAAAAAAAAACGTACTCAGCCGAAATACATTTCACACATTACATTTACATTTTCAGTTGTTTGGAACAACTGATTTTTTTGTGGAAAAGTTGGTCCCATAGAAAAAGTTGTTCGTAATCATGGGTTGCCGTCCGGCCGGCCGGTTTGGTCAAGTGGTAGTGATGCTGCCTCTTGATCGGTGGGTCCTGGGTTCAATCCCCAGTCGGGGCAAACATTTGTGTAAAAGCAGATGTTTGTTCTCGGGTCATGGGTGTTTGTGTTTGTCTTTATGTGTGTTCCAAGGGATCCACGACACAAGGGAAAACCTTAGTGTGGGCCTTTGAGTGTGTAGCGTTTATTTATTTGTTTATTGTTTATTTATGGGTAGATTCATGGTTCGTGAACAAATGTTTACGCCGCATCTTGGGAACCTGTTGGCCACGAACCATCCCTAATGCAAGACTGTGGGAGCTAACTGACCAAAAACCAATAAGCAAGGAGATTCTTATAAGAAAATGGCGCTGGATTGGGCACGTCTTGAGGAGACCAAATAACCATCTGTCTAAACAAAGCCTTATATGGCAAGTTTGTGGTACAAGAAAGCCGGGCCGTCCCCGTACCACCTGGAGACGGTCAGTTGATAAAGAGGCTGCATCAACAGGTCTCGGTTGGAAAGACATCGAATCCTTTCTGAGAGCCCTATGTCCCTGATGAGGGATAACAGGATTACATGATGATGATGATGAGATTCATTTCTCAAAGTTTGTCGAATGTTTTCAATTTCACCTTGTAGAATAAAACCCTGTATCATGGATCACCAGGCTCCCATCCTCAATTTGATTAGAATCTTAAAACTTTTTAAAGAAAGAGAGTAGACATTGAGGTCAGGTACAAAAAAAGTAGAAATCCATTTAAACAAAGGTATAGAATTACTTTGGTTGAGGAGTGACAGAAAGACTTAGAATGTGCCAGCCGCTCACTGGCTTTTGCACCAAACTGCTCAGCTCCAGAGTTATTCAGATATTAAGGCAATTAAAATTAAAAATAAGGAACTTTGTATGGTTGACTTAAAAAGAGCAACCCTCGAAGTTTCTTACCTATTCTTCTCCTGAGGAAGACTGCATCTTTGCGAATAGGCGCAAAGTTAAAAATGCTAATGTAATACACTGTTTTGACATATTTTAAGCAACATTCTGTATGTTCTATGAAATAAAGCTTTTTCTGACTTTAACTTTGACCAATGGGACACTAAGATTATTCTGTAAAAGCTGATAAACGTGAATTCAGGATCGCGGGTGTATTTTTTCAAAACTCGGTTGAAGCCTATATCAAGTAAACGTACCTAAAATGTACTATTCAGTACCTCTTATTATTTTCTTGTGCCTAAGAGCATAGGAGAGAAATACGCCAAACAGCTTGTCGTGTTCCGTCGGTGCGTAGGAGTACTAGTGCCTTAAAAAGCATTTCTTGGGTTAACTCACCAATCATTGGCCTCATCTTTAACGTCATATAGAATGAGGTCAAGAGCTAACCCGTCATATAAAATAAAATTTAATTAGACGGAATATCCACAAAATTGAACAACTTTGCCCACGAAAAAAACTTGTACTCGTATGTATATATATATATAGATTTATGTTATACTTATTTTATATATTTATTTATATATAATTATATATATATGTATACTTATATATTTGTTTATTTGTATTATTAATATGTATTTAATTTTATGCACCACCAACTATTTTTTACCTTACTGCTGTCCTACACTAAGTTCGCCTGGAAGAAATTGCTACCTAGCAATAAGGCCGCCTTGTTGTACACTATGTTTTATGTTCTGTTAATTTTATTGTATGTCTTTGTGTGCAAATAAAGTATATTGTATTGTATTGTACTACTGTTTTATTGTATACTATATTCAGTCTAGCGCCGTTGGTAGCCCGAACTCAATTTTCTTTTAACATCATTACCCCAACATGAGCCACAAACTTAGCTGCAAAATAGCCACTTCCCGCTTTTAGCATTTCACCTTAATGTTATACGAGATAGTATGTACAAAGAAAATGTGTTAAAATGAGTTACTTACTTTCTTGGGTGACTTAAAATGAGTGATAATTAATTAAAAGAGTTCTTTAATTAATAACCCTTGATATTTAATGACAGAGTATAAAAATCCCCAAACACACAGACCCACAAACATACGCATACTACTCCCACACATACACACACCCTACATTCAAACAGAGTAACAAATTTTTTTTAACTACTACATTTTTTAATATATTTGTTACTATTTTGTTGCTTTAAATTGTTATTGTTAAGTCTTCAGCCCTCATAACTGATTTTCCTGCCTTCCACTATAGGGACAAGAAAATGCCTGAAAGTCAGCGCTGTGCCACGCTCCCAGCCGGTTACAGCACGAGTTGAGCCACCTTTCTATATTAGACATAGACATAGTTTATTTATATTCTCATATTTTTATCTATTGTATCATCTATTGTACTCGTATATGGCAATGAATGACTTTTTATTGCCACATACGAGTACAATAGAAAATTTTTATTTGAAAAGATATAAAACAAAAAAAATACAGGTTCGTAAAATTTTCATGAAATTTACGTACAAAAAATTTGCATATACTGATTAAAAAATAACGTGGTATGTTATATAAGATTTAAGCATAAAAAGCAGCATATTAAGCTTTGCGGCCACTCCACTGATCAATGGCGTCGCAAAGGCGGTAGAAATACAATAGTAATCATTTCATCCGTTCAGGTGGCGAAATTGAGAACTACCTTAAATGTCGGCGGCACCGCATTTTCCTTAGGGAAAGTTATTCAATTTTGTTGGCTGATTAACATAATTTAACAGGAATTAAATTAAAACTATTAAAATTTATTATAGTTATACTATTATTATAGTTTAAGTTTTAAACTATTTAAAACTTAAAACTATGACTGAGTCTGGTTTCGAAATTGTAATAATCATGTAGAACTTAACAATGCGTAACTTAGACGGTAATGTAATAGATTTTAGTGGAAACTTTGTTGGCTTCTGTGTTAATTAAGTTGTTTTATGTCCAGTAGATTTACTTAATGCTGTATGTTTCCCAATTTGTTAAAATAAAATAATAAAATAAACATGGTTAACAGGACTTAGATTAAAGCGGTCGCCATGGTCGAAATTGGCCGGGAAAACATCATCATCATCAACATAATTTAAAGACACTCAGTGTACGCGGCCGTAGCAAAGGGGGCGGCATTGTGGGGCAATGCCTAATTATTACCTATCTCTCACTCAGACGTGGATCTCTACATCCAAATCTGGAAGTTCAACCATCTTGTTCACTTGATTTAATAGTTATTAGATCCATGCTCATGCTCTCTCACAGAAATTATTTGTCTACGAATTGCTAGTGGTTGATTTAGGAGCCCGTGCTTCGAGGGCAGATCAATTATGATAATTTTTTTACTTCTGCCCTACCTGTAACCAATGCTATCCTACCTCAAATTTGACTCTAGCTACAGCCCTGTCAATGTACCTACCTACTTTACTATATGTATATTATAAAAAGAAGCAACGAAAACCGGAAAACATGCTGGTCTAGAACCGATACTTCGGACCAACGAATGTCAATAAACCCCCCGTCCCCCCCACACCCCTTCGAGTGTTCTTTGCACTCAATTGGGCCATTATGTGTGTGCTTCTAGGAGTACAATGGTCGGCTATTCCAGCCAGCCAATGGGCCTTTTTCCACTTGACGGCACGGCAATGGCACGGCACCGGCGCCGGTAACGGCCTGGTTACCGGGAAAGCAATATTGTTTGTAAATATATGGCATGTTTTTCAATGACCGGCACTGGCGCCAAAATGGCGATGATTCTCACCATCGTCGTCGCCATGAAACCAAGCTTTCCAGTCGCTGACCTAGAGGTCAGTGATAACCGTTTAGTGGAAAATCGCCCAATAGGTCTTTTTATAATACGAA
Source organism: Aproaerema taeniolella (assembly GCA_949987775.1). NCBI lineage: Eukaryota > Metazoa > Arthropoda > Insecta > Lepidoptera > Gelechiidae > Aproaerema > Aproaerema taeniolella. The sequence goes on from OX465264.1 coordinate 13,643,573, forward strand.
AACGGCACGGTAAAATTGTATTACCATTGCCTTCTATGCACTAGTGATACTAGAAGCTGGGAAAATAGAAGGCAATGGTAATACAAATTCCTGGCATGCCGTGCCGTTCAAATTATAAAAAGGCCCAAGTATTCCCTCCCAAGACATGGCTGTTCACATCCCTAAACATCCAAATAGTGCGATTACCTTGTGCTAAATATTACGAGAGTCAAATTGCATAAGACATAACATAAGATTGTTAGAAAAAAAACTATGATTAAATGCATTACTAGTCATAAAGTTCAATTGTCAGATCGAGCTAGTATCAAAACGTACTAATTATTACAGAATGCAAATATTCGAACAATTGAGCGTCGGAATGTATTAAATTAATCACGACATAATATTCCAGCTCGCCAATGTACTCCAAGAAACATGCAAGAATTTTCACGTCCTCGCGTGTGGTAGTGATTCCGTATACAGGATCTGTGCCTGTTTTGCTTCCACGCTGTGGTATGCTATCTTAACATGCGCAGGAGTTACTTCTATCTCCATGCAACCGCGGCATGTCCTTGTTAAACATGTGCTTGTTTAGCGTATAATGGCCTGGGATTATTCCTACTACACAATGTGCCTTTTTATAATTCCAAAACGGCACGGCAAAATTTTATTACCATTGCCTTCGATGTACTAGTGATACTAGAAGCAAGGGCAATGGTGATACAAATTTTGCCGTGCCGTGCCGTTCAATTTTTTTCTGGGCATATGCAACAAACTTCGTGTATGGCGTGTCTTCAGCATTGGCACGGCTGCTTTGGATTGCCGAAATCCTTGTAGCACTGTCTCTATTGCGCTAAACAGATGACAGTGACAGGTAGTGACAATAGGCTATGTCTTACATTTTCAGAATATTTTTAAATCGGTCTGGTTTATAATATAGGATTAAGGGTCCTTTTCTCAAAAAACAAAAGAGCTTTTATTTTTGCTAAGAAATAAAAGATATATTAAAGTTCACAATCTCACTAAAAATACGCTAATCTAACACCTGTACGGAATAATGGGAAGTTTTCCTTTGCCAAAAATAAATAAACATTTGTCGTTGTTTTGTTAAGAAGCAATAAAGTTTATCTATCTATCTATCTATCTATCTATTTCATGAATTTTTTTTTTCGTTGCCACATAAAATAATAATGGCAAAGGGATGAATTCTTTGGATTCCGTAGAGGAGCGGTGTAGCGAAGTGAAAAGTATATAAATTATTTTTATTTTTATTTATCAACAAAAACCTTAATGCTACTAATCAGGGATGTTGCGGATGCCGATTTTTTCACATCCGCGGATGTGAATGCGGATGCAGATTTTTGAAAGCTCACATCCGCGGATGCGGAAGCGGATGCGGATGTTTAAGATCTTATATAAATATAGTATATGAATGAAGATTAAAACAATGATAAAGTAATTATTAAAAAAATTATTAATTAAAATTAGTATTAAGTAATGTATACTTAATAAATGCTTTTTTTTTAATTTCACTAACTATTTTTTTTATTAGTAGGTAAGTGAAGTTAATAATAGGAGCATTACACTTTATAAAAATTTTCTAACGTGTCAACCAAATAAAGATTAGTAATGCGAGGCCGCAGGCCGAGCTCTCCGTAGGTCGAAGCCCGAAGCGTCCCCCCAATCTAACACGTTCACCAAACAAAAACTTAATAAAGGTGATAATATCTCAAATTCTTCTCGATGAACAAGAGGATTTTAAAGGATAAAAGGATTTTGTCACCAACTTTTTCGCTCCCATTGGTCAATTGGTCATTGTCACTTGCGAACGACACCTGCCATTCGCCGGCCCCACCCAATTTCTTTCTTGTCGAAACTTGTATTACATCCGCATGAAAATCCGCATTGATTATTGCGGATGCGGATGCGGATGCAGATGTCCAAATTTATGCGGAAGCTCCGCATTTGCGGATGCGGATGCGAATATTCGCAACATCCCTGCTACTAATAAAAAAACAGAACATTTTAAAAATGTTGTACATAGCCCAGTATGATTATTGGTATCAGATCACAGAATAGACGTCCCAGTGAGTAGGTATTAAGGTAAATCATTCCAATTAGGTAATGCATAAAGGAACAGTCTTAAGTTAAATTAGTAAAGTGAGAGAAGGCACACTTTGAACCCTTGGCAAGTCAAAACAGGAACCTGATAATCTGCATATACTGAGACTCATCAGACCAGCATCAAGTGAGTTTGTGTTGCAAATTCGGACGCTAGTGGTGGCTTGAAATGATCGACAAACATTTTTTTACCTTCAACAAAAAAGATGGGTGTTATAAGTTAAACGTGTGTATCTATGTATCTGAATGTCTGTGTATGTGTGTGTCTGTCTGTGGCATTGTAGCTTCTAAACGAATGGACCGATTTCGCTGCGGTCTTTTGTTTTTAATTTATCCCTTTCGGGATGGGCAAAATAATTAAGATATTAAGTCTTAAAATAATTAAAATTAGAAATAAGGTTTTTATGATTGACTTATAAAGAGCGACCCTCGGAGTTTCTTGCCTATTCTTTTCCTTAGGAAGTCTGCACCTTTGGGAATAGGCGCAAAGTTAAAAATTCTAATGTAGGTAATTCACTATTTTGACATATTATAAGCAACATTCTGCATATTCTATGAAATAAAGCTATTTTTGTATATTTTTTTCTGAGAATAGAATAGAATTTTGTAAGGCACTGCGTGGTCGCAATTCCGCCAACTTCACGTAGTAGAAAAATTATTAATTACGTATGACTAGACATTGACTTTTTGACTTGTCAATTCCTGAATCATGGCTAAACGAGGGAATCAGAAACGGGAATAAGAACTAGGAAGAAGAAGATTCCAGAATTCAATTTAGGTATATGTGCCGCTAGAAAATTGGTTAAATAAATCAAATCAGCCTATCAGTGGTCAATTGATCATCTATATATTATTTATCTCCGTAGTTTTTAGTGTTCCGTAGTATACCATGAACCTTTAAAAAATATATAAAATAAAAAAAAACATTTTATTTCAGACTACATTTGTTCATATCACATAAAATACACTTCATAAAATACGCTTTACAAATCAAAATAAATAATAATTAATTACATTAAAATTCCAAAAATTCATCGAAAATAAAATACATTACAATTAATTAAAATCCATTAAAAATACAATATTTAAAGTTTCGCCATGTCCGTCTTTCCAAGGTTTTTAAGAGACATTGGTCAATAATCTAATCGATATCGATAAATCAAAATGAATAGCTTTTTGGTAGCACTAATAAGAGACCGCAAATTTACATACTTTTTGCTCCCATTGCTTCAGTTTCGTCAATATTTTTGCGACCCATGTTGATCAGACATTACAAAGTTAGCTCAATCAAAATGGTAATTTGTTTTAGTACCTCTAAGGTTGAAGGTTTTGTTTTGAATATATGATGTAGGTAACTTTAAGAATATTTATAGCTAACCGGCTTCAAAAAACATGGATGTTTAACTGTGTGGATTTTTTTGAAATGTGTGTTCACCGATTTCTCCCATTATTTGTGGACTGATTTTCAAAATTTTTTTTTGTTTGAAAGAATATACTTTTGAGATGGTCCCATTGTCACCAAACTAGGATTTGATGATGGAATCCAAGGAAATCCTCGATTTAAAAGGCACTTACAATGATCAGCAGGGTGCATTTCTATAGAATTAAAATATTGTACAAAATACGTAACCTTCTTAGATTGCCCACGCGTATCAAACTAGTAGAAAGTCTGGTTCTCTCCAAGCTCAACTATGGGGACTTAGTATTATTCGTATACTTTCCAGAGTGCAGCGGGTAGTGCAGCGTGTGCAGAATGCGTGTTGTCGTTTCTGTTTCGATGTGCCTTATCGGAGTCATATAACACCGTTTCTAAACAGCGCATCTATGCTAAACATGGATCATCGTAGGCAGTTGCATCTGGCAAGTTTATTTGACGTAATTAAATTCAAAAAACCTGAATACCTATATAAAAAACGTAAATTTTCCAGTGAGAGATACTATAGATTAGTTAAGCGCCCATTGGCCAGTTACAAGCACAAAACTGTGGTATTTGAGGGGAGTTTCCGCTTTATGGCAACGAAGTGCTGGAATGATATCCCCCCTCCACTTAGGACGATAAACACAAAATCCACTTTCCAAAAACACCTTAAACTACACTTAATACTTAAAAAGCAAGAAGTAGGGGTTCTAAGCGCTTCGTTGTCTAGATGACGGAAATGTCATTATGGCAGAAATCCGATGTTCCTTTTTTGTTTGCTGTGGTTTCATTTATTTATTCAGTTTTTATATTTTTATGATCATTATTATATTTTACACTCTCACACCTACAAACAATCATACATCACTCTCATACACATTCACACTTCTGGTTTGCGATCGTATTGCTGCACTCGCGCCCGGTACTACCTCGTAGGCGGCGGCTGAAAATCAGTGTTTTGCCACTTACGGTAAAACTTTTTCCTGCAACCTAGTTTCCTGCAGCACGCACTTACTTTGCTTTGTTTTTTTTGTTTCAATTATTGTTATTATTATGTGTGTTTTATTTACGCTCTATGGCTCTGTGCTTATCTTATCTACTTTTTTTTGCTATTTATTGTTTATTTGTTCCTTATTTCCTTGTTTGTTGTATTGTAAAACTCTATCGTTGCTTTTGTGTTTGTCTCTTTCTTTACTGACTCTTTGTAAGTGTGTACTGTGTTGGAAATAAATTTCTTATCTATCATTGGGCTAGCGTGGTGGACTATGGCCTATATCCCCTTCGTGTTTCGAAGGGAGGCCCCTGCCCCTCGGTCGGGACATATGTGGGCTGATAAAAAAAATGTTGATATTAAGTAATATAAGTAAAACTGTTTAAATCGTAAAATACTTTTTCTGACTTCTGCAGTTTTCCTGAGAAAGGAAGTACCGGACACATTATTATATTCACCCCACGATAAAAAGAAAATAGTCTTAAACTTGTTATAAAACGCAAACAACCGACTATATATTTCTTAGAGAAATAACTGAGGAGAAACGAGCAAAGGCGGTACAGACAAACATGATACTGTGTCAGGGTTCCGTAGTACAAAATATTAACCGGACCGGTTCAATAAACGGTTCAAGTTTCGGGTATTTCTTGTGGATATCACAATCCCTTATGACGAGAATCTCGTGCGTGTCGAAGCAGATAAGAGGACAAATTCTCTGGATCTGGCGCACGAGGTTACCGACTTGTTGTGGCAGCCACAGAAATAGTACCGATAGTCACATCGGTTTATGGTTTGGTCCATTAACTGACTATCCCAAAGAGCTAGGCTTTATATCTTTGGAGGCTCAGTATTACTGAGAAATCAGTTATGGACCAGATACAGAAAGCAAGTCCTGTTCGATAATGCCCGGATAGTTTGCCAATTTCTTTCGAACTCTCTAGAACTCTGGCCGATTGTTGCTGGCCTCGCCGGGGTTTTTCTTGCCACTACCTCCTTTAAAGAGAGTGAGACAGTGTAAGTTTCTGGATTATAATAAAAAAAATACTTTAAATGCGTTGTGTTGTCGTTTTCTGTTTGTGTTCTTGTCAATGTTTTTCGTACTGTTCCGTTTTTTATTAAAAAAAATCTGTTGTATTGTAGAGTGAATTTTTTATGTCAAATAAATGTCTTGAATCTTGTTTTAATGTGTCTAATTTGAGGAAATATTTTTATTTAAATTTTTCAAATATAATTTTTTTCGCAAGGCAATTGTACATAAAGCATCACGTCAAGTTATTTATTTGCACCATTGAAGATGAATTTGTATTAATGCACATTTTTAACAAATAAACTCAAAACTACTGGACCGATTTCAAAAACTATTTATCATTAGAATGTTACATTATCTCTGAGTAACACAGGCAACATATTTTTCCCGAATTCCTACGGAAACCACGACTCGGGCGGAAAGCTAGTGATAAATAAATATCAAAGAAACGCACGGAATGGCTTAAACCTGAAAATGGTTCTAGTTTTGAGATTCATTGTGAAATAAAAACGTGCGGAACCTTCCGTTCTTAAACTAAACTTGTGCTTTGCTAGCTTGCATTTATTTCAAAGAGCTTCAGGTGGGGGTACAAAGGCTGTATTTTATCCAGATAGCGTTAAATTCTCGTGGGAATGTTTTTAAAGTTCGTACATTTCTTTCCACAACCTTAACATATGATATGTTATTGTACAGACAGCAGCACGTCAGGTTATAGAGTTTTTTTTATTGATTCCACACCATACACATTGTTATGGTAAAGAAATAAAATAGGAAGTTGGGCAAACTCGTATAATAAAAATGTATAAAACAAAAGTGGACAAGTTTTAGTGCCGACGGAGGGCGATCGAATGCATGACCGGTTTGTGGGCCCAAGCGCCCCACTGCTCGTCTGTACGAGATATATGGGATTACAGTATTAATTACAATACAAGCAGAGGTGACATTGGACTACATACTATGACTGAACTCACATACAGTGGTCACACGGCACAATTGGATTGGTTGAATAGAAACATGAACTTGTCGGGTGATTTTCATACAAATCTAAAGATATAAATGACTGTAGTGCAGCATAGTTTGAGTTTCTTACAATTCTAACATCTAACAATTGAAAGATATGCGCGAACATACAAAAATAGTCCTAAAAATAGTAGGCTAAGCTGAATCGCAAACACACATAGTAGTTACAAATAAAACAAAATAACATGCAAGCAAAAGAAAAAAAAATCCAAATATACTAATATTTAACAAAATGTGCCTTTATCAGTGAGTCAAAAGGTTATAACTCAGTGCTGTCAAACACTGATTTTCAGTTATAGGGGCGTGTACGAGATTTAGTGAAAAATATATATATGAAGATGATAGTGATGGATGTATGAAGTTTGTGTAAGTCCGTGAGTGATGTGTTGTGTGGTTCTTGTGAAATGCGAAAAATAAAATAAAATTGTAGAAATTGTACTTAGGTATAGATATAAAGCATATATAAAAGTATGTAGAAATAGTAGATTGTTAAACGAGGGTGGAAAGAATCAATTCCCGAGGTATTAGACGCCCGAGCGCAGTGAGGGTGGCTATAGTCCGAGTAGGAATTGATTCTTTTACCCGTGTTAAACACTCTACTTTTAATTTCGAATATGAGGAAAATAAAACTAGTTTTTTATCTAAACTATTTATTGGTAGTAGTACCTATTTTTTGAATTCCGTCACAGATACATAACAGATTAGTATGCCGCCAATTTATGTCGACATTTTATTTTAAATATGGAACTCACCGCGTAATTGTTGCGGCTTATTCCGCTCAAAAAAGTTTGCGCTAAGTTCACACTGGCTGTTTAGAAACTCACATGGCCGCAGCATTTTTTTTGAATTAGTTTTGTTTTTACAAAAAACTCTTCACAGCTGACACCAGTTCTATTTTTAAAGTTCGTTCCCGCCCTTAGGTGGGAAGTAATTTGTATGAGTTTTTCCCTCCCTATGGAGGGAAGCAGCATTTTCCACCCAATAATCTGATCAAAATAACACTACTTTCCGAGTATGAGAAATGAAAACATATATACATATATTGTCTCAGGCCAACCAACTTTGAAAAAAAAAGAAAATAAAATAAATCGAACGGAATGTAAGTCTTGAAAAGATTGACTCTATATCTGTCAGGGATGCCGGATTTTTGTTCATTAATCAAGTAAGACTAAACTGTTTAATGAAACTAGGTTACCCATTTGCACTATGAAAGCCGGCGCTATAAAGATAGATAGATAGATAAAAATATTAATTTGTAACACTTAAACACACACATTATTTACAAAATCAACACATCCTTGAATAAAAAAGAAGCAAAACAATAAAGATACAAAAAAGATTAATAATTATTATTATATATGTATGTGTGCCACAGTGCCACAAAATGGTCGTAGCTCAGCATTTGTTTTGCCTTTCGACAAAACACTGATAATCTGCTACAACGCTGTCAGTCACGAATGCTCAGCAGGGTGAAAATGTTGTGTCATGTGATTGTGGATAAATTGATTGTACTTGTAAAGATCAAGATTGAGCTACGTCAAGGTCAATAAAGCCTGATGTGCTGCCGTGTGTACATTTATCTAATAGTTTAAATATTGCACCCGCTCTTGGTTACACTTAACGACTTTTTCTTAATAGAATAGAATAGAAGAATAGAAATTATTTATTCGTGAGAACGTGAGTACAATAAAGTTCTTAGGTTCTTTGTCTTAGGTTCTAGCACATTCTACCAATATGGTGTACGAATATTTTAAAATTGAATCTATCATATTATCTGTTAAATTACATTACCAGTATAATTAATTAGGTCAAATTTATATAAAATTATCAAAATGTCAATTGTATAAAATGTGTCTAATTATGTCAAAATGTGTCAAAATTCTAACAATGCAATCTAAATCATTATACAAATGTCACAAAAAAAAAAAACAGAAAAATTAAATTAAATTCCAAGGTCAACATTATCTTTATAATCTAAATATTCCCTTACACTGTAAAAACATTTGTCCAATAGCCAATTATGTAATTTTCTTTTAAAGACAATAGGATTCAAGTCTACAAGTTAACCAAAGGTTACCTGGAAGAAACTGGTTGAAGTGATAAGATGGTCTATATTATACAGGGGCCAGAGCATCAGGTTACTCCATTTTCATTGCTAAACCGTTTTTATCGCGACAGCACGGAGTGCACGCGTGTGGTAACCTGATGTGCGGCTGTCCATACCTAAATGCTAATGGTATTTGTAAGCCTTGTTTCAGTGTACTTTTTTTTAAATTGTGTAATAAAGTATACTGTATTGTATTGCTGAAACGATAAATGAGGTAAAAGGAAATAAACGGGGGATTGAAAGGAGGGACTTATCTCCAGCAGTGGGAAAAAGCTTGCTAGAAAATAGTATTAATTAAGTGACCAAGATAAGCTTTGGTTAAAATTATTTGGAAGTGAAAAAATCGTTATCACTTCGTTCCCTACTAGTACTATAAATGCGAAAGTAACTCTGTCTGTCTGTGACACTTTCACGCCTTAGCCGCTACACCGATTTCGATGAAATTTGGGACAGAGATAGATTAGACCTTGAGAAAGAACATAGGTTACATTTTATCCTACAGCTGCAGCTCTTGCACGATAACGACAAACTCGCACTCGGCTCACGCTGAAACTTCACTTTGATTGCGCGAGGTCCCCGCGCAAAGGCTTGCTCGCCCTCTGGCGTTGTCAATATTGACATTTTGACATAGGACCGCGATGTTGCCGTAGCGTTGTCACTATCGTACTGGGCCTGCAGGGCAAGATATAACCTGTCGTCCATGCGGGTGGAAAGGTAGTCTGTAATAAAAATCAAACATAATAAAAATTAAGAGAATTTAACTGTGAAAAAAAATATTCATCGCTTATGACTTACAGGAGGTTAAATAAAATAGAACAGAATAAAAAAAATCTTTTTACCATTGCCCCTCGAAAAAGGGTCCGTTATTCTTCAAAAACAGTGAATAAAACGCTGTTTATTTCACTGAGTGAATAAAACATTTTGAATTTGGAACATGCGCGAATATATGGATTTTAGTAAGAAAACAAAAGAAAATGTGCAAGGAGGTTGCATACTCTCGCTATAAAAACGTATTAAAATTTAAAACTTGGCTGTATGTAAAACTAGCTGTATGGAATATGGCTTGGTTAAAAATTAAAAAATTTAGAATGAGGAATTCAGGCAATTTTCTGTGCAATTTTCATACAATTAAAAGTTTCTGTTAAAAGTTTTTGTCTCAAAATCATAAAATTAGTTTGACATCCAGTGACGAAAGTGAACCTCTCGTTCCAGAGTCATTTCGCGTTAAAGCAGCAGCTATTGTTGATAATTTACTGTCACAGAGTAATTATTTTCTTTTTCTCGTAGTCAATGGTAAAAAGTAGAGTACCTAACACGTGAAAAAAAATTCATCTCGGCTCTTGTATCTCTCGATCCGCTCAGGATTCTAATCTAGAATCCCTCGCTACGCTCGGGATTCAACTTTAGAATCCTTCGCTCCTCTCGGGATACAACTCAATGCCTCGAAAAGAATTCATCTTTTTTTCACTTGTTGGGTAATCTACTATTATTTTATAGGACATTCTGGATGCCATTTAAAATAAGTCAAGAATACATTAAATAAAATACATACAAACATACATAAAAGGGTTTAAATACATACATACACATTCGTTATTTTGATCCTACTGACTCTACGCCTATTCGCAAAGGTGCAGTCTTCCCCAGAAAAAGAAATTCTGAGGGTGCTCTTTTTAATCGCTTTACAATTTTTTTTTGTAATGGTAATGAGATTAAAATTTTAGTATTATTTTTGTTTTGCTGTATCCTTCAACCTATCGTGGGTGATCATATTTACCTACATTTTTAACTATGTTCCTTTTAAGTGGCAACACTGGTCCTCATATCACTTTAAAGATGCATTTCTGTGAAAGCATAAGTCTGATGCATCAATTTTCTTTTCAAAGCATCGCTAAAAGCTTGTCAAGCTTTCGCCGTTCCCTTTAGAGCTGGATATTGTTGGTAGAGCTTAGAATTAGAAAGTTATCGATAAAACACGAATCAAGTATTAATGATTCTCGTTTCGGATTCTATCGCTAAGGGATAGAATCCGAAATGAGGTTATCCGACAGAAAACCGGAGTGATGGATATTATCCGAAAGTGTAGCAAGCTGAAGTGTAGCAAGTGTAGCAGCGGAAGTGTAGCAAGCTGAAGTGGGCTGGCCATGTCTGTCGCAGAACCGAGTAGACAGGTTGAATGGAGACCACGTCTTGGCAAACGTAGTGTAGGGCACCCCCCAGCCAGATGGTCAGATGACCTGAAGAAGATAGCGGGTACTGGCTGGATGCAAAAAGCGGAGGATCGTGCAAAGTGGCGCACCTTGGGGGAGGCCTATGTTCAGCAGTGGACTGCAATAGGCTGATATGATGAAGTATTAATGACAACCTGCAGCTCGAGCACGATGTGCTCGCGCGCGGACTGCGCCACGGTCCTATGTCAAAATGTCAACATTGACAACGCCAGAGGGCAAATAAGCTTTTGCGCGGGGCCCTCGCGCAATCAAAGTGAAGTTTCACCGTCATCAGCCGAGTTGCTGGTGATGGTCTGACTACCTTTTTCTAATATCAGCCCATATACGTCTCTACAAATGGGCACGAGCTTCCATTCGTCCCACAAAAGGCATTTGGCCAAACTCGAAGCTAACAGACCAGGCAATATAAGAGACCTCTCTGCATCCAAATTTAGTAAGGCCTTATATATACGTATATAGTTGATGAATAATGTTTTACTCGATTCAGGAGTTTTCAGATAAAAAAATGAAATTTATTATTAATTATGATATTCATGCATGTTACTGTGTAATTCCTAGATGGAGAAATGTTGTAACCCAAAACAAGATCTTATTTAAACTGTCTTAAGCAAATAAACAAACATTTCATTTAATTTGTTTCCTAAGGAACTCACGACACAATGGAAACCTTACTGTATGCTTTTAAGCGTTTTCATTCAAACTTAAAATCGATCTTGTAAACGCGTTGTAAATGTAAAAATATCGATGTTCTCCCAGCCCTATCGGATGATATTAAAAGTCCCACTTGATGGCACTTAGATGGATATTCTATCTGGGTGGGAATTTCCTGAGAACTAGATTTTGATGGACGAGCGTGAAAACGGTATTTTCAGTTAGATTTAAAACGATTCCTTAAAATCGAGAATTTTATAAAACTACAAAATTAGCAGAAAAATATTGATCAGCTTACATAAAAATTAGATTAATTTCTATTTATAAATTCAGATAACTACAAAATTAAAGAATTGTCTCGCCCGTATGTACTAATAATGTATGAATACCAGCTAACCTGGGCCGGCGGCCAATTTTCAGCAATCAGGTTCTGAAGGTACTTCCAAAAATTACTCACTTGTCTTGAAGTCTGGCTGCTGATGTCTTGTAGAATATAATTAATTAAATATAAAAATTAATATTCAACACCGTCAGACACTCTCTGTCGGCTGTATTTTCTGCCAGACGCTTGAGACGCTTTACAGTTCGCAAGTAAATTATGCGATTATACCTACAATCTGAGCCGTGATTTTTGTATATGATGTTGAGGGAACTATAACAATACTTTTTATAGTACCCAGACTTCAAGAAAAGTGAGCAATTTTTAGAAGTACTGTGGCGTAGCTCTGAGGGAGCTGGTGACTGGGTCGAGGTAGAAAATAACAGGAAAACACAGATAATCTCTTTATGAGGTTTAATTGTGAGAATCCTAATAACTTTTAAAGTAGGAACCATCGGCTAAAGGCCTTACAAGGAGATGGCAAACGTAGAGGTAATAGAACCTCTACATCCCCCCCGGTGAGGACAAATTTTGTCGCAGGCGAGAAAATTTTAATATCCTTCCGTTGCTCTGGCCTCCTAGCCTACCTGTGGCGGACGACAGACAATCGAGGAACCGAGCAGGTTATTACTAAGAACTAGTTAGAAGGAAACATCATGTAAATTCAGAAAAGTAAAGGACATATTCGTTCTAACTTCCACATACAAAAACCGCAACAAAAACTATGCGACAGCTCGCCTAAACTTTAACCAAGAAGCAAATTTATATAAAATTTTGAAAAAGCTATGTAAATCTGGACCTATAACGGGATAAAGATATTTACGCGAAAGCTAATGAGTATGAGCGCGAACGGAAGTCCTCCCTCCTCGTCCTTTATGTCTTATGCAAACACCCCAAGGTCCTACGGACTTATATGAGTTTGCAGATCACGGATGGAACAATTCCATGTCGCGTTCACTCCCTACGCTAATTCACAATATCTTATAATTCACGACACACCAAGATCTCAGGGCTGCCAGAACTTACTTATTTTCTCATAAACCAAATGTGTGGGAAATAGTCGTGCTAGTACGTACTAATAATGTATGAATACCAGCTAACATGGACCGATGGCCAATTTTCAGCAACCAGGTTCTGAAGGTACTGTAGAGGTTCTATTACCTCTACGTTTACCTAATTTCTAGTATGTTTGTATGTATTTTATGTAATTTTGACTTGTTATAAGTGGCATCCTGAATGCCCTATAAAATCAAGATTTTTTCTATTCTATTCTATCTCCACCTCGATCGGTCCTGTACCACCCGCATCCAGCGGCTTCCCGCAATCTTTACCAGATCGTCGGTCCACCTTGTGAGAGGTCTTCTTACGCTGCGCCTTCCAGCGATATAATGAGCAGATTTTGATATATACTTAACTATTTCAGATCGTCAACAGACGAGGCTCTGACACACTATAATCCATGTGGTTTTCAATACTTTTAAATATTAAATTAATAAGATAAAAATAAGTTCTTTCCATGCTTAACTGGGAGTGAAAGAAAACCTTATAATGTTCCAGCCTGCCAACTCTTCCCAAGTATATTGTAGAGGCCAGTAAGTGGGATACCAAGGTTTTTCTGGGTGAAAAGCTGACCACCTATCACCACTTTACTCATGTTACCCATCTAATAACCCTCAAAATGATAGTCAAATGTGGCGTCAACAGATTCTAGGACAGGGGTTCCCAACGTTTTAACCTATGCGCCTCACCCAACGTTGAGCTGAAATCCTACGCCCCCTCTAGGGGCTGAAATTGGTAGTTTATATAAGAAAATTAAACAAACAATGATAAAGTGATAAAAATGAGGGTGTTTATTTTTATTCATATGACAATATAATTTTAATAAATGTACCTTTTGTTTTTACGAGTATATGCAGTTAACCTGAACCGTTTCTTCTCTATTATTTTATGACGCGTGTAGAACGGATACAACAAAAATTAACCAATTGAGTTAAGTATTTTTTTTTAATAGGCAGAAATGAGGGACCTCTGCGCCCCCCTTGGAACCGCTCGACGCCCCCCAAGGGGGGCGCGCCTCACTGGTTGGGAAACCCTGTTCTAGGATGGCATAACGTTCTGTTAAGTCACGGATTTATAGGCGTGAGAGTATAGATCAAAATCAATTTGTTTATTCAGCCGTGTGGTGATCAGTTAAGAATAACACCACGCCATCTCTTTCCGTGGGTGTCGTAAGAGGCGACTAAGGAAACACAAATGAGACCTGCCTCCTATTAATCCTTATGGCAACGAAATCTCATTTTGTTCTGAAACTGAGGTGTCGTCCTATAGTCTCATGCGGTGTGGTAGGCTCTGTGAAGGGCCGTCTGTTCGCGACCACCCTCCTAGCGAAGTCAGACGCCAAACAGCTTGCTGTGTTCCGTCAGTGCGTAGGAGTACTAGTGCCTTAATGTCATTTTTTGGGTCAAGATTGAGGTCAAGAGTTAACCCATCTTATAATAGAAAAATAAAATAAAAAATAATGTGCAAGGAACAAGATAGATCAAAGTAAATAAGGGTATGAACAAAGTCAACGGAGGGAAGCTAGTAACAATTACATAAGCGCTATAATCCCTCCTCGTCCTAGATAATGGGTATCGGGTGCCCGAGGGATAGTAATTAATAATACACGATTGATGTTAGGTGCCCCGGGCCCCGACTCTGTAACTTAGGTTGTGTGTCGATGAAATGAAGGCCATTTTTAACCGACTTCAAAACAGGAGGAGGTTCTATGTTCGACTGTGTGTATTTATTTATATATTTTAGCACTTGCTTGCCTGAAAATTATAGCCCTGTGTAAGTATTTTTTTTGTTATTGTTGATTTTTTTTTAAAGCGTTCAATGGACTTTAAGCGCATACTCTTTCGCATAAGAAAAAGAACTTTAAAAATCGGCCTACAAATGGCGGAGTTATCGTGTAACAAACATACAAAGAAACTTTTCCTTTTTAACCGACTTCAAAAAAGGAAGATGTTCTATGTTCGACTGTATGTATCTTTTTTAATGTATGTTCACCGATTTTTCCGCTAATTATGGACCGATTTTCAAAATTCTTTTTTTGTTCGAAAAAGTATAATCTTATAAATTATCTTATAATCCGTATAAATATAAATTTTATCGAAAATGATTCAGTGTTTTAAAAAAAAATCAACAAAAAAAATACTACAAATCAGAACATCATCTAAATAATGAAAGAGTGTGAGCGAGTGGTAGAAGGGGGTGGCAGGGGTAGTAAAATCATTTAAGAATAAAAATTTTCAAAATTACTAATCTACTATATAAAAATAAGTCGGGTTTTCCTTCCTGACGCTATAACTCCAGAACGCACGAACCGATTTCCACGGTTTTGCATTCGTTGAAAAGATCTCGGGCTCCGTGAGGTTTATAGGATACTTTTTACTAAAAAAAAAAAATTAGGACGCGGGCGGAGCCGCGGGCGGAAAGCTAGTTATGTATAATTTCAAAATGTAAATTTTTAAAATGTGACATAGTCTATTTATGATGTAATAATAATAAATGAAATCAAATAGAATAAATGAAATGAAATGTTGTAACGATTTGGTGTAGATATGAGCTGTAATGTGCAAACTATGAAATAAATAATTTGTAGGTATTTGTATTTGAGTGACATTTTCGTTTGTGGTTATCTGCTAACAGGCATTGTAGTCTGCCAAAAAGACTAGTTATCTACATTGTGCGAACTTTTGTTGGGATTGAAGCTGGTGACTCAGAATGTTTTTAACGTGGAAAATTATATCTGTTCAGGTAGCAAAATTGAGAACTATTTAATTTTCATATACTTGCTAACAACCACCTCGACTAGCAGCGCCACCGCCAACCGAACGTAAAGTTGCAAACTACCTAGCAACTGAAAATTCAGTTGGCGGTGGTACCACCAGTCAAAGCAGCCGTCATTAGATATATTAAATTTGGATAGTCCTCAATTTCGCCACCTGAACGGATAAAATGGCGACTATTCCTTCGACATACAACTGAAGTTACAGTATCGGGGCCCTGATTAACTACATGATGCAAGGATGCAAGGAACGGTACTGTGATGACTCTTCTGGGGGCGAATGAGTAAAAGACTTAGTTCTTCTTCAGGTACAGGATTATAATCAAATTCTGAAAGTACAATAACGTACACGGTTAACAGAGTTTCAGCAAAGCTTATTAAAGTGCTAATAGCACGCCTACAAACGCATACAAGAACTTCTTCCGCGAGCTCACTACAATAAATTCACAAAAATCAATGAATCGCGCAAGACCAGATCTTCAATCGTTTCGAATCTTGACATCGAATACCATTCCAAACCTTTTAAATTGATATTCGAATTATCCTTTGAGTATGTAGTATTACTCTTTAGTCATTGGAATTATCTTCTTCGAAATGACCGAATGAGAAAGAAGTTGCGTTATGCCCGATCCTCCATGAAGGTCTGCATACCACAGTACTGTAGATTTGATCCTTTCGAAGAAATTAGATGACCTTGGCGTCCTTGATCTCATATTGGAAGACTTTATATTAGGAATAATTGAAGATGAGAATTAACCCACTAAACTGAAAAACTTTTTTAGTAATTGTGTAAATCTATCTATACATATTATAAAGAGGAAAGATTTGATTGTTTGTTTGTTTGTATTGAATAGGCTTCGAAAGTACTGGACCGATTTGAAAGATTATTTCACCATTAGAAAGCTACATTATATGCGATAGACATAGGCTACATAATTTTCCCGAATTCCTACGGGAACGAAGTCCCGAGCGGAATGCTAATAAGTTAATACTCGTAAAAAAAAGGTTTAACAAGCTTTTAATTAATTTTTTCGGTATTTTTTGTTTCATTTGATACCCACATGGAAAAGCAAAATAAAACTAGATTGCCATTTTTGGCAGTCCGCCATATTGGATTTAAAAATACGTCACTTAGCTAGCCATTGTGATGCAAACTGAAAATGTATACGAAATTTCAGCTCAATCAGTTGAGAGTCATTGCATAAAAATTTAGTTGCGAGATTTGACCTCGAGTCATTTAAAAACATTGAAATTAACCAAATCAAATTTCAAAAAAGACATATAAAGGATGTCCCAAAAAAAAAGTGTCAAGCGGAAGTCCTGAGGTAGAACACCCCTTGGAGCATCCGAAACACCTCCATGTAGTTTTCGAGTTATGAATTTTTTGCTGAAATTTTGAGAATAATTTTGACCATGTTTTTTTTATATTGGACCATAATTTTAAAAACTTCCATCAAAGTTTTTTTTAAGCATAAAAGTACAATTCATGAAAATTGAGTTGCGAAAAAAATATCTCAAAAAAAGCCTAATTTAAAAATAAAATTTTACGTTGTTCAGGTCAGGGGTGTTTCGGACGCTCCAAGGGGTTTTCTATCTCAGGACTTCCGCTTGACACTATTTTTTGGGACACCCTGTATCTAAATATATAAGGAGAAACTGACTGACTGACATATCAACGCACAGCCTAAACGGCTAAACGTAGGCACTTGAAATTTGGAAGGGACGTAGCTTAGGTACCGTAGAGGTGCACTAAGAAAGGAATTCCCGAAATTCCCACGGGAACGGGAATTAGCGGGAAAATCCTTTTGTATGAAAAATCTTAACCGCTTAAGTTAGACGCTTAAAATTTGGCATGCAGGTACCTTAGTAAACTGAAAGCTTAGTTGCAACAGGATATTGCAAAATTCCCACGAAAACGGGAGTTAGCGGGAAAAAACTTTTGTATGTAAAAATCTAAATCACGTAAGATAGATGTTTTCAATCTGTGTACTCTGTACAAAAAAAAATTAACACGGAAACGAAGTTGCGGGCATCAGCTAGTATTACATATATTAGAAATCTACTCTGGTTAAATTATCGCACTGCAAAAATTTTTTTTTTTCAGAAATTGTTGAATCAATATTTTTATTGGACCACCTCTGAAGTATGACTTATCAATTGATTGAAAATTACCGGTGTAATCGCGTAACAAACTTACAAAAAAATACAACTGAATTCAGAACCTCCTTCTTTAAAAACTCCATTTAATCCACGATCAAAATCAATCTATCAATCTGTGGTCTCTACCTACCCCAATGGACAAAGGCGTGATCTTATGTGTGTATGCGTAAAATCCCCATCTTTGTGAAATTACTTTTTTTGTCAAATGGGGGCTCGTAGCTGTTTCGTAGCAATATCTCGTAGCATTCGTAGCAAGTAGTTACGTTATTAATGTAATACCTGCTTACCTTTACTTGTATTGCTTGTAATATTTCAGAAGGTTTCGTTGCTTATTTCTTTTTGTGATTTAAGTTATGCAAACCGAGGGGTTTAAAGAATTGTGGAGGTTTATATTGCCCACAGTCGGCTTTTTTATTTATTTATTTTTTATTATAAGATGGGTTAACTCTTGACCTCAATCTTGACCATAAGGTCAAAGATGAGGTCGACGATGGAGCGAGTTAACCCAGAAAATGCCTATAAAGGCACTGGTACTCCCACGCACCGACGGAACACAGCAAGCTGTTTGTCGTCGGACTTCGGTAGGAGGGTGGTCGCGAACCAGACGGCCCTTTACAGAGCCTACTACACCGCATGAGACCATAGGACGACACCTCAGATTCAGAAAAAAAATGAATTGTCGTTGCCTGTGATGGATTACTAGGAGGCAGGTCTGCCACTTCAGCTTGCTAGGGTGTAGCAAGCTGAAGTGGCAGTGGGCTGGCCATGTCTGTCGCAGAACCGACGAGCGTTGGAGTAGACAGGTTCTCGAATGGAGACCACGTCTTGGCAAACGTAGTGTAGGACGCCCCCCAGCCAGATGGTCAGATGACCTAAAGAAGATAGCGGGTAGTGGCTGGATGAAAACAACGGAGGATCGTGCAAAGTGGCGCACCTTGGGGGAGGCCTATGTTCAGCAGTGGACTGCAATAGGCTGATATGATGATGATGATGATGATGAGGTCTCATTTGTGTTTCCTTAGTCGCCTCTTACGACACCCACGGAAAGAGATGGGGTGGTGTTATTCTCAACCGATCACCACACGGAATAAAATGCTTATGCCATTTTTAACCCACTTCAAAAAATGAGGAGTTTCTCGATTTGACTGAATGTTTTTGTATGTTTGTTACACGATAACTCCGCCATTCGAAGGTCGATTTTTAAAGTTCTTTTTTTATGCGAAAGAGTATGCGCTTAAAGTGCATTTAACGCTTTTAAAAAAAAA
This sequence comes from Aproaerema taeniolella, assembly GCA_949987775.1. Classification (NCBI taxonomy): domain Eukaryota; kingdom Metazoa; phylum Arthropoda; class Insecta; order Lepidoptera; family Gelechiidae; genus Aproaerema; species Aproaerema taeniolella. The sequence continues at coordinate 13,662,753 of OX465264.1, forward strand.
AAACAACAATAACAAAAAAAATACCTACTTACACAGGGCTATAATTTTCAGACGAGCAAGTGCTAAACCTGAATTTTCAATTCTAGTCAATAAATTTTGTGTTACTTAAAATTTATGCAAACGTGACGAAAATGAAAACGAAAATGCACTTTTTGTCTGCTGTTTGTATGAAAATGGTAGAAATTACGCAATTTTTTTTTTCATTTTCGTTACGTTTTCACAAATTTCAAGTAAAACAAAATTTATTGACTGGAATTGAAAATACAGGTTTAGCACTTGCTTATCTGAAAATTATAACCATGTATCTCGAGTATGCTATTATAGCTTCTCAAACAGACCTCTTTTGTATGAAAAATCGTGCAATATCCCTAGACCGTTGATGTGTGTGTGTATTATGATGAATTGATGATGTTTTGGTTTGTTGTTATCTGCTACCATTTTTGGGATTAATACTTTCTTAACGTGGACAATTATTGGAAAATAAGCTTCTTTCGTTATTGTGTAGGTTCAAATAAGTGGCTAACTTGACTAATCCTGGTGTCAGAGTTTTCAAACCACATCTTTTTTAACAACTTTAGAGAAGTATTTTTTTTTCTATAATTATTATGTTAAGACTCATTGAATAATTTAAGTTTTTCCTGAATAACAACTTACTGACTTAATGATTTTTTCAATAATTGAAAATTAAAGAAAGTATTTTTTTTAATAATTTTTATTTGAAGAACATTTTTGAAACAAAGAAATTACACTTATGCCAACGTATACTTCAGGGGTATAAAACAATTTGTCACCTGTCCGCGTTAACAGGGCCACACAACCTTCCCGTTAACGTATTTACTTTTAAGACGTATTTCACAAACGCGTGCGCTGTTTGTTTTATTTTCAAACGGCTTACGGAGAGAAAAGTTGAATATTTTGGCATTCTTTGCGGTAAATTCATTGAATAATTTACATTCATTTGGTATTTGGCCACTAAATATTTATTTTATATGACTTAAGGAATTTAAAAAAGAATACAAAAATTATAAAATACAAAAAAAAAATACAATTAACTTAACTATATGTCTATATGCAGAATGAACGAAATTTTGATATTCAATTCATTTTCAATTCAATTCATTTATTCAAGTTAATACAGACAAAATGATATCATGACAGGCTCGGGGCCCAAATCGATAGCATTATAATATTCTTACATAGTTTTATACTTAATTAATTTCACAGGTTTTTAACACAACATATAAAACATATTTTAATTTGTCACAATTTTCAGTTTAAAGATACTTTATTCTCATTAAAGACCATTGTCACTTACATGAGACGAAGACACAAGTAAAATATATAAATACGTTCACTTCCCTGTTTTAGGGTAGGTACACTAAACAGCCTGATTTCGTTAGCTTTCCAGTCGATTACACGATATACCACCTTTCACAATATATTTTATTAATGTAGATTTAAATTGTATAAATGATTTAATTTTTTTGATAGCCGAAGGTAGATTATTATAAAGTTGCACTCCCTCGTAAGTAAACATTCGTTTGCCGAAGTTCGTTCTTACCTTTGGTACAACTAAGTAGCTAGCTCTTCTTGTGCTGCGTTTAGTGACATGTTTAGTTTTAGATAGTGAGATTGATGTGTGAATGGATTTAGTTAAAATTTTACGAACGAGGATGCATGTGTGGAAGAAATATAACTGTTTAATATTCATAAAATTAGTTTCTTTATATATTTTTGAAGTTGATGTTAAATATGGGTAATGGTATAGCATTTTTATAAGTTTATTTTGAATTATTTGAAGTTCCGATAACTTAGTTTTACAGGCACTTCCCCATATCTCAATTAGGTAATTAAGGTGTGATTTTATAAGAGAGTTATATATTGTTGTGCGTATCTTTCGGGGTATACAGCGCACTGAGCCACGTAGGGAGCCCATTAGTGCAGAGAGCTTTTTTTTAATATAATCTATATGTGCATCCCACGATAATCGGCTGTCCATTCGTAGCCCCAAATATTTTTCAATCCGTTTTTCTTGTAAGGGTGAATTGTTAACAATAAGAGGCCTATACTCGGGTATATTCTTGTTTTTGGCTTTAAATATAATAAACGAAGTTTTTGAGACATTAATTGTCAAGATATTTGATTGCAGCCAATTATAAAGGACATCTAAGTCTTTTTGCGCCTTTTCAATAAGGTCATGAATAGATGTTCCGAAGTAAAATAAACATGTATCGTCAGCATATAAAGTTATGTGACCCTTAAGACCCAAGTCATTGATATTATTTATATAGACCAGGAACAGCAATGGGCCTAGGATTGATCCCTGTGGGACACCGAAAGTTATGGGTAAAGGTTCACTTTGGTAATCTGTAATTTTAACAACTTGCTGCCTGTCTTTGAGATATGATTTAAACATATCCAGTGCGCTACTTTGAACCCCGATCATCTCAAGTTTTTGTAATAGTATACTATGACTGATCGTGTCAAACGCCTTCTTAAGGTCAATGAACACTCTTAATGCTATTTTTTTACTGTCAATATTTTCTCTGATTTTAGTTATTAATTCTATCGTTGCAGCTTGTGTGTTGCTCTTGGGTCTAAAACCAAATTGTCGTGGTGAGATAAAGTCAAATGAGCTGAGATAGGATTCTAGTCTTTTATGCAGCACCTTTTCTAAGATCTTAGAAAGCACTGGTAAAACAGATATCGGTCGGTAATTTCCTGGGTCTGTTCTGGTGCCAGACTTATAAATAGGACTAACTTTAGCTAATTTAAGTGAGCTGGGAAAGCGTCCTTCGGATAATAGCTTATTGATGCAAACTGTAAGACAAGGTGTTATCAGATTTTTTATACATTTGATGGCCTTAGTACTTACACCATCCAGACCTGTACTTGAGTTAGAGTCGAGTGTATCAATTATTTTTAAGATCTCGCTGCTAGTTACTGGTGTTAAATTGGAAAGTGTAGGTGCATTGGTTGTAGGAGTCTTCGCGGATGACATGCTTGCGTTATAAGAGTGTGATGATATTTCTTCAGCTAATATTTCACCTATGGTAGAAAAATAAAGGTTGAATGTATTACAAACTTCGATTGGGTCCACAATAGTTTTGGTTTCGTTTACGAGCTTTGGGGGAGGGCAACTAGTTTTAATCTTATTATTAGAAAGGTGGTTTATCAGATTCCATGTTTTTTTTGGTTGTGTACTGCATCTGGCAAATTGGTTGAAGTAGTAAGAGTCTTTCGTGGTTTTGATCATTTTAGCTGTTGCATCTCTCACTTTTTTAAACTCGTTTTTTAAGACAACATCTTTCGGATCTGCTTGCAATTTTGCCCATACCTCGTTTCTCTTATTGATGCTGTTAATAATATCTTTGTTTATCCAATCTTTTTGGGGTGGATTCAAAATTTTAGATTTAGTTACTTTGCTTTGTTCTATAAGCTTCTTAATCTTGTGTTCAAGTTCTTCAAATTTCATATTTTCATCTATTCTAGCGTTCTCAGTAAGCTGATAAAGTTTTTCATAGTTTAAGCACTCATAATCAGTTCGTTGTTTTAGAGGTGGTTTGTATTTCTTGATAGTTAAAAATACTTGTCTGTGATGTGAAAGCGACGATTCAATTAGAGCAAGATTATATTTATCACTCTTTAGGCTTGTACTAACATGATCTAGAATAGATTTTTTCGTTTCAGTTCCTCTCGTGTAGTGCTTTTTATCAATTTTATTTAATATACTATATCCCGCGGCGTTTAGTAGGTTGACATATTTTTGCTTTCTGTTACTTTTTTCTAAGAGATCTATGTTGAAATCTCCAAAGACGATTGTTCTTTTTCTTTGTTGTAGTTGTGACTCGAGTGTCATTATAAATTCTTCAAAATTAGTGTCTCCAGGGTTATAGATAACTCCAATATCCAGAGAATATTTTTCTAGAGTTATCCAAAGGTAGTTGTTTCCTCCAGTGTATACAGAATCAGACAGATTGTGCTTAATATCATCATGGACAAATGCCGATACACCTCCCCCTGATTTATCTGTCCGATGGTTATAATAATGCGTATAGTTTGGTAGGTGCAGTCTTAGGGCTTCTTCTTCTGATTTTATCCAGGTCTCAGCTATTAATATTACATGTGTTGTAGTTGGAATCATTTTGAGTATACATTTTAGTTCATCAAGTTTGTTGCGAATACTTCTGGCGTTTAGGTACAAAAATTTTATACGAGATTTGCTATGTTGTAGATCAGTATAGGTTCTTACTATTTGATATGTCACATCGTCCTCGTAGTCTTGATTAACAGTAGTTTTAGGTATAGGCTTTAGTTTTTTTTGTAATATCAGTAATGATCGGGACGCCTTTCACGTATTTGATTGTTAGGTTAGTTTCTCCATTTTTTGTTCGACGGTCCAGTTCAGCTTTTAAGTTACGCATTAGTTTTTGCTGAGCTGGAGTTTCATCTGAATACATCTTGATTCCATTTGGTAAGTTTCCTTTGTTACGCAGTAGTTGTTTAGCGGTATCCTGAGTGTTGAAGCAAACCTTTATTCTACGGTTCTTAGTGGGGCTATACTTTCCGATTCTAAACACCTTGGTCGGTGAAGTGGTTTTGATGTCTTTAAAGTGGTTGACAATAATATCACATATTTCATCTCTGTCTTTTAATGAACGTTCTTCAGCGTCAGGACCGGTCTGTTCTCGGATCCCAGCTAGTATGACGTTTTTCTGCCTTATGTTACGCTCTTGGAATTCCTGTAGTATTTGTTCATTATTGTATAGTTGCGATTCAATTTGCGATATTGTAGTACTTGTGGAAGAAGTTTTTATCTTTTGTAGATCATTTTCTATTGTTTGAAGCTTCTTCTCACTCGTTTGAACTTTATTTTCAAGTAGGGTTATACTGGTTTTGATTTGAGTTTGCTCAGTCCCCAATAATGTAATTGATGATTTTAGATCAGTGATTTGCGATTTGACATCGTTCATGCTTTCAGTAATTGTACTCATAGCCTGATCATGGGAAACTTTAATTCCAGAGATTTCTTTTTTAATTTCGGAAATACTTCCATTAAGTTGATTCATAGATTCTGCATTTTTACCAATAAAAGTCTCTAATAAGCTGGTAAGATTTCCCATCTCCGTGCGTAAATCCTCAGCTTCAGGGCGTGGTCTCTTCTTACGCATCGTTATTTGTTGATCCGACATCTCCTTCGCAAGTTTGGAAAGGTCAGGTTGCGACCCCGTCCCAGTAGGAGAGCGTAGTAGACTCATTATATGGCAAGCTAAAGAAGTAGTCTAAACGAGCCTTTTAAGGTTTGAATAGATTGAAAGATCCTCACGCGTTAGGGGCCTGCGCAGATTGTAGAATTGATGCGAAACAAAAAATTAGCAGCCCTCTCTCTCTTGCACAGAAGCGTGTGGCGCCCTCTTGCGTCGGTTGATTGTCGATCCTCAATTGCCCGGTCATCCGATGCAGGAGAAATAACGATACAAGTACCGAGTTCACTTAATGAAAATGTTACTTTGGTTCAAGGTAATTAAAGTGAATTTTAATATCTTCAAAAAAGAAGGATTCAAGCGAGTTCAGTGCACACGTCTGCTCAGGAAGGAAGCGAACGACGAACAAAAAGGAATGTTTAATAATATCTAATAAATAAAAAAGAATGTCTAATAAATAAAAAAGAATGTCTAATAAATGTCTAATAATCTAAATTATCTAAATTAATTGTTGTGAGGCAAAAATCTTTGCTTTAGTGTTAATCTTCTTATAGTGTACTAGTTTTCCTACCGGGACTTCGTTCCCGTGGAAATTCGGGAAAATTATGTAGCCTATATTCATCGGGGATAAATGTAGGATTCTAATGGTTAAAGAATTTTTAAAGCTATCCTGTAGTTTCGGAGCCTATTAAATGCAAACAAACAAACAATCAAATCTTTCCTCTTTATAATATTACTAGCAACCCGCCCGGGACTTCGTTCCCGTGGAAATTCGGGAAAATCATGTACCCTTTGTCCATTACGGATAATGTAGGATTCTAATGGTGAAAGAATTTTTCAAATCGGTCCAGAGTATCGGAGCCTATTCAATGCAAACAAACAAACAAAAAAACAATCAAATCTTTCCTCTTTATAATATGTATAGATTATAAATAAAACATCAAGTGTATATCAAACATGACTTGGATAGGAATACAGATCGGCTCAGCAAACTTATAACACCCCTTTCTTTCATATTGCGCACTGCTGGGGAATGGAATTCCTTGCCTGCGTCTAAATTTCTGAGCTCATATAACTCGAATCTCTTTCATTGGAGGGAATAGGCTTTTTCTGGGTCTTCTTCTATTTCATATAGTATACCTTGAAGCAAATAAAAGGACACGCGTTTCGCGATTTTCGAAAATCATCCCCTAAGGGGTCAAGAATGATATGGGTGACTAAAAGAGTACTCTGCGCGAGCGAAGACGCGGGAAAAAGTTATTTAAATATGAAATTATAAGATATATTAAGTTTCTTCAACAATTGATAGCGTGTCAGCTGATGAACTGTTTGTAGATGTTGCTGGTGCAGCCAAAAGAAACACAGGATGAACTTGAACACGTTATATTATTAAATAAAAACTTAACAAATTTGCTGCTTCAGCGGTTGTTCAGGAAGAGGACAATGACATAAAAACAAAAGACTGTAATAGAAAATGTTGGGGTTGCCAACAACAATCTCTCTACGTCTAATAATAATTTCAGTGGCTTTTAAGCGAAACTAAGCCACCTAAGAGATACAATAACACATAAAGAAGACATCAAAGTACGCGCAAAACGTAATGTACTTAGTAAGGGAATGAGAAATTTTGCCGCTTGACGTAAAGGAACAATAGCACCAGGAGTTCTAATCTTGTGGTCGTAAGTTTAAGTCCCATTCGCGCCGAATAATTTTCTTTCTCTTAAATTAAAAGTGAACCAAATTTTGTTTTGTCTTTCCATTTAGATGGCAAGCATACGGCGTTCTTTAAGGGTAAAAAAATATATTGGTCTTTTTTTATGGATTTCCATAGTTTTCTAATAAAATTTTACTGGACGCCTACGTTTTCTAAAAACACTCATGCAAAATTTCAAATTCGTAGCTTCAGTAGTTTTTTGTGTGTTGATGTATCAGTCTATCAGTCTGTCTGCAATTCATTTCTTCTTTGATATAAGAGTTTCAGTAGTAAGATTTGCGTCCTGAATTTTCGCTAGCTAAGTCAAAATCCTTGTTCTTTTGGTAGACAAAACAAAATGTATATCGCGTATCTTAACTCAGATTAATTTCAGAGTAAAGTAAATTGTTTTAGGCTCAGCCGTGGAATTCCTTTAGTCCTTTGATGTACAGTGAAACATTTTGGGAATTTATACTGTACTCGTAAAGTGGTGATTATGAGACTCGGGTGCTAATAACTTATTTATAAGTAAGTCTAATACCAGTTGAAGAGGGATGATTTCAAAGCAAGATTAGCATTATTTGGGATCTATAATATTTCATCGCATAATAACTTTTGTAAAAATTTAATTAGGCAAGAGATTTTAGGACTAATAATAATTTACCACAACATCTAAACGAACAACTATTTTAGCATATTTTTTACTAGCTTAACCTAACCTAACCACGGACCGTTATGCTTAGAAATCATTATGCTAAAACAAAAGGTTTTGCAAAAGTTTTATTATGACAGTATAAATTATGCTACTTTCATTAAGCCAAAGCAAATTAAGAAAAAAATGCTAGTAAAATAAAATTCCATTACTTGGGATAACGTACGTCTGCTTGCAAGGATTTTATATGATTTGTCTGATTAAAAAAGTGTGGTAATTTTACAAACATTTCGGATAAAAGCTAAAGAATAATCTAAAGACAAACAATAGGTAAAACAAGTGAAAAACCAGTGATAATATGACGGTTATTCAATTTCCACTACCGAATAGGGAATTTGACAACCAACCAAACTTTGCAATAAACAACCAAATTTTGGTAGTGCAAAATTTTTAGTATATTAATGGTTAAGTTTTTTATTTAAAAAATTATAAAATATTTTTTTGGCATCAGTGTCGTGTATATTACCATCCTTGAGTCGGGGGTTGTCGAGCAAATCATAACTTCCCAATAATATTTTAAATTTTAATAAATGTCGACGTGGCCACAAAGCTTATAATAATCTTCTTTGTGGTACTTTAAGACATTATTTAGATGGAAATTGAGTCAAACGCAATCAAGTTACCTCTCGATTATAGCCATGAATTTAGGAAAGAGGTTTCACTGTACAAATTCTTACCGATATAATAATTTTTAAAGCAATTTTCTAGTTTTAAACCCTAGATCATATATAGTTACTATACAGGGTGGTCCAGCGGGTGACGTCCAAAGGAAAAATTTGGATGCCACGTGCCAGGGGGCATTCAGATCACCCCCATGTATGTTCCGCGATTGTATGTAGTTTAGAAGTTATTACACATTTAATGAATTTTTTGAAATTTTTCACCCAGCGTCGATTTTTCTTTTTTTTTTCTTTTTATGTTTATGATTATTTTGAAAAATTCTTTGTGACAGATAATGAGGGAAAAATCAGCTACCATTTAAAAAAAAATCGGTGTCCCTCGTCAAAAATCGGTTTTATTTTATTTTATTATTTTTTATTTCTGGTACTGGCAGAATATCAGCGCTACAGCCTCGCCGCTGTAGCAAATGCTGAGCCAGCGCCTTTTTGGGTGGCACTGTTATGATTGTTTGTAAGTTAGATTTAAGAAAAAATCCTGTGTCTCCCAAATAAAGTTTCATTCATTCATTCATTCATTACGGAACATGGTTTAAATTTAACTTAAAAGTTAAAATTGGCACTTCAGCGAAATCTTTTCAAAACTTCAAGTTGGTAAATAAATAATTGTGATGAACCTGCAGTTTTCAAACAGCTTTTAAAAACAGGTTATAATTGATCTAAGTTTTAAAGATAAAGATATATTTGATCTAAGTTTTAAACTTCCTTCTTTTTATAACGGAGCAACGAATATAGGTTTTTTTTTAACAAAGATACTTAGTTGAAAGGCTGAAGAGTGTCATAGGCTATTTAGAGTAATTTGTATTTTTTTTTAAATTTTTGGGTAATCAACAGAGTTACAGATTTTATTAATTACAAAATATTATACACACGAGTTGAGCTAAGATTACCCCAAAATACTAGGTGACATAAAATTAGTTGGCGAGAATCAAGGGTGTGAATCAGCCCATAAAACTGAACAACTTTCCCCAAGGAACATAGGTCAAATTCGCCTCTCCATACAATTTGTGCGATAATTATGTTAGGATAGTCTCAATAAAAGTTTTTGTTTAGTTCTAAGAATAAAGACGTGACTGCATTATTAATAGCCGTGTGGTGATCGGTTGAGAATAACACCACCCCATCTCTTTCCGTGGGTGTCGTAAGAGGCGACTAAGGAAACACAAATGAGACCTGCCTCTTAATAATCCATCCCAGGCAACGACAGTTCATTTTTTTTCTGAATCTGAGGTGTCGTCTTATGGTCTCATGCGGTGTGGTAGGCTCTTTAAAGGGCCGACTGGTTCGCGACCACCCTCCTACCGAAATCCGACGCCAAACAGCTTGCTGTGTTCCGTCGGTGCGTGGGAGTACTAGTGCCTTTATAGGCATTTTCTGGGTTAACTCGCTCCATCGTCGACCTCATCTCTGACCTTTATGGTCAAGGTTGAGGTCAAGAGTTGACCCATCTTATAATAAGAAAAAAAAAATGTTAATGTGTTGTGAGTATTTTTTGTTAGTACTATTAGGTATACGTTTTTTGTGATGCACTAACAACTATGGATGTTTAATTCGAAATAAATGATTATTTTTAATTTTATTTATTATCCAAAACGGTTTTTTGTATTCAGTTACAGTTAGTTCCATAGCACAACGCTGAGTCAGCACCATTTTGGCGGGTGCAGAACAGACATCACGGTTCATTAAAGTTCTTGTATTTATTATTTCTGTTTAATGTGTGCTGTTTGTGCTTTTGTTGTTACTGTTTGTGCTTTTGTTGTTGCTGTTTGTGCGTTTATTGTTGTGTATATGCTGTTTTGTTTGTGTTGTACCCCCAAATAAAGTGTTTACTTACTTACTTACTTAGTTATGCCTGTATCGCTGTAAAAGAGGAATTACCTTATTAAAAGATCTAAACGAACTAACACTAAATCAGGTGAGGATGGCATATCCAATCTTTTCCAGTTCCCTGTTGACACAGCCTTAAGGCTTTCGTCAAAGACCTTTAACGTTAATTTTCTTTTTAAGAGAGGTAGTTTTCTAGGGTTAACTGATTTAGAACGATTAATTTTAACGTCTTATCTTCTTTTATAAAATTGGAGGTCCTGATTCACTGATTCATCAACGCCCAGCCCAAACCCTTAAGTCTAGAAAGCTGAAATTTGCCGAAAAGTTGTCTTTTATGACGTAGGCAAGTACTAAGAAAGGATTTTTCGAAATTCATTTTTGCCAATGCTGCTTGTGGCATTCAAATGTTCGATGTGGATAGGCGCGGACCTTTGAAAATGTATGTTATCAGGATTGGGAACACTGACGGGTTTACCAAAGGAATGGCTCATTTCTTATATAACTCCGAATCTCGTCTCGCTATCTTGCACATAGATCTACGTATTGTGAACTTATTTTTTCTATATCTATGATTGTGAACAATTGGACTGCAATGTTTCATTCTGCATACTGGTGACAGCTTGAATGTGAGAACAAAATAATGTAAAGATTACCACATTTCAGCGAATAAAGATATACTGGTGACAGCATAAGAATAATAAATAATACGAGCTTGTTATTCTTATGGTGACAGCTTGATGTGCGAACAAAATAATTTAAGACAGCCACATTTCAGTGAATAAAGATATATTAAAATATATCTGAGTAAATATATTTGAATAAAGATGTGTAGCGTAGGGCGCCCTGTTACTAGGTGGGGTGACGATATTCGTAAAGTAGCGGGCAGTGATTGGAGGAGGAGAGCTGAAGACCGAGCTCAGTGGCGTGCCATAGGAGAGGCCTATGTCCAGCAGTGGACTAATACAGGCTGATGATGAAAGATGTGTAGCATTAGCATCGGCGTAGTGTGGCATCAAAATGTTGTAAACTCATACAACACTGTTATGGTATCTTTTGACGACCAAGTGTGAAAAACATCACGTAACGATCACAGCACCCAAATTGATGTTGCCTATGTGCTATAGTACAGCGGCCATAGTTGCAATTTCCATTGCAAAACCGCTCTTATCGCAACGGTACAGAGTGCACGCTTGTGGTAACCTGATTTGCGACCCTCTGTACAATCAACGTTACCCAGTAGAGATTTATCAATAAAACTACACACGGCAGCAAATCAGTCTATACGTGTTGCCCTAGACATCGCTTGTAATACCATCGATTTTCATAGTGCATATGGGTAACCTGACGTGCTTTTGTCTGTATTTACAGTCCCAATTATTCTATATTCTCGAAATCAATTGGAAATCTTTTAAGATTGAAGTTGTTTCAAACTGAACTCGTTGATAACTTTTCAAATTGAATGAGGAATTGAGGAGTTCGAAGCAATTTCAACGGCTTCTATCTACTTTATTTTCCTAATAAACAAATTTGAAAGTGCGTTTGTTTGTTTAAACACACTTGCTTGGAAAGTTCGTTGATACTTGTGCAAGAACGGAACAGAAAGTGCGGATTAATTATCGTACATACAGGGTGTAAGGGAACCGCTTCCGAATACTGAAAGTACATGCTCAGTAAATGGTTTTGAGTAACTGTCTCAAATAAATATTTTACAGGAAACGAAAAAAAGTTTCCATACAAGCTGTCCGATTAAAATGACTTTTTTGTATGGGGCCGTCGTTATTTTTTTTCGTTTCCTGGAAAAGCTTCTTAGAGAAAGTTACTCAAAAACATTGACTGAACATGTACTTTCAGTATTCGGAAGCGGTTACCTTACACCTTGTATAGGGTACTAGCTTTTCGCCCGGGACCTCGTTATCGTGGAAATTCTGAAAAATAATGTAAACTATGTTACTCAAGGATAATGTAGCATTCTAATCCCTTTTATAATATTATAAATGCGAAAGTAACTTTGTCTGTCTGTTACACTTTCACGCCTAAACTACATAACCGATTGTAATGAAATTTGATACAGAGATAGATTAGACCTTGGGAAAGTAAATAGGACATATAACCTGTAGTCCGTGCGGGCGGAGTCACGGGCGGAAAGCTAGTGGTGAAATAATATTAGAAATCGGTTCAGTAGTTTTTAATTTTTTTTCTTAACAAACATACAAAAAATACATTTCCCCTTTTAATATAATATGTAGGTGTAGATAGCGGAAGCTTAGCAAAAACTGAAACCCTTATTTATGAGATATGCGTATTTGTGAAAAAATATAACAGCCTATTCTATTTACAAAAGCTTGTGACATGAATTCCCGCATCAAACGAGATCCATATAGATTGGAATTTAATGACTCTCCTGTGATAGGGAAATATAACAAAAGCTGTACTGTAATGTGTATACGAATATTTAACAAGTTACCAAATGAATTGAAAGATAATATAAATATAATATGTTTTAAGAGACAATTACACAAGTGGCTGCGTGAGAAATGTTTTTATGATTTAAAGGAATTTTTGAAATGACATTTATTTACTTTGCAATTGACATTTTTTTTAAGTTGACGTCATATTTAATTGACATTTAATTTAAATGAACTATTGTTTTCTTTTATTGACATTTCTCATTGTAATTTAATGCGTATAAGGACTTGTCAACTTTTAATTTTAATCTTAATGAAACATGATTAGCATGCCAAAGATATTAAATTTGGCAAAACATGATTGCTCTCTTTATTCATGACTAACTCTGTATTTACCATGTTTTAGGCAAATAAAGATTTCTTATATTCTTATTCTATTCTAAGTTCAGACCATAGTGGAATTTTCGTCAGAAAATTTCTCCACACACTTAAAGAGTTACGTGCCACTTTTAACTGGATTTAACGTCCTTATAAACGTACGTGAGCCTTCAAGTAAACACTACAGTGGTGATTGCCAGGAAATGAAAGCCTTACTAGTAAGCCCACTTGAAGTAAACAGGGCCATTGAGGTCGTGGCCTTCTAGTCTAACAAAATCCAGCTTAATCAAATACCGACCTGATGGAAAAAGTTTTTTTATATTTTTTTTATTATAAGATGGGTTAACTCTTGACCTTAATCTTGACCATAAGGTCAAAGATGAGGTCGACGATGGAGTGAGTTAACTCAGAAAATGCCTATAAAGGCACTGGTACTCCCACGCACCGACGGAACACAGCAAGCTGTTTTGCGTCGGACTAAGGTAAGAGGGTGGTCGCGGACTTCGGTAGGAGAGTGGTCGCGCCTAAACTACTGAACGGATTGTGATGAAATTTGTTACAGTGATAGATTAGACCTTGGGAAAGGACATATGACATATAACCTGTAGTCCACGCGGGCAGAGTCACGGGCGGAAAGATAGTGGTGAAATTTTTTGTTATTCTATGAATTTTAGTGGTGATTATCATCAGTTATGATAATTACCACTGAAATTCATAGAATAACAGAAGGCAGAAGGTTTAATTCCCCCTACAAAAAGCTACATTCTCTGTTACGATAGGTAGTGATTTCAGTGATGTAAAATCACTAAAATTATCGAATATCCATTTAAAACCAAGATTATAAGGACGAGAAGAGAAGCGATTAAAACTAATTACTGAGACCTTTATTTATTTCCGCAAAAATATCTACTTCTAGGTTAAAATAACATTCATTGGACCGTTTGCTATGTCAGCTAAAATATATATAACAAATTACAGAGAATATAAAAAAAAATCATATAAGAAAGTTTTAAAATCACTTAAATAACTTTAAAAAAAATGCTATTACACTATTAATGAATATATAATATAATATTAGGTCCCTACATATGAAATTGTCGTTTTTTAGTACTGGCCAGTTTGATCTCAAATATCTTCTCTTTGGCTATCAATTCGAAATTCAAAATACAGTCATTTACTGATAAATTTATATTTCAAAAACCGTACTTCATTTGTTTTTTCCTCTTTTAACTTTTTCTTTGCGTCACTTAATTTACATTACAATATGGAAAACTCGAAATATCGCGTTATTTACGAATACGAGTTCCATCGCGGCACCAGTGCTGCAGAAACGGCTCGAAGGATTATGGTGAACTCAATAAAGAAGCAGTAGCTTGATAAACTTGATTTATTTCTTCAAATTATCTACTAGTAAAATTACAACTTTGGTTTACTTCTTAACAATATAATGTCTTTCTAGACAACTGTTCGACTCGTGTGCTCGCTAAAAACTGACTGCTTGGGCTCGGCCAGCGGCCGTATTCCCTCTCCCTTTTTACTCCCTTCTTCAAAATGGCGTTCTTAGCACGTGGTTGGTCAACGTTTTACCAATCGTGAGCCAAGAACTGTGCCTATGTTTAGAAAAAATTGTCACGAAACACATTGAAAATTAGGAATCACGACATTCGGCCATCCGACACAATGCAACCTCCCGGTGCATTAGTAGATCCAATCAGTCAGTTTTTAACTTATTTCGAAATCAAAATGGTTCTATTTTAAAGAATGTTTAGGATGTTACTTGAAATAAGTCAAAGTTTGACCCTACTGACTCTACGCCTGTTCGCAAAGGTGCAGTCATCCCCCGAGAAGAACAGGCAAGAAACTCTAAGGGTTGCTCTTTTTAAAAAAAATCTCATTACAAATGTTCCTAATTTCTAATTTAGACTAAATCTAAAATATCTCTAGAGCTGAGCAGTTTATTCCCTTAGTTTGTTAATTAATTTCTAAAATTCTTCCATTGGTAAATTTTTAATACACATGAGAATCTTATTATAAAGACGTAAAAACATTGATCAGAGTTTGTGATTTTGTGAAGACGACTGTCTAATACATCCAGTTTATGCTTGGTTCTAGAACCATTATATGCCTATCACTAATTTTCTTAAACAAATGTATATTTTTCCTTTAATTTAAAAGAGTTTAAGTTAATAGTTATTTTAATACATAGATTGGAATACTATACAATAAAATGATGTACTTTAGACTTACAAAGAGACAAGGGAATAAAGGCATTGCAAATAAATAATGTTACATCGAAAATTGCAAGATTAAATTTGTAAAGATCTAGACTTTCTATTACATCGCTAGTATTGCAAATTAAAATGAACTTAAAAATAAACGGGTGCAATAGATGATGTCGACATTAAACTAAAGTCTGTTTTAAAAACATAAATGCTTGGTCTAAATACTATCTAAACAATCACTTACGTCCTAATTTTTTTATGAACTGCGGTCATACTTTTAACACAAAATTTTGGTTGTATAATAATAACACAAAATGGATTGTAATTATCTGAATAAACATTATTTTTTTAAATTTCAATTAAAGGCTTAATTAACCATAACAACAACCATATTTAACAATTATGGAAATCACGACATTCGGTAAATTGTGTTTTCCTCAACTAATAAGAATGAATACAAATCAGTAATTATAAAAATATTTCTGCTAGGACCTTGGTAAACAAATGACCTCGGTCTTTGGTAAACAAATGAAACGAAACTTCGCAACCCGGTTAAATTACCAATAAATTGGGTACATAAGTTAATAAGGTATTAATCACTACTTAACACTCAAACATTTTTCGAAACAACGTACGAATACTTCATTAAGTGGGTAGGTAGTGACTATATTCCTAGATTATTCCTAACACAATTAAGATAAGTCTTTGTTGATCGATACTATGTAACAAAACACAAGGAATAAAATATAAACATTAATTAAATAGCTTACATTTCCACCTTTATAAATTTCATAATGTATTTGATGTACCAAAATGTTAATAGAATAAGATCAAAAACATCAGAATTATATTTGAATGTACTTAACAATCATTATGACTGCATTTGTCTCACTGAGCTAATTTGAACAGTAGTGTTTTTAATGGAGAAGTATTTGACCCTCGATATACCGTTTCGCAATACTTTAACAACTCATTTCGCAATACTTTAATAAAAATTACCGAGAGTTTGAAATTATCTCCTGCATGATACTTCTCCTACACTAGTAAAATACATCTGCTGAAGTTTATGTCTTGTTTTGCGCTGTTAAAACCTAAAACATGCTGTGTGTACTACTTTAAGTTTATGGTTTAGTTAAAAACTAATTAAACTATGTCCTTATCTTTTTAAGATTGTAAACTGTTTATACTGTACACCTATTAAATAAAAAAATAAAAATTAGGTACACACTTTTGCGTAGATTGCATGTCATTACTTGAGATGTTACTTCCTGAACTAAATACTCGAAATAAGGGCTTTTCCAATCATGGAAGATTTCGAAATTCCTATGGACATAAATGGTACCGAAGCAAATTAATCTGCTTGGTGATGTGATCTCGTTTTTTATCGTTTTGTTTGCATTTTTTTTTGTAAAGAGTTTCGTACAAATACGAAAAAGTTAATTACTTATAAGGCGCTCTTCTGTTTACATTTCTGTAACAGTTATAGGTACCTCTTAGAAACTACTACGCCTATTAGTATAGTAATGTGCTAACTCAAATCAATTCAAAATTCAAAATGAATATTCTTACAGATCTCTGGGTCGTGTGGGATAATTTATAAAGGTCTTGCACGTTAAGAGAATTTATTCATAAATTTACTTTTATAATTTTACTTCTAAATTTTTATTAAGGAACATTGTTCTGTAATGCTGAAACTTGACTGGCATTAAAATCGTCATTGCAATAAATATATTTGAAGTTTGAAAACACCACATGTTGCACAATCATTCATTGACAACAAGAAAATCAACAACTTGAAAGAAACTTGATGACCTCATTTAATTTCAACCTGCAAAATTGTTAACTGAATGGGCTATGTACGACATTTTAAAAATATTTATAATTTCGTTTAATTTTTTATTTAACATAAAGGAATAAGGTCCCGTTTCCTAAAAAAAAATATATAAGTAATCTATCTTTTGAAATAAAAATATAATAATTAAAAGTTTCTCAGTAGGGTAAACTAATCATAAATACGGCATTATACAATCGTGTCTTTGCCAAGCTGTCATGTCAATTAAAAAAAAACATAACCTATTTCATTTTGTATTTGGTTGTTTATTTTTGAGTTTTATTTTTGCTTTTGGTTAATTTTTTCTGAAGTCTTTTACTGCTACCGCATACCGGATTACGATTTAACTTTGCACGGACTTGTAGTGAAGATTTTGACTGATTTTCTCACGACTACACCTTATTCATACCGGACTCCGAGAACTGCTTCAACGATAGTGATTAATACTCTTCGGATTTGTGGAATAACACTAATAACGACAGCGCAGCAGGCTTTGCTACTCAACATGGCATCTGACGAGTTACAGCGGTGGAGAGAACCAAAAAATGTTTTATACCTCTTTGTTCAAACACTGACATTAACTCACCAGATTTGACGTTTGTTACCATTCCAAAGGAATTGAAAGAAAGTTGGTGTAAAATGGTTGACAGGAATTGTCCCAAACGTCCACTTTTTTGCTGTGAAAATCATTTAAACGTAAGTACATTGAAACGTATCTCTAGTTAGTCTGTGATTGAAACTTAAATGTTGAACTTAAACTCAAAAACGCAACGGTATAGGTTATATGTCAACCAACTGTCAATCGTTTTTTTTTTTTTACTTTGGCAAAGGAGTTAATCTGTAGAATGCTGTAATAAGCAACAAATCGTAACCAAAATTTTAAAAATTAATTATATTTATATCTATGATCAAAATTATTTGATTTATTTTTTATTTGAATATGGGACCTTAAACCTGTTTAAAATAAAAAAATCAAATTATTTTAAAAATCTTGTACATAGCCCATTCTTACTAACTCTGTAGCACTTATACTGTGGTCGGAACACTTCGATACCGCGTTTTGGAATACACGTAGCCATTGAGTAGTATGTCATTAGATGGTTAATTTTTGTGCAGCTTTGGTTACACTACGGATTGTTATGAACGCAATAATACTTACTATCACCTTCATATTCGTAATGTTATGTGTTACTGGAAAAGGCAGACTTGAAATGTGTTCAATATCACTAAACATTTGAATTTTTATTTGCAGGAGTACCCACTTTTAATTTCGGATTTAAAAAAAAATATGTTTGAGAAAAGCATTTAACTTAGTTTGCCTAACGGCATACACTAACATTTAATCCGTATGGTTGTCGAGTGGTTTCAGTTGGTCCCGAAATATTATATCCTGGACTCGTAAATAAAAAAAAACTAAGAAATAATTATGACATTGTAATACGCAATCAGATGACTGTAATTCATTGAACAAGTAAAATAGATCAGAGTGAAATAAAACTAGATTGTGTATTGAACAAAACCTTTTTACTTTTATAATTGATTTTAACAATCACGTTACAACCGTCTTCAACGCTTTCTGACTAACGAATGGCTAAAATAATCGACGTTACTGTCAGCGCTGCTTCCGTTCCCGCCAACTGTTAACTTGAGGCGGCGGGGCTAAGAAACGTCAGTAAAGAAATTGAAACAGCCAATCAGGAAGCAGCGTGTGAATTTGACGTAGATTATTTTAATCATTTTGATTACTTTTAAATCTTAGATTAGGTAAGAAAATAAATTAATTTAGCGTTAATTATAGCAATAAATCATTAAAATATCTTATAATGCTCGAGTAAATATCTAGTAAAATAATTAGTCTCTTACAGTCGGCCTTTCCTGATACATTTCACGTCCCGGGAAATAATTAAATATTTTCAAAACAACTTATTCTTCTCTTAATTCATACACAATTATAATAAAGTAAAATAACAACTAATTGTTATGACCTCTACATATCCATAACAATCGATGCTGAAGCCCCTGCATGTCTTCAACAACACTTGACTGAGACCCCTGCATGTTCTCAGCCAAATTTATTTTATCACTATATGATTGAGACCCCTTCATGTTCTCAACCACAATAATTGTAAATCTACAACTGAGACCCCTTCATGTTCTCAGCTGCAATAATTGTAAATTTACAACTGAGACCCCTTCATGTTCTCAGCTGCAATATTCCTTTAACACAATTATAAAAAACAACATATTTACACATAACATAAAATATAAACCGTTTTGTGGTAACATATTTGAGCAACATCAACAGAAGTTCCGTTATAACAATCAACTAGTTATAATTAACATTAATTTGCAAACATCCTTCCGAAATGCATTTATGGTGATGTAACTTATTTATAAACTTTGGAATTTAATCTTTATGTGATTATATACCTAATAAAATAAGACCTTTGCTGAGCAAAGTTAACAATAGTTAATTTATCTCTTTCTATTGAAACAAACAATCTTATACTATTTTATTATTCGGACTCATTATCATTGCAAGTTTCTGAATCTGTATCAGCCCTATTGAAAACCATCCATGGGTGAATTTTATCTACGGAAAATATTCCACTAAACTTCCTATTTCCTTTTCTAGATAACGGAGTATCTTCAACGACGTATCGATCATTATCTAATACCTCCACAATGCGATAAGGCCCTCTCAGCTTAGGTATTAATTTCTTACTCTTGCCTGTTGACTGAACTTCCCGTTCTATCCTTACTAATTCTCCCACTTTGTAAACTACTTCTTTTCTTTTTTTATCAAAGTATTCTTTCTGTTTATCTTGACCTTCTTTAATGTGATCTGCAATTTCTTGTCTAGTCTCTTCTATCGAGGTGCTTGTATCATTTGTTTCGTCGTTAATGTTAAGCTGAAGCCTGGAATCAGAAGTTCCTACTAAATCAATACCAAAAAGTGCTTGTGCCGGGCTCTTACCAGTCGTTTTGTTCACGGTATTATTTAAACCCCATTGTATTTCGGACACACGTTCATCCCAACATTCTTCAGGCCTACCATGATTAGACGCTGCTAAAGCGGAAAGTACTGTCCGATTAACGCGCTCAACTTGGCCATTAGCGCGGGGCGTCGCAACGGCGTTCAGAATGTGCTTAACTCCGAGTGAACTCAGAAAATCTCGAAAACTCTTAGAGGTAAATGAGGTTCCCCTGTCCGAAATGACTCTCTTCGCAACACTAAAAGTGTGAAAATAATTCTTCATTGCTTTAATAGAGTTGCTAGACTTAGTACTCTTTACTGGAACCAGAATACTAAATTTAGTAAATCCATCAACAATTAACAGGAGGTACGCATTATTCTTTTTACTACGAACGAAAGGTCCGAGATGATCTATGTGCAGTGTGTGAAATGGCTGAGCTACTTTTTCTATCGGATGCAATAATCCAGCCTTTTTTCCACTTGGAATCTTGGTATGAGCACATTCTAGACACGACTGCACATATTTCTTAACAAACCTTCTCATTTTGGCGAACCAGTAGTTACCTTTTATCTTTTCATATGTTTTCTCAAAACCAAAATGTCCGATTTCGTCATGATTAGCTTTCATGACCTGCCAACGAACACCTTTAGGTACAACCCAGCGATCACCAGCTTCAGTCTTCCGATACAATAAACCCCTTTTTACTACAAAATTGTTTTTTATTTCGACAACATTGTCAGTTTCTTTATCGTCTAATAAAGCAATGATTCTCTGTAGCTCGGGATCACTGCGTTGCACCGTGGCTATCCAGTCTGTATCTATCTGCCTGACTAACATTTCTGCCGATTCAACGGGTAGGGGGTTTCGACTAAGGGCGTCAACGTGTGACATCGCCGTTCCGGGTTTGTAGATAATGTTGAAGTCAAACTCTTGAATTACTCCCCACCACCTAGCGACTCTCGGTAGAATATCCCTTTTCTCTAGAGTTGCGCGGAGAGAGTTACAATCAGTAACTATGGTGAACGTGATTCCGATCAAATAGACTCTAAATCGTTGCAGAGAGGCCACAACGGCTAACGTTTCTAAATCGTAAGACGCAAATTTTGATTCTTCGGGTGAGGTTTGCCTGCTGTAATAGGCTACTGCACTGAATGGACTATCTTTATCTCGTCTTTGCATCAAAATCCCAGCAAGTCCGGCTTTAGATGCGTCAGTGTGTAATTGGGTTTCGAACTTTGGATTGTAGAAAGCCAGTATGGGTCTTTTGACGAGTTCCTCTTTTAAAGTCGTAAATGCTAAATCCTCCATTTCGCCCCATTGCCATTTAGCATCTTTCTTTAAAAGACGAGTGAGGGGTTTTGCTATAATTGAAAAACCTTTGATAAATCGTCGAAAAAAACTCGCCAATCCAATGAACTGTCTGACTTTATGTTGGTCGGTCGGTTTTGGGAATTTGTCAACTGCCTCAATTTTCCTGCTGCCTGGCCTTACCCCTTCCTCACTAACCTCGAATCCTAAGTAATCAATCTTGCGTTTTAAGAAGTTGCACTTCGATAATTTCAAAGTTATACCTGACGCTCGGAACAAATCTAATATATCTTTAAGGATCTCTAAGCCTTCCTCAACACTTCTGGACGGTACTATCACGTCATCCATGTAAGCAAATGCTTCTTTAAATCTCGCATTTCCCAGTATATCATTGATAGTCTTTTGAAATGTAGACGGAGCATTAACAAGTCCAAACGGCATTCGATTGAACTCGTAATGCCCGTCAGGCGTTATGAAAGCCGTCAGATGTTTAGAAGACTCAGCCATTGGTATCTGATAATACCCTGATGCGAGATCTAAAGAAGTGTAATATTTATGTCCTGCAAGGTTATCTAGCTGGTCGTCTATTCGGGGTAACGGGTAGTGTTCTTTGGTGGTCCTTTTATTAAGCGCTCTAAAGTCAATGCAAAGCCGATAGTCACCCGTTTTCTTTCGAACAAGTATGATCGGAGATGCGTAATCGGAGGAAGATTGCCTTATTATACCTGAATCCTCTAACTCTTGCACCATATCGCGTACTACCTCTCGTTCTCTATGTGACAACCGATAGGGGCGGTATACTACAGGTGTAGTGTCATTAAGATTAATGTTCATTTCAGAATTCGAGACACACCCTAATTCCTTGACAGAAAAGGCGAAACAATCCCTATAATCGTTCAATAATTTTGTGAGGTTATTGACATTGTCAAGGCCAAGATCGCAGTCAACTTGAATCATAGAAGACTCTATATTTGTTATCTCAGTATCATCGGGACAACGCTCTACTCTACTAACGTCAAGTACTCGCACTTCATTTAAAAGGAGTGCCCTAACTAATAAAGCATCCTTAGGTAAATCAAACTGTGTTGCTCCCAAACCCTTAACTACCACTACACCTTGACCCTTTGTTAGTCTAACCACACTTTGTACTATTTCGTATTGCTTCTCGGGATGTAGGCACATACTTGGTTCAATAAACAAATCTCCTGTAAAGTTCGCGTCCGAGTATACATTAACTTCGGTATACTTGTTTATGACCGCAGGAGTAGCTACGTATAATTGTATGCATCCTTTATCCTGGGTAGTAATTTTGAGCCTATCTTTATTTTTATAAACAACTACATGTTCTTGTTCTGTAAACGTTTGTCCGAGTAATATAGGAACTCTCAATAAATGATCAGGGACGATAAGCGCTTCTACTGTTGCTTTGGCGGAGTCAATTTCTACATCAATATTGCATTTACCTAAACAATTGACAACACTATCTCCGAAACCTCTCAGTATGGGTAAATCAGTCATTGACCACGCGTCAACTAAGTTCCTAGCGATTGTTTCCCGCAACATAGTGCATTGGCTCCCGAAGTCAATAAAACAATTTAATTCCTGACCGTTAACCGTCGCGATTTTAAAGTATTTGGAATCGTTGTCTTGTTCCTTAGAAATACGTAAAACCGTTTTGGTATTGCTCGACTCGGTTTTACTTGAGCAGTTTTCAGCTAGATGACCTATTTTATGACAAGTATCACAACGTTTGAGTGGTTGTTTGCATTTGTAGAAAGGATGTCCACTTTCTCCACAGTTATAACATTTAGAAGACCTAGTCTCAGTGGAACCTTGAGTCGGTCTGGAAGGACGTCTATTTTCAGAATTGTTTGCTTGCCTTGGCTGATTTGGTTTATCAGACTTCTTAGTAACTTTCACACTTCTGAGATAAACTAATAATCTATCTGGTTCCACGAACTGTGCAGCTTCAGCACTTGTTCTGACAGAACGGTCTTCTATGCCAAACAAAATGCAATCGATTGCCTGCTTCCCCGAAATATTACAACGATTTAGCAAAACCATCTTTTCATAAAAATATTCCTCTAATGACTCCCCAAATTTGGCTCGGCAAGCAAGCATTTCTGTTAACAATTGTCCGTAGTTTTCATCGCTTGGGAAAGCTAATTTTAATTTACTTTGCCACTCAGACCATGAGAACAGTAAGCTCGGAAGTCCCTGATACCATTTAGATGCCAGTCCTGTCAATTTCGGAAGTGCGTAATGTATAATTTGTCTTTCAGTCCAATTGTAAATTTGAGCGCACTCATTGACCTTGAGAATCCATGTATCGACAGTCTGATTTCTTTTAGATGGATCAAATTCAGGTATAACATTTAAATTAGGGAAACGTTCAGTACCTCCACCTGTTGTCATAGTCTGAGCAAGCTCTTTAAAGACAGCAACCAAAGCATCTGAACTAGAATTACTAACTATTTGGGAAGCTTGGGCACTCACAGTTTGTATAGGTCCACCAGATCCCGCTGTAGCCATATCACTCGCCGCACTACATGACGCGACACCTATCAAGCCGCGCGTCACACTGCCTGTCGCGCCGCTAGTCGTGTCGCCAGTCGCACCGCCTGTCGCGTCCCTTGTCTTACCACCTGTCGTGTTACGTGTCGCGCTGTCGGTCGCGTCGCTTATCGCGACGCCTGCCGCGTCGTCTGACGCGACGCCTGTCGCAACGCCTGTCGCGACGCCTGTCGCGTTGCCTGTCGCGTTGCCTGTCGCGTCGCCTGTCACTACGCCTGTCGCGACACCTGTCGCGCCGCCTGTCGCGCTGCTTGTTGCGCTACCTGTCGCGTCGCCTATCGCGCCGCCTGTCGCGCCGCCTGTTGCTAAGTTGTAGATTGGGGTGACCACTTCTCTCATCAGTCCAACTCGTGCTGGAGTGACCACGGATCGGAGCTGGGACGACTGGTACCTCTCCAATGCTTCATCTAGGCGCCTACGCCGTGACTCCCGCGACATACTGTTTTGTTGGCGGCGTCGGTGCCGTGGGTTCGAAAGGCGTGATCTCGCCCTCGACGATTTCGATCGCGATCGGCGCGATTCCTTATGCCTGCGTCGCCGTCTCGTGCGTGAACGACGCGATGTGTCACGGTTACGGCGATTCCTCGACCTTGACTTTCGCTTAGGAGACTCGTATTCATCCGACTCCGACGTGTCGGATTCCTCAGAGTCCCGTTTTCGTTTTCTAGATGATCGTTGCCGTTCCATTATACCCTTAGGAGGGCGTAAAGTCCTTTCACTGAGTGTGATAAATTCACAATCTCAATTATATCCCACTTCTGATCTAAAATAGATCAGAGTGAAATAAAACTAGATTGTGTATTGAACAAAACCTTTTTACTTTTATAATTGATTTTAACAATCACGTTACAACCGTCTTCAACGCTTTCTGACTAACGAATGGCTAAAATAATCGACGTTACTGTCAGCGCTGCTTCCGTTCCCGCCAACTGTTAACTTGAGGCGGCGGGGCTAAGAAACGTCAGTAAAGAAATTGAAACAGCCAATCAGGAAGCAGCGTGTGAATTTGACGTAGATTATTTTAATCATTTTGATTACTTTTAAATCTTAGATTAGGTAAGAAAATAAATTAATTTAGCGTTAATTATAGCAATAAATCATTAAAATATCTTATAATGCTCGAGTAAATATCTAGTAAAATAATTAGTCTCTTACACAAGTAACACATTTCCAACGTGGCAAAGACAGAAATTTAAAATAGTTTTAGTAAAATCTACATAAATTATATACCGATAACATTGGATATGACAGAAAATGACCATTCGTGTTGTTATAAGCTTACGAGTTTTATTTTGGTCAAACTATTCGGCCAAGTTATGATAAAGACGAATTGACAAAATCATTAATCTCATCCGAAAGTAATTTTAAATGAAGTTTTAAAACAGTTTAGAATGCGTTATTGGATGTCGCATAGATTGAATGTAGTTAAAATGAGTGGTGCATCGGTTTGATCTGACAATATTACATTATACTCTTGAACTAAAAGACTTATTCTGAAGATAAATTTCTGCTATGATCGGTATATATACTCCTTTATTCTACGAAAATATTCTACTGTAATAATTGACTTCAATAACAGCTCAAGTTCAACGTGCTTCTTAGTGTAATGCGTCGCATTCAAATATCGAATTTACAACGCCAGAGGGCGAGCAAGCCTTGGGCAGTGCCCTAGGTAATATTACCTGTGTCCCTAGTATAATATCACCGTCATCCAAGGTACGCGAAGCGTGAGTTCGTCGCGGGCTATGCTAGCTATGCAGTACTGCTACTACTAACTCAGTAAAGTTTTGTACAAAGATATTGTGGAACGTGAGATGTACTGATTTTCAACTCAAATGCAACTCGAAATGTTTACACGGCTAAAACTGAAAACTACAGGTCTTCACAAAAGATGAATGTTGTTGCAACCCGTAAACAATAAAATAGTAAAAATGGTCGCATAAATTAAATTAAATTAACGTTACACACTCAAAGCCCACACTAAGGTTTTCCCTTGTGTCGTGGGTCTCTCGGAACATACATAAAGACAAGACACAAACACACATAACCCGAGAACAAACATCTTTTTACACAAATGTTTGCCCCGACTGGGAATCGAACCCAGGCCGCATGGGCAAGAGGCAGCGCCACTAATACTCGACCAAACCGGCCGCATGAGCAATTCTTAACATATTTATTGACAATACTATAAATATACAAAAACTTAGTACCTTTACGTTGTGACTTATCGTTGAAATCACAATATATCTGCTTTGTTTACAAATGAACTGTTAAAGATAAAGCATAATTATACCAATTTCGTATTTGATAAAATTTAGTTAGGTAAACATATAAGATAGATGACAAGAAACCACTTAATAAAGTAAATTAAAGTACAACTCTTCTTTTAAATAACTTTGTTAAGCTAGATGTTATACCAAATTTTTTTTTTTTTTCTTTAATGAACAAAGTTGGGCATCAAACTTAGTCTATCTCTTTGATGCGGATTTTTACCAAAACTCTGATAAAACGATAACTTCCGCCAGTTTTCTTCAAAGTAGGCCAATGACTGCGCATGTTCCCTCCTTTGCGTGCTTTTTTTCATTGGGTAACTTATTGAGAAACCTCCGTTCCTGATTTATATATCGTCATCGCCGCGTTCATCTCACCTTACACTGGGCAGCATTATACTCTGAAATCATACACTGCTCTGAGTAGATATCCATTCCAATAGCTGACCTGAAGACCTTCAAGATCTTGTAAGCCTAAAGTAGTAACTAAACTCGTTCAAACAGTAAACTGACTGAGTATCAAAGCTGCTTATTACAATCGTTTTTTTTTATGTACTGCGGGTATTATACTAAATATTATACTAAAGTAGCTACTCATTCTGTTCCCAAGCGAAAGAATACTCGTAACAAGGGCAAAATTTTACTCGTACAATCTCAATCCAGCTAAGTATAAGTTTATTGAGCAAGATTGGCTGATATTGCTTTTCTTGTCACAAACGATATATCCGTCAGTACTTAATTAAGTAACTTTGTCGAATAATGTAGTGAAAATAAATTCTGTGTCAGTAATAAATTATAGTGATTTCCCAATAAGTATCGTTAAATTGTGCGTCGTTTTTAAAATCTTGACGACACACAAAGTCTTTATTCAACAAAGAAACTGACTGTTTTCACTGGCGTACGTGGCCAACCTCTAATGGCACACAGGACCGACTTAATTCAAGTAACTGAGCTTACCCGAACATAAAGAGGTGGTTAAACTACAAATTCTACATCCCCTTTTTATGTACTGATTACGTAATCTCACAGCTTATTTGACTATATTTATCAAGTAAATAAGAGAAATACAAAGCTCTTTTAAACACATAAGAGGAAGAGACACACTTAGTCCCTTATCAATAAGCAAGAGACACACTTAGTCTCAACTATTACTAAGCATAAGATAGACTTAGTCTCGACTATCACTAAGCATGAGAGACACTTAGTCTCGACTATCACTAAGCATGAGACACTTAGTCTCGACTATCACTAAGCATGAGACACACTTAGTCTCGTCTATCACTAAGCAAGAGACACACTTAATCTCGTCTATCACTAAGCAAGAGTCACACTTAATCTCGTCTATCACTAAGCAAGAGACACACTTAGTCTCGTCTATCACTAAGCAAGAGACACACTTAGTCTCGTCTATCACTAATCAAGAGACACACTTAGTCTCCTCTGTCACTATGTAAGAGACACACTTGGCCTCCTCTAATTTCGCCTAGCTACACAATTATATAAATAAGTACTGCAAAACTGTACCTCGCATAGACTAATTTACATTCTCTGAAAATGTTACTGTAAATAATAATTATGAAATAGATGAGGTCGTAAGAATGTTAAACGTTGTCATACACTTCTAATTAAAACGACAAGGGTTTCGTACTCAAGTTCGAATGATGGTAGCTCGATGCAAATAACCTCAAGTGAAAACATTATTAGGACCGCACAAGGCGATAAAAAAAATGTTTAATCACTATTATGCAGCTCAGTATAGCATTGTCAGAGGGTAGCCCTGACCGAAATGCTACAACTGGTCATGCCGGTTATAGAACTGTATTAAAGAGAAGATTACAATTATTAGATATCGCTAGACTAAGTTATCCGGGAGTAGCCCGAACCAAACTGTCTTAACGAAGGTCTAATAATGCTTATCAGGTTAACATTTCCGGGTCATGCCTTGGGAGAATGCCAAACCGATTTATTAATTGGATTTCTATACTGGGGTAGTATGACAACATTTAACATTATTCAAATTTTAAATTATGTTCACATATCTTGTACACTGTACAGTACTAGCATATTAATATGAGTAGGTACGCCTATAATACGTAATACCTGTATCGTGTAAGTAACGAACATAATCCGAATTTTGAACAGTTGTTCTTTAAGCCACAATTTATACGTTTTTACTTTACGAGAGAGAGAAGAAAAAAAAACGGACACATTATAACCGACTGAATTTATGATTGCAACCAACTTAATGAATTTTCTGCTACCCCAAATCATTACACGACAACATTATCAAGGAGTAGCCTTGACCCAATGGTGTATGCAATGAATTGACGTAATTGTACTGGGATAGCACTACTAAGGAGTTGCCTTAACCGAATGCTATTCTGACAAGAAGATATCGTTTGCAATCAGTACAGCGGTGTAAATGCGGCTGGCTTCTAACAATTTATCGCATGAAAACACTGCCAAAGAGTAGCCCTGGCCGAGTGTTTTCAGCAATTCGATCAAATTGGCATTAGACAGACATGACCTGGCCATAGCCGCAATACCAATCCAATGTTCAACTAGGTGCCGCGAAACAAATTCTGATTATATGATCGTAATAGGTGACTTAAAGAACAATTAGTAAAATGCATGAATTTAAAACTTCATTAAAAACATACCCTCTTTTTCCTTGGTGATGTGAGCGTAGTCATCCCGCTGCTGAATTTATGGTGAACTCAATAAAGAAGCAGTAGCTTGATAAACTTGATTTATTTCTTCAAATTATCTACTAGTAAAATTACAACTTTGGTTTACTTCTTAACAATATAATGTCTTTCTAGACAACTGTTCGACTCGTGTGCTCGCTAAAAACTGACTGCTTGGGCTCGGCCAGCGGCCGTATTCCCTCTCCCTTTTTACTCCCTTCTTCAAAATGGCGTTCTTAGCACGTGGTTGGTCAACGTTTTACCAATCGTGAGCCAAGAACTGTGCCTATGTTTAGAAAAAATTGTCACGAAACACATTGAAAATTAGGAATCACGACAGGATTAATGATGTGTATGGCGAAGGTCCCCAAAAGAAAACACAGTGCTTTTTTGGTTCCAACGTTTTCGTTCTGGTAATTTCGACCTGCAGAACCAGCCCCGTGGATGGCCAGACATCAAAGTTAATAATGAAGAATTTATTGTGAAAGCGGATTCATCGCAAATGACGTCAGAGTTAGCTGCAGGGTTCGGTGTCAGTGATAACACTGGTAGATTCCACTTGAAGCAAATTGGTAAGGTAAAAAAATCTGGAAAGGTGGGTACCTCACGAATTGAGTGAAGCAAACCGACAAACGCGCGTGACTGCTGCGTTACATTACTCAACCGGCACAATAATGAAGGGATTCTTAATCGAATCATTACTTGTAATGAAAAATGGATCCTGTACGACAATCGGAAGCGCTCATCGCAATGGCTGAACCCTGGCGAACAAGTAAAATCCTGCCCTAAGCGAAAATTTACTCAAAAAAAGTTACTTGTGAGCGTTTGGTGGACTAGTGCCGGTGTCGTTGACTACAGTTTTCTTAAATAAGGCCAAACGATTACGGCAGATATTTATTGTCGGCAACTGCAAACCATGATGGAAAAGCTAGCTGTTAAACAACCGAGGCTGGTCCCCGGATCTTGCTCCAACAGATTACCACTTTTTTCGAAATTTGGATAACTTCTTGCAAGGAAAAAAATTCAGCTCCGATGGGGCAGTCCAAACCGCCTTCAAAGATTTCAATGATTCCCGTCCGAATGGGTTTATTATGAAAGGAATCAATGAACTACCTATAAGATGGCAAAAGTGTATAGATTGCAATGGCACATACTTTGATTGATTAAACATATTATATTTA
Organism: Aproaerema taeniolella; assembly: GCA_949987775.1. Taxonomy (NCBI): domain Eukaryota; kingdom Metazoa; phylum Arthropoda; class Insecta; order Lepidoptera; family Gelechiidae; genus Aproaerema; species Aproaerema taeniolella. Next base: position 13,692,700 of record OX465264.1, read on the forward strand.
AAAAAATCGACTTTTGTTCCTCCCATACTAAACGCCAATTTCATATGTAGGGACCTCATATATATACATATACGTAATTGTTAAATTCGTATAAGAAAGTAAACAAGTGATTAAATAACAGTCACATACCCATTCCAGTAGTTTTAGTTTTAGTAAAAGATAGTTAGATTTAGTAGTAATAAATAAATAATTTGTAAGTAAAATTATATTAACATTTGAAAATTATTTGCTGTGCCCTTACAGGGTTTTATATTTGAAACTTTAAGGTATTATATTAGTAAGACCTTGTACACAAAATGACAATGCAAATAAATTATTGAATGTTGAAGAACCATTTAGTATAACTATCGGGGATCAAAATGTAGTCGCTCTTCTGTAATTACCCTGATCTACCAAATCACGAATCATGGTCTAGGCCTAGACTCTAGGGTACCCGGACCATGAAACGGATCAAAGAAAGAAAGATAAGTATGAATAGAAAACATTTAAGCGTGGCTACTTCACTAATGAATGGCGTCTAAATGGCGGTTGAAGGACAGTGGTCGCCATTTTATCTCTTGGTGGTAAAATTGAGAACTGTCAAAATTTCATACGTTTGATGACGGCTGCTTTGACAAGAAATTGTGTAGTGGTGATAGCCCAGTTGGTATTGAGCCAGATTCGTAATCCGAAGGTCGTGGGTTCAAATCGTGGTGTGGGCCTGTACCACTAAATTCGTCTTTTCGGATTTATGTACGGATTTCTAATTATCACTTGCTCAGAGGTGATGGAAAACATCGTGATGAAACCCACCCGTCCATGAAAAATTTTCGAAAGACGAGTGGTCCATCAACCCGCATTAGGCCCGCGTGGTGGACTATGGCCTAAATCCCCTTCGTGTTTCGAAGAGAAGCCCGTGCCCCTCGGTGGGGATGTATATGGGCTGGTAAAAAAAAAATTGTTTGCAACTTAACGTTCGGTTGGCGGTGGCGCTGTCATCAAATTGAAATAGTTTTCAAGTCATTGCACCGCCTTTGAGACACTATTGATTAGAGGCATAGACGCCTTTTACCTTCTTTGATCTTCTTCTACTTATCGTGTAGGTATATTCAAGTATGTGGCGAACTTGACTAACCCTGGTGTCAGAGTTTTCAAATCGCACAATGGCCTCTGACTTGGTTTTAACGACTGTAGTCAATCGACAACAGCCGGGACCGACAGCTTAACGTGCCCTCCGAAGCACGGAAACGCTCGTCATAAATTGCCACTTTGGTCACCCATCAGGTTCCCTGCCTTTTTGATTACAAAATTGATTGAAATATTTTTTAATTCATTTTTATAAACGACTACGCCGCCCAGTCTATCCTTGATCTTAAAAGTGAAAGGGTTTTAGAGTGGACGGTAATTGAGTTTAATATTAAAGAAGAATGGAAACTGATTGAGAAATCGAGTCTCCGGTAAAGTGGAATTAGATTAGTTGGCATTTTATTCCTGAAGACGCTATCGACTTTGTTAACATAAGAATTTCTGGAAACATAAGAATGTTAACATTCTTAACATGTTAACATAAGAATGCTTTTCAGCAAGTAAATTTTAGGGATTCAACGACCTCTTCTTCTTTTTATCGTGAAGGTATAGTCAAGTGTGTGGTTAGCTTGGCTAACACTGGTATCAGAGTTTTCAAACCACACAATGGCCTCGACTTGGTTTTAACGACTGTAGTCACTTCACTCGACAGCAGCCGCAACCTATAGGTTAACGTGCCCTTGGAAGCATGAAAACGCTCGTGATTTTCCACTTTTGTCACCCATCAGGTTCCTTGCCTCTGTGTACTTTGCTTAACCTCACTGATTGGTTGAGCTCCGCCTGCGCCACTGGGCTACGACATCTATTAGTTTTTATGAAAAGAAATGATTTTACTTATGCTAGTGGTCCACTGCTGCTCTGTCTTCGCGATTGTGTTTCATTCTAATTTGAACCTTATCATAATCAGACAAGAAACTCGGGTGGATAAGTACTTAATTGAGGGAACAGACTATAGAAGTGATAATAAACCACGCTTAGAAGAAGGTTTTTTTTTCCGACTACAAAAAAGGAGGAGGTACTGTGTTCGAGCGTATGTATTTTTCTTAGTTTGAAAGAGTATACTCCAGAAGTGGTCCCATATAAATTTTATCGAAAAGGATTCTGCGCTTTCAAAAAAATCTACAAAAACAAAAAATACTACAAACCAGAACATCATCTAAATAAATGAGTGACTTTTTCGTTTGTGGTTATCGGCTAATAGGCATTGTAATCTGCAAAAAATACTAGCTATCTACCTTGTGAGAACTGTTGTTGGGATTGAAGTAGGTGATTCATACGTTTTTAACGTGGAAATTTATATGAATTTGTAACCATGATTCAATTAGTTCATGTTCCTTGGTAACAGGATCACTGAGGTCAGATCTAAGTCACTACTCTGTACACATGGCAGCACATCAGGCTATACATATTGACTGTGACGTCGCCCTTATCTAGCTTGTAATAACGCCGGCTTTCGTAATGCTTATGTGTAACCTGACGTGCTGCTGTACAAAAAATACCTGATCTGGAAAATCCTGTACCGTGGTCTTCAATAGAAGCGTGCCCAGAATAGAACCATTATAAAGCGCAAAGAATAAAAGTAATGTTTATAAATGTGATTTAAACATTTTTTTTTTTTTAAAACTATCTTTCACATAATTTCACATTATGTTTAGGTTAGGTAAAGTATGCTATTTTTAAGTTTATTGACTTTAATAGTACCTTTCTAGTACACCTCGGTAAGAACAAGGTTGGTATAGTATTTTCAAAAATTCATCTTTCGCCCTATGCCATAATCTACTTCGAGTGAGTGGTGTGAGTCTAGTTCTCCGTACTAGAACCTACACGCACGAAAAATAATAATTGTGCTTTCGCCGATGACTTGAAGGCCCGATAGCTCAGTTGGTTAGAGCACCAATTCGCGCCGAAAATTTTTATTTCCCTAATATTGTTTGAGGGTATTAAAATTCTACTTTTCCACAACCATACACCAAGGAATATACAACGTAATCTCAAATGAGCCAGATTGTATAAGATCTAAATGTGAAGCTCCAATTATCCAGGATAATATAAGATTAGTGAGAAATGTTAAGCGTGTGTTCCCTGTATCGGAAAAGGAATTAACGTATTTTAATATGGCTCCTGCAAAGAGTTATGAAACTTCGCAGCAAGGGATTTTGGAATCATTTTAGTTTGACAACGGGCTTTATTACTTATCGTATGGCATGTTGAATGTTCTCTACGTCAGAACATTAAGACGTGAGGTTGTTAGTATGCTTTTGCCGTTGTCAATGTATCAGTGGAGGACTGAATGTGACTTTCAACATTAAGTCCTCGACTGATACATTGATTATATCTATATATATATATAAATGAATCTCTATTTCCCTTGGTCATCGGATCACGCGTGAACGTCTGGACCGATTTCGCTTATTCTTTTTTTGTTGTGTTTGTTATTGTCAGAAGAAGGTTCTTATGAAAGAAAAAAATAAGAAAGTAACAAAAAGGACAACGTCTGTCGGGTCAGCTAGTGTACATAAAAAAACCCTGTTTCCCTTGGTCATGGCATCACGCTTAAACGGCTGGACCGATTTGGATGATCCTTTTTTGTTGTGTTCCATATTGTCAGGAGAAGGTTCCTACGAAAGAAAAAAATAAGAAAGTTGAGCGAAACATAACAAAATTTAAGAAAACAGAACAACGTCTGTGGGGTCAGCTAGTAATAAATAATAGTCATTTTCATTTCTCCCACCAATGTTAAATATACATAGGGAAATTTTATCACGAGTGTTTCCGTGATTTGGAGTGCACCTTAAGCCGGTGGTTCGGGCTGTTGTCGATTGACTACAGTCATTAAAACGAAGAAGTTTGGTTTTAACGACTGACGTCAATTAACAGCAGCCAGGACTGACAGCTTAAAGTGCCCTCCGATGCACGGAAACGCTCGTGATAAATTGCGTGTATGAACTCGGAAATACAGACGCCGGCAGGGAATTCCACTCCCTGGCTGTGCGCAATATAAAAGATGAAGAATAGCGCTCAATACGTATCCGAGGGGTCTTGACAAGATAAGGCAGTGCGTCTGGACGTCCAATGGAAGAAAGGGGCAGGCAGGATGAGCTCATGTAGCCTATGAGCACACTCTCCGAAGTACATCCTATAAAAAACACATAGGCAAGCTACTTTCACAATGGGCAATGTAGTTCACAATGGGCAAGGTTTAACAAAAAAAGGCAAATTTCAATTCCATTTTGATTGAATCTCTGAACGCACCTCCAAACTTAATCCAATAACTTTTTAATCAGAAGCCTTTGTTTGATGTTATCCAATTTATGCGTATTTTTAATCAAATCCTTTTCTGAAGGTTTTTATGCTTGGCTTCACAATATCCCAATTTACATACTTGCACAATTTTGAATGTTGCTTTGCAAAGTGGTCACCATTTTCATTCCATTGCCCTTGAGACTTCTTTGTTTACTGGAATAGATGGCCTGAATAGTGCTTTACCACCCTTAGGCAGTTGTCCCACCGCCGGCGAGAAAACGACTAACTATCGGCTATTTTCTCGCTCAAGAAACGTACAAAAGATATACATTCTGTGTAAACAAAAGAAATGCATATACATATAGTTGATCACTGACTGTACACACTGCCAGCGAGGACTCGCTTCACTAGTTTGTCGCTGGTCGACAAGAGCCAGGAAAGATAACACTCGCTCAGCGATCAGAACTCACGCCGAGAGAGTAACCAGCGGTCATTTCACTACAGTGCGGATCTGAATCTGAAAGTACACTCGCTCGTCTCACTCGCTCACTCGCTTATAGCCGAGCTACACAACTATCGGAACTACGCACTCGTTTCTACATTCTAGCTCTGATCGCTACTCGTTCATCGTTGCCGGTGGGACAACTGCCTTAGCTTGAATATGCCTTGTGTTGTAGAACGATAAAATCTATTTTAGTTTGAAACTTCAAAGTGACATCACAAATCTAATCTAATTTATTGCTATATTGGAATTGTTACCGAACTTGATAATCACTTTCCTGTTCCACTAAACTATTAAGAGAAAATTGATCAAACACAATGAGGTATTTTCCAGGCTAGCTTCCGAAAAAATCCAATAGATGGCAGGCTTTTAGCATGGAACGCTTTAGAAACTCCTGTATTTTCTAGTTTAAAAAAAATACCGTAACTCCATCGTAACTCAGCCTTGGAACATTTTGTTAGGAAAACAAACGAAATAAAAATTTATTGGATGCTCCGATGAATATACAAAGGCTGTATAAAGCTAGCTCTCACTTGCATAGGAAGCGAGAAAAAACGACACCTTGTCTTTGTTTGATTTGAAAGATGTTGTTTTTTTGCGTACTACGTTCTGTAGTAAGAAGCGTTTTTTTCTGTGTTTTCTGTTCTATCTACAAATCAACCGGCATATCACTTGGACTCCGATCTCGACTGCACACGACGACTAGACTAAGAATGGACACCGATTCCTGGAAAATATCTCATTGACCATACAGAAAACTTTTTGAAGTGAAAACTTCTTTTGGGGAACAAAATTTAAACACGCGATGAACTCGCGTCAGATCGTCAGATGTCACGTGACCGTGATCTAAAATGCGTAGGATAGCGTTGCCACCTTTTTGAAATGAGAACTTAATTCCAACTAAAGGTTTTATTGTTTTAATAGCTTCATTTGTTGCCAAATAAGACTATCCTAAGTTTTCCCCCTCGGCGGAGGTGTGCATAAGTGGTGGGGGGTAAAAATGTACCCAAAAAGGGATATTTTTGCGATTTTTCGGTTATATCTCGTAAAGGACTTACAATATCGAAAACTGTTCTTCATAAAGATTGGAGGACATTTAATTTTAATCCTGCGTAGGACAAGACCAGATTCATATTTTTTGGACTATCCGTTCTCATGCCTTATCTCATCAAAGTTGGATAAAGGGTCAAGCAGGCTAAGCGAACAAGAGTGGCCCCCTAACGACGGATTTGGTCATTCTTTCAGGTGTTATACTGACAGGCCCTAAGAACACTCTATGCTTAATATCAGTCCTCGATCTTCTTTTGTTTTCGAGTTATTTAGGATAATGTCGAAAAATTAGGGTATCACTGAAAGTGTCATATTATCTAAACTGTTCAAGTTAGATTAAACAAACAAAATTACGTTTAATAATAATAAAATAGACTACAAAATATCCCTTTTTGGGTACCTACATTTTTACCCCCCACCACTTATGCACACCTCCGCCGAGGGGGAAACTTAGGATAGTCTTATTTGGCAACAAATGAAGCTATTAAAACAATAAAATCTCTGTAGGATTTAAATCCGATTTGAATTTTTTGTTGGTTTTATTCAATTGACCTAAAAAGGTTGTCTCAGAATTATATTTTTCCCTAAAGTTCTTGAAAAGACGCTCAGTGAAGCGTACGTTTATTAGCCCAGGTGCTTCCAAACCTTTTTGCTAAGAGAACCGAAATCTAATTTGTCACAGGGAAACCTTTTCTTTACTGAAGATGAAGAAATTCTAGGCAAAAAGATAGGATCTAAACAAGCGATGTAATTCAATTTTGGCTTAAAATTCAATTTAAATTTTTGGGAGTTTTAGTTGAACTGAAAGATCTTTTAAGTCTTACTAGCTGATGCCCGCAACTTCGTTTGCTTGTTAATTTTTTTTTGTACAGAGTACACAGATTGAAAACATCTAATTTTTACATACAAAATTTTTTTCCCGTTAATTCCCGTTCCCGTGGGAATTTTGCAATATACTATTGCAACTAAGCTTTAAGTTTACTAAGGTACCTGCATGCCAAATTTCAAGCGTCTAACTTAGTTTAGATTTTTCATACAAAAGGATTTTCCCGCTAATTCCCGTTCCTGTGGGTATTTCGGGAATTCCTTTCTTAGTGCACCTCTACGGTACCTAAGCTACGTCCCTTCCAAATTTCAAGTACCTACGTTTAGCCGTTTAGGCTGTGCGTTGATATGTCAGTCAGTCAGTCATTCAGTCAGTCAGTCATTCAGTCAGTCAGTCAGTCAGTTTCTCCTTTTATATATTTAGATTATGTAAGTGTTTAACTGTCTGAGTTAGTTTTGTAACCAGCAAAGTATCGATAGTCTATTGATACTATCGTAACCTTGAAAAACAGTAAGAATATCGATAGGGCTATCAATAGTATTAGAATTAAATAGTATCTAATACTATCGATAGTATTAATTGTTTGAATCGTATTGATAGTTTGGTATGTCATCAATAGTATCGTAAACTATTTGTTATCGACCATCGACAGTATAGATATTGATATGATCGATATTCTTACTGTTTTTCAAGGTCAACTATCCATAGACAAACTATCGATAGTTAAGCAACATTAGTCTGAGTTTATAAGTATATTCAACGTTTTTAACCCCATACAAAAAGAGGGTTTTTTTTTAAAGGGGTTTGAAACTTTTTGTATGGAAAATAGTATATCCACCCGCCACCAGTATTTTTTGTCAGGTGGTCATATCGTGCCCAGCAGTGGGATAAGTGTAACCTATGTTCTTGTCCAAGGTCTGATCTATCTCTGTACCAAATTTGATCAAAATCTATTCAGTATTTTAGGCGTGAAATCGTAACAGACAGACATAAAGAGTTACTTTTAACTTTCGATCCATAAAATAATTTGAATTTGAATTTCGAATACGCTTCAGCGATATTGGTAGTGGTACTGCCTCTTGATCAACGGGTCCTGGGTTTGATTCCTAGTCGGGGTAATATTTGTGTAAAAATTAGCTGTTTAGCGATAAGGCCGCCCTTGCACACTTGTAAGTTTGTATTGTATATTTTGTCTGTCCTTTTTAAGTATTAAATAAAATATTTATCTATCTACAGGGCTTTAGTTATCTCTCAAAAAATTTTAAGTTCCCATACAAACTTCATCAGCTTATAGCGCATTTTGTATGGGAGGTTAAAAAATGTTTTTCGTATTTTGACCTATGTTCCTTGGGGAAGTTGTTCAGTTTCATGTACTGATTAACCACCCGAGAGGTTGAAAGAGAGATACCTAAAGCCTTATATAAGTAGATGACTGTTCTCGAGTCATGGGTGTTTGTGTCTGTCTTTGTGTATGTTACAAGGAACCCACGACACAAGGGAAAACCTGTGTATGGGCCTTTGAGTCTTCTTACCAGCCCATATACGTCCCCACCGAGGGGCACGGGCCTCCCTCCGAAACACGAAGGGGATTTAGGTCATAGGCCACCACGCTGGCCCAATGCGGGTTGGTGGACCGCTCGTCTTTCGAAAATGAATTTACTTGGACGGGCGGGTTTCATCAGGATGTTTTCCTTCACCGTTGAGCAAGTGATAATTGGAATTCCATACATAAATCCGAAAAGACATATTTAATGGTATAGGCTTGCACCAGGTTTTGAACCCGCGACCTTCGGATTACAAGTCTGGCTCATTACCAACTGAGCTATCACCGCGTATTTGAGTGTGTAGCGTTTATTATTAAACTAGCTTTCCGCCCGGGACTTCGTTCCCGTGAGAATTCGGGAAAATTATGTAGCCTATATTCATCGGGGATAATGAAGGATTTTAATATTTTTATTATTAATTTATAATGATTACTATTCAAATTATTTTGACATGTCTTTTATCAATTTGTATTAACTATAATCTAATTTTTTGCATGCTGGTTACAACACCAACAAAACATGATTGTGCATAGATATTTAAGTTGACTATCTGTTTTACGCAAACAAATAATATTGATTGATTGATGAATTTTTTTTGAAGAATTTTTTTCAAATCGGTCCAGTAGTTTCGCAGCCAATTCAGTGCAAACAAACAAACAATCATATCTTTCCTTTTTTATAATATTAGTATAGATTATATTATTATCGTTGGAAAGTCTTCTTTCATATGTTCCTTATTTAATGCAATAAAATTATTATTCCAAACGAGTTTGAGACCATTATCTAGAAACTTACGGCTGTATCTCAACTTACCACCCCTTCTCAACTTCTGCGTCTCAAAACTTATTTCAAACTGTAGGAAGTGTGAACTATCGTTAATAACACCGTTATTGTTGTCGCTTTGAATATGAATGTGCCTTTATGTAAAGTGTCAATGATTACATTTATGAAAGAATTGTAGATTATAACATTTTTTTTAATCTACAATATAATAGAAAACAAGGTTACAGCCGTTCTAGACGACTGTGCCAACCTTATTAGGAGACTCATAAATAATAAAATATTAAAATATACAGGGTGTAAAGGACAGCTTAGTAAATACTTAAATGGTGGAATTTACGCAGCTATCATAATGTATTTAAAACATTTTTTTTATTAGTTCTAAGGATTGTGTCTTCTTCTTATCATGTGGGTTAGTCAAGTGTGTGACGGAACTTGGCTAACCCATGGTGTCAGAGTTTTCAAACCGCACAATGGCCTCAGACTTGGTTTAAACGACTGGAGTCAATCGACAACAGGGATCGACAGCGGGACCGTGCCACTTTGGTCACTCATCAGGTTCCCTGGTTCTGTGTACGTTGCTTAAGGCAACTACAGCACCCGATAAAGGCAGCACACATAGGAATAGTGCCATCTCCGTCTCTCAACAGGCCTGGGCCGGCAGTGCGAACAGTGTCGATACACGACATTTACGGACTATAAAAGCGTGCGTGCGTAAAAACATGTTCGAAAGTTAGAAAAATTAGATTTATGGAAAGGTAACAGCTTAAATCGAAAAATGCGTTAACTACTTATCGAGAGTGTTCAATCACGAACATTTTGATAGCAAATTCAAGTTCCTGTGTGAATTTTATTATCGTTTTTACAGCTTAAAAGATACACAATATTGGTATTTAGAGGTGACTTTGTGAGCTTTTTCTATCGAACCAAAAGTGCTGGATCATGTTTTCAGCAAGCTACTTATCTAGTTTATGTTCTGAATAGTACCGTAGTATTTTTTTATTCGATTTAATGCAGTGCGTCATGCTTATCTACGCATCATAAAATCGTAATTTAGGTGCTGTAGTCGCCTTAACAGACATGATCATCATCATCATATCAGCCGCAAAGACGCAAGACATAGGCCTCCCCCAAGCATTTCCACCACGACAGACAACCAATTTTTATTATCTACCTTTGTTTTGTAATTAGGATGCCCTGAAAGTGAGTGTTCTGCGATGTCATGAGCATATTTTGGTGCTTTGTTCGTGAAGGTTATTCCTCTAGATCAGGGGTTCCCAACCTTTTTTTGTCTACTGCCCACTTTAAGAATAAATTATTTTTTAACGCCCCCCTTTTTAAACATACTTAAAAACCGCTAAGTACTTATAACTGATTATTGAAACGCAACTTTATAGTATTCGGACAGAGTATCTTTTATTGAAAATAAAACAAACATAATCAATTCTTATATAAAAACTAATGTGAAGGTTGAATCTGATGCTGTTCAATAAGTTTGTTGATATCAGGTTCCAATTTACTCAAAAACAGCCGCAAGTCGCCACGTTCGGTAACACGCAAACGATTTCTCTTTTTAGTAAGCAGCGTTGCCACAGCACTAAAACCACGTTCACACAAATATGACGATGGGAATGCTATCAAGAATCGTTGAACAATTGACCACAATCCAGGGTACAATTGCAGGATCGGTTTTTGAAGCCAAAATTCTTGATATCCATTTTTGAACTTGATTTTTATTTCTTCGTTTGTTGTCAATTCTATAACTTCTTCTTCCAGCTGAGGTGACATTGCTATGTTGACATTTGAAAACGGATCTAACACCCAGTCTGGTATTTCCAAGTTTAAAATGTCCTGGTATCGTTCGGTGAAGTCAATGTGGAGGTTTTCCAAATGTTGGCAGTAGGCAAACAAGTCGTCGTTACTGCAGGATACTGATAAATTCGGAAAATTGTGAAACTCACGTCTGCCCATATTCTTTTTGTGCAGAAGCAGTTTGGCTGCGAAAGCAGCAACGACATTTTTTGTTTTAATTAAATTTAGTTCATCGCCTTGCAGTTGGAGGTTCATGTCGTTGAACAATTTATACAGGTCTGTCATGTAAGCTATATCATTCTTTGATGTTATGAGCTTGTTGCGCAGTTCTGTATCTTTAGTTTCCAAGAACTCTATCACAGAGTCAAACAGGTTGTAAAATCGAATCAGACAATTGCCTCTTGACAGCCAACGAACTTCAGTATGAAGCAATAAACGGTTGAAATCTTCGTCATTAGTAACACAAAGCTGATGAAATAATCTATCATTCAAAGAGCTGCTACGGATTTTATTGACTGCTTTGATGACATATTGCAGTGATTGAAATAGTCGTTCACTTAAGTTTCTAGCAACCAAATGTTGTCTATGAATAACGCAATGTATAGCAAGGACATCTGGAATTTTATTTTTTAAGTACGCTATGAAGCCTTTATGGCGCCCTGTCATAGCCGGAGCGCCATCCGTAGCAACTGATATAATATTTTTCAAAGGAATCTCTTTCTCTTCACAAAACTTTTCCAATGTATTGAATATGGTTTCGCCTTTTGTATCTGTCTCCAAATTTCTGGCAAACAATAGTTCTTCACGTATTTTCTCATCTTTAATAAACCTCACGTAAGATAGCAACAACGCTTCATTAGTTGGTAAAGTGGACTCATCGAGCTGAATTGAGAATTGACTAGTCCTCAGATGATTGCACAATGATTCTTCAATGTTTTCAGCCATTTCATCAATTCGTCTTTGCACAGAATTATTACTCAAAGGAATTTTTCGGATAATATCTGCGGCCGGTTTATGAAGCACAGTAGTTATTACTTCCTTTATTGCTGGCAAAATGAACTCTTCTCCGATGTTGTGTGGTTTGCCTTTTTGAGCAATTAACAAAGAGATATTGTACGAAGCTCGAAGTCCGTCGTCATCTTGCTTAGCAGCCGCCGAAAATAGTTTTGATACACTTGGCTGAGTATTATGCTTCTTCTCTAGGTCTTGAAAATATGCTACATTCTTGTCTTTCTTATCTGGATGCATTTTATTCAAATGATCTTGCAGTCTTGAAGGCTTCATTGCTTCGTTCGAAAATGTTTTTAGACATAGAAGACACAAAGGCGACGACGGGTTTGTGGGATTTTCAATAAATCCGAATTTAATATATTCCGCAGAGTATTGCCGTCTCTTCTTTTTTACTTCCGACATTGTTTTGTTTTGAGAAATACGTAAGAGTTATAATGAAGTACTGCTTATCTATTATGCGCGAAACCGCAAATGAAAATAAAATAAATTTACGTCGTTTATATAGGATTGCATAAGCAGCACGCACCAACAGGAATAAGACAAACGTGCATAAACTCGTTTATCTCATTCGACGCCCAATCGTACTCGACAAGCAAGAACAAGTATTATAGAACCAGCCGATTGATACAGGAATGTACAAATCGGATTCTTTAACAAAAACTTGTTAAAACATGATTGCCCGCGGTCTATTATATCGAACCGAGTTTGAGCTATATCTTAATTAATATTAGTTGATGTTCACAAGATGTAGTCGAGAGTCGAGAGCTCAGTCGGTGTCTAAGAGTCTTCCTAGCTAGGTAGATGAAATTATAAATCGACCCCAAAGCCCTACACAACGCCCCCTTTTTTTTCTGGGTCTCTTACCGCCCCCCTTTAGGCCTGCAGCGCCCACAAGGGGGCGTTATCGCCCACGTTGGGAAAGACTGCTCTAGATAGTGCTAATTAACTCGTTTTCAGCTAACTTACATGAAGTCAAAACGACTATACAGGGTGAAAACAAACCTCCTAGCTATATTCAAAATCCTGAACCATTATCACTCAAAGACATTTATGAAAAAAAAATTTTTTTTTAATTTTTTTCATGGGAATAATTCATTTTTTGCTTAAACGTAGATATTACTCCTACACCAGGCACGCGAGGAGTGCGAGTAGCGCTTGGGGGGTGCGCCCGAGTGGTGTCTAAGTTTATAAACCCCCCCCCCCCCCCAAAAAAAAAATTAAAAGTGTTCAGTAAGTGATACTGGTTCAGGATTTTCAATAAAGCTAGGAGGTTCTTTTTCAACCAGTAATGACACGTTTACATACACCGTACAGAGGCCAGCACATCAAGTTACCTCATTGAAAAACCGGTTCTTATCGCAACAACACAGAGTGCACGCATGGGTAAATTGATATGTAGCTCTCTGTACATAAGAGAGAGCTACATTATTTTCTTTTATTTTCATGAGGTGTGAATAACTACATACGCTTACATATACAGACACACACACACACTCACATACACATAACACACACACACACACACACACACTGTCCTTACTTTTACATTACTCATCCAACCTATTTTGTTTTGTTAATCATATATCTATGCTACCCGTTAATCTAAATCTACAGTTTATAATATGTTTAACTTCTTAATTGGCTGTATACATTTTTAATATAAGGGCTATGTAATGTAACATGTATAAGCTGTGAAGTTTGCAATAAAGTAAATAAATAAATAAATAAATAAACGTATTTTATTTTATTGGGTCGCGTTTTGTAATACGGACCTTAGTATGTTTTCATATCGTAATATCCCCTATACCGATATGAACAGTTGTTCAGTTTCACTTTTAGGTAAATTCCACTCATGTTTGACTAATATATTTTTTATAACAAAATTGTTAAATATTAAATTATGATTAAGTATTTGTATTTTGTGACAGTAAACATTTTATTTATTTATAAACTGGTACTACGCAATATGTAACTATTACCTACTAGCTTACCGCCCGGGACTTCATTCCCGTAGAAATTTGGGAAAATTATGTAGCCTATGTGTTAATCCAGGGTGTGAGCTACCTCCATACCTAATATAAAAATTGGTTTAGCCGTTTGAGCGTGAAAGAGAAACAAACATCCATACATACAAAATTTCTCGTTAATATTAGTAAAGATTAGGTAGTAAGCTCGTATAATAAGACAAAATTAAAATATCAAAACGTGCTAATGAAAGCTGGCAACATCACCTTGTAAAGCTAACAAGTTTTGCTCTTGCAACCCCTTTTCAACACAGTTTATCTCAACAGAGTTTAAAATTATAGAACATACATGAATAGCCAATTCTAATTATTATTTATTTATTATTATTTTTTTATTCTTAAGTCTACAGCATTATCAAAACTTATAATACTAATTAATTTATCTGAACATTTGCCAATTACAGACTTATAATCCCTTATTACTCACAGCTAAAAGTACAAATCGCATCGGTTTTTACATAAATGTTTTGCTCTGGCCGGGAATCGAACCTGGAATCTCCAATTAGCTTTTTCTGCCACGCAAACAAAAAAATATACGCCACACACTTAAAGGCCAACACTAAGGTTTCCCCTTAGTGTAGGTCCCTTGGAACATACACAAAGACAGACACGAACACACCCATGACCCTAGAACAAACATCAGCTTTTGACACATACATTTGCCAAAATCGGTAATTGAACCCAGGACCCGTCGTTCCAGAGACAGCGTCACTGTCACTCGAAAAAATCTGCCGTCATACTAAACTATACTATACACAGTAGATAATTATTAATTTATTGAACAAAAACTAAATTTTGTAAATGCCCAAGTTAGTGAGGATTGATGGATTGATTTATTCATTCACACACTCACGCCCATAATCCCTTACGGGGTAGGCAGAACGTCATATTGTTTCAAAATCACTTGACGCCACATCATTCGTTCTGAGAGTTATAAAACCCCCAGCACATGGCGTATTTTAAACGCGCCGATGACGCGCGTTTCAGGAACGCGCATTTTCAGCGCCGTAGATGCCGATTTTTTCATTTTCATAGATTTAAATGCGCGTTCAAAACTCGTTTGTATCACTGTATCTGCGCGTATACGCGCTGTAACCGCGCTGTAAACGCGATGTAACCGCGCTGTAAACGCGCGTATCACGATCGCCCCGTGTGCTGAGGTTACAAGGTTGCGTTCCAATCGCGTTTGAAGCTCGTATACGCACGTAAAACGCGCGTCTTCGGCGCGTTTAAAATACGCGGTCTGCTAGGGGCCTTAAATAGAATCTGCGTATAGTGGTGATAGGTTGTCAATACAGCAATGCCCTCGCGTCCCATTCACTGGATTTTTTGAATGGGTTGATGGATGTTTGTTTCTCCTTCACGCAAAAACTACTGAGCAGAGTTTGATGAAACTTTGCACTAATACTCGTAGCTTAGAACACAACATAAATTTCCTAAGGAAGTCCCGGGCGTACTACTAGTTACTCATGAACAAACTAAAACAGAATCATCTTCTGATTTTTTCATCTATGGCTCTTTTATCTTACGAATGGAAGTAAGTTCAAAGCGCAGTTTTCGAGTTTTCGAGATTACGTACGATAGTTTTCGAAGAAACCTCAGTTAGTTAAAGAGAATTTCGAGTCTCAACACTCTCAACAATGCTGCCAGTTATCTTGGTTAAGTTAGCTGCTTCTTAAGTTTGACGATGTAGAAAGAACTTGTCTCATGTTCTGTAATGTTGGTGTGCAATAAAGTATATTTGTATTGTATTGTATTGTATTGTATTGTAAACAGGGTGTAAAGGACAGCTTAGCAAATATACACACCGGCACATTTAGCGGAACAACTTCTGTTTTTCATACAATCGACTTAGCTTGGGAGTTCTAAAAATATCCGTTTTACGTGCATAACTGCACTGTTATTTATGCAAATAATTTTTTTAAATGGTCATCTCTTTTAATTACAAAAACTGACAGAAAGCTTAGAATCTCTCATGTAGTCAATAGAAAAAAAAACCAATTTAAACTTTTCATACGAAGTTGTATGAAAAGGTTTCTGCAATGTTATCTTTTGGCCATGCGAAAAATTCTTGAAAACTTATTGTATGTTTTATATTTCAGCCTCAAATAAAAATCGCCATTTATAAACTCTAAAGTTGACTTAATTGTATGAAAAACATAAGTTGTTCCGCAAAATTTGTCGGTGTGTGTATTTAAATGGTGGAAACTACCCATAACTATGATGGGTTACAAGTATTTTTATGCCGTGTGGTGATCATTTAGATTAACACTACCACATCCCTTTCCGTGGGTGTCGTAAGTGACGACTAAGGAAACACAAATGAATGAGATCCGCCTCCCATTAATTAAATCCTAGGCAACGACACCTCGATTTGTTCTAAAGCTGAGGTGTCGTTCTATAATCTCATGCGATGTGGTAGTTTCTGTTTCGCGACCATCCTTCTACCGAAGTCCGACGCCAACCAGCTCGCTGTTATCCGTCGTTGCGTGGGAGTACCAGTGCCCTAATGGCATTCCACCTCATCTATGACCTTAGTCAGGATTGAGATCAAGAGTTAACCCTGATCATAATAAAAATAATTTAAAAAATCGTCATTTACCTACTTTGGCGCTACGCCATACCACGAAAAATCCTTGCACTGCTTTCAGAATGCACTTTACATTGCTGGTTTTCGTGTATTATGTATTATTTTGATTTTTTTTATTACAAAAACTCATATTTGTTTATTGTATCAGGAAGGATTTTGAATATTAATAACAATTGATCAAAAAATTTCATATTCTGCACAGTACTCGTTAATTTAATCGAATTACCCACTCCGGATTGTACCTGAAGGGTCTCTCCTATTCATAAATTGAGGATAATCAATTTTATTGCAAAATGAAAAACACAATTTAAATTTATAGCAAAGAAAATGTGAAAAAAAAGTTACCTGAGGAAAACGACACTGAAAAATTCTTCAGAAAAATCCTCCATTTTCGAATTCTGAAAATTCTTTCAGAGGTCTGAATTGAGATTTTCACTTTTTGATAAACTGTCCCAGACACCCTGTATTATGGCTTAGCTTGTTCACAAGAGCTTTTAGTTATGCCATTGGTTCTTTGTGGATTTAGAATACAGCACATCTTTTCTTCCGTGCTGGTCTGGAAGTGAAATAAAAACTTAAAATATGTCACCTACCTACTCTTCCCAGGGTCCTGTTTCATAAAACTTACAATAGTAAAATACTATGCCAATTCGATATACATTGCGTAGTCATTATGAATTAGATTAGTATAGTATTAGGTATGAGGGTGGTAACTCAGCAATGTATATAGAATTGTCATAGTATTTTACAATTGTAAGTTTTATGAAACAGGGCCCAGGTATATAGTAATAGTATATAAGTGGGATGCGAAGGTTTTGCTGTATAATGGGCGAAAGGCTGACCACCTCTCACCCTTATACAACTTGTTCCATCTGATAACCCTCACAATTTGTGTCAAACGCGACATCTAGTGGTTCGCTAGAACCACTGATGCTCTGCCTACCACGTTAGGGATAGTAAGCGTGAGCGTTGATATGTATGTATGTAGAATACAGTCAGGATTTTTTATTGTAGTGTAGTGTATTCACAGCGTATTGGGTAACTTTTTACAATTTAAAAGAACTAAAACTTGAACTTTTAAATTAAACTTTTAAGGCAATCCTTAGCTCGAGAAGTCACAAAGTTTTTTTGAGAATTCCTTAAGAAAAGTTGTTCAATTTTATTGATAGAATTACTGACAAAAATTTCGCTAACCATATTTCGCTGTAAATATATTCTTCTTATTATTATTATTATCGCGTAGGTATAGTCAAGTGTGTGGCGAACTTGACTAACCCTGGTGTCAGAGTTTTCAAACCGTACAATGGCCCCTGACTTTAACGACTGAAGTCAATCGACGGAAACGCTCCTGATAAATTGCCACTTTGGTCACCCATCAGGTTCTCTTTCTCTGTGTCCGTTACTTAACCTCACTGATCGGTTGAGATCAGAGAGTACCACTGGGCTACGAGCGCTGTAAATATATTTAAAGTCGCTATTTAAGTCATCATCGAGGAATGTATAGAATAAAAAGTTACATGGTGACTATAAATTAGCAAGCGAAACTTTAGAAGGCGTTTTAGTTAAAACCGAAAAACTATATATATATATATATATATATATATATATATATATATATATATACGTGAAATTCTAAAAAAAAAACACAGATTTCATGCCTCACACGACTATCGAGCACGTTGGAAATGAATCTACAGAGTTCGAGAAAATGCCGTTCTGACTTTTTGACGTTTTTCAAAAAGGATGGGCTATAGAGCAAACCCTTAACCCGATCGTCTTTGTCTTAGGCTCAAATTGAAGGTGACTAAATTGTCCAGGGGAAATCTTAAATTTTTGATTTCATTCTTTGTTTCTAAAATATCGAGCGCCAAAATCGAAAACTCGGAAAAAATTGAATTTTTTTACTGTTTCGGCCGTAACTTTTTCTTGAATAATCCTTTTTTCACCTTACAGCTCTCGTAAATACGCGTCTTTTGAGATTTTTTTAAATATCATATCTTCACAACTATCCGAGATATATGAGGATCTCACTTTTTCGTGAAATCGGAGCCTATACTGGAGCGAACGAAAAGACATTTCCAATGTCAAAATTTAACTTCTCATACAACTGAATCACCTGATATGATATTGAAGACATATCGGGTGATTTAATTGAAAAAAACCTCATAGCTATTTTCAAAATCATGAACCAGTATCACTCAAAGAACACATTTATGAAAAAAAATTTTTTTAAATGTTTTTTCAATGGGAGTAGTTCACTTTTTGCCTAAACGTAGACATTAGGTACTCCTACACCAGGCACGCAAGGGTACGGGAAGCGCTCAGTGGGTGCACCCGAGTAGTGTCTACGTATAGGAAAAAAAATCGCCCGATAAAAAAAAAAAGTGTTCTGTAAGTGATACTGGTTTAGGATTTTCAATAAAGCTAGGAGGTTCTTTTTCAACCTGTATACGTGAATTTAGACCATTTAATTATGTGTTCAAAACACGAAAGTTTAGTGTTATATGACATTGAAGAATCCCTCTATTTGCATTAACCCTTGTACACTCATAGAATTTATACAAAGCAACTTAGCATATTATGGCTTCAATATAAGCCTAGATGTCTATTAAGGCTCTACAGGCCTTTGAAGCCATTCAAATTAAACATTTCCCGAGTCTAAGCGTCTTCGTCCTCAAAGGGCAACACAAACCGAACATGACCAAACAGTTTGTTAATTGAAAAACTTTTGCCAGCTTGACAACTTGAGGCGTGACACAATGATCTCTGAGTACTAAGTGCTAGATTAGACGAATATTATTCTAACTAGAAAGCAAAGTAATCTTTATTTGCAGTAAATATATATATATATATATATATTTTTTTTTTTTTAAGATGGGTTAACTCTTGTCCTCAATCTTGACCATAAGGTCAAAGATGAGGTCGACGATGGAGCGAGTCAACCTGGTGGTACTCCCACGCACCGACGGAACACAGCAAGCTGTTTGGCGTCGGACTTCGATGGGAGGGTGGTAGCGAACCAGACGGCCCTTTACAGAGCCTACCACACCGCATGAAACCATAGGACGACGCCTCAGATTCAGAAAAAAATGAAATGTCGTTGCCTGGGATGGATCACTAGGAGGCAGGTCTCATTTGTGTTTCCTTAGTCGCCTCTTACGACACCCACGGAAAGATATGGGGTGGTGTTATTCTTAACCGATCACCACACGGCAATTATTTATTATAAATAAACAACAATATATTTTTTTAAGAAGTAGGACTATGTAGTTCTCCGTACGAGATACAAATGGCGCTAAATTACACGCACGACATAATGTGCTTAATAAGGGAATGATAAATTTCGCCACTTATCTTTAATGAAGGTACGATACCTAAATTGGTTAGAGCATCAAGAGATCTAATTATTGGGGCCACGATGTATGTATGTATGTATATATTTATTCTTTATTGTACATAATCAAAAGTTACACAAGACACATAAGAAACTCAGTACAAAGGTGGACTTATCCCACAAGGGGATTTCTTCCAGTCAACCCATTGAGTGTTTGAGAGTAAGAAGTAGTTGGCAGGTAGCATTCAATGTACAAAGGTATAATATACAAATAATATATTACATAAACATCAGACATGTACATATATAAATACATAATTATATACATAAATATTTATAAACAAACAACAAAATACGAGAAGATACAAAGTTAGCTAAGAGCTTCAGCATCGAAACCAAAGTGCTTTTTGAGCCTCAATTTAAAACTTTCAACTGAAGGGGACTTACGGACACACTGGTATGCTATTCCACCAAATTTTTTCTTTCCCCAAAATTATCTCATCCAGTATTAGATAATTATAGATCATTGAATGACCCAGACGAAATTAACGACCTCATTTCAAGGCTATAAGACCATGAGATAAGATGGGATCAGCTGAATTAATCTTATTTACATATTATTAAGAAGTTAAAAAAGAAAATTAAAATAAACAAGACTGGAACTGGACAAAAGATTGAAGGTTTTTTAAATAAGTCTCATACCTCAAAACTCCTACCAATTGTAAGAAATTTTCGCTTAGAAGGCGAGTGGTAGTAGCGATGCCTCATGATCGACGGGGCCTGGTTTCTATTCCCGGTAGGGTCAAATTTTTGTGAAAAAAGCAGATGTTTGTTCTCAGGTAACCATTTTACAACTTGTTCTATCTGATAACCCTCACAACCTGTGTCAAACGTGGCATCAAGTTGTTTGCTAGAACCACTGATGCTCTGCCTACCCCGTTAGGGATTATAAGCGTGAGCGTATGTATGTATGTTGTACTCAGGTCATTGGTTTTATAGGTTCTGGTTTTTCGATACTTCAGACAGGCACACAGATACACATAATTATAATACACAGATACACACGTATAGCGGTGGGAGCCCAGTTGGTAATGAACCAGACTTGTAATCGGAAGGTTGCGGGTTCAAATCCTGGTGCGGGAATGTACCACTAAATTCGCCTTTTCGGATTAATGTACGGATTTCTAATTATCACTTGCTCAACGGTAAAGAAAAACATCGTGATGAAACCTGCCCGTTCAAGCAAATTTATTTTCGCTTGACGCGCGGTCCACCAACCCGCATTGGGCCAGCGTGGTGGACTATGACCTAAATCCCCTTCGTGTTTCGAAGGGATACCCGTGGTGGGGACGTATATGGGCTGATAAAAAAAAACACAAGCTAAACTTTTTTTTGTTGAGAGTTAAAAATAGCATTCTATTTGCGTTAGTGCTTATTCAAAATTCTTTGAACAGAGATTAACCTGTCATTTACCTACCAAAATATTTCTTTACTCATTCTGTCTCCACCGACGCGTCTAAATTCACTTGTGTTAGAAAAGGAAAGCATGCTCATGTGTATATCGGGGAATAATCAAGACTTAAATGATGTATTTACATTGGCCATGTTTTTTCATTCAGTGAATCAAATTACTTTTTAGGGTTCTATGAGCCAAAATTGAAATAGATGTGTGTTTATTGCAAACTTTTTTTTAAGTGTACGTTATTTTAGGGTCGTTCTTTACAAAAAAATAAATAATTTAGTTTCTTTTTAATAGTTTGATCCTATTTTATACACTGGGCAATGACTCGTTTTCTCAGTTGTGTATACAAGCTGGTTTTTTATTCAGTAAGTAGCCAAATTCTTTATACGTAAATTTTATAAAAAATATAACAGACACCCTTATTTGTATATCGTTTCAAAAATTTCAAGATAGATCATCTGAAGCATAAAAATAAATCAAAATTTTCGAATGGAAAAAAAAATTAACGTCGTCCAATTGATTTGAAATTTGGTGATAGTACTCTTCAACACAATTTGTGAGTCCTGTTTTTCTGCGTTCAAAAAAATTCGTAATCTGAAAATTTTCTATTAACGTTACTGACACCGTAACAAAATTAAAATGGTGATTAAAAAGTCACCGAACAAAAAAAAACGGACGCTGTTGCGGTAAGGGAAAACATCGTGAGGTAATCTGCATATCCTGGTAACCATGATCCAATTCGGTCAGATTCTTCTGGTTAAAGGTTTATGGAGGTCAGATAGCAGTTGCTCCACTATAATGACTAAAAAAATAAAAAAAAATATCAAAAATAACTTGACCTGCCAAATCCTGGATCATAATCAAGCGTACCCCGAATTAGAAACGGGACTAAGCGCTAGGAAGAAAAATGAGTCCTTTTTAGTTCCTGTTTATCAAATGTGCAGAACCCGAGATCCAAAAAAAATTAAACTGTCTTAAAGTCAATGACGAAAAACTTTATGGAAATCATGTTTTTATCATGTTTCTTCTTCTGGGAAAGGACATAGGCTACATTTTATCCCACAGTTGGGCACGATATAACCTGTAGTCCACGCGGGCGGAACCGCGCGCGGAAAGTTAGTGTAAGTATTTAAAACAAAGTCGGGTTTGTTCGAACACTTATAACTCCGTCCCGAAAAACAGAAAAACTATTAAAAACATTGGAAAATTGACAAGAAAATTTTCACGGGAACGAAGTCCCGGGCGAAAAGCTAGTAATAAATATAATATGATGTAGAACGCGTCTCCGTCAGGTAGCATTATGGTTATAAAGCCGTAAAAGTATAGTTTTCTCTGTGAACTATTTACGAACTCCAAAAACAACTGCAATTAAGTTGGAATAGCAATATTGAATTTCAAAACGAGATAATAATCTACTATATAAAAATAAGTCGGATTTTCCTTTCTGAGACGCTATAACTCCAGAACGCACGCACCGATTTGCACGGTTTTGCATTCGTTGGAAAGGTCTCGGACTCCGTGAGGTTTATAGGATACCTTTTATTTAAAAAAAAATTAGGACGCGGGCGGAGCCACGGGCGGAAAGCTAGTTCTCAATAATAAAATTCCACTTCCACGCTGGACTGGGAGTGAAAGGAAAACTTATAATATACCAGCTGCCTTCTTCTCAGGCATACTGTAAAAGTCGAGGCTTTTGCTACTGAGGGAGATAGACTGATAACCTCTCACCACTTAAGGCGACTACAGCACCCGATAAAGGCAGCACACATAGGAATAGTGCCATCTCCGTCGCTCAACAGGCCTGGGCCAGCAGTGCGAACAGTATCGATACACGAAGGTTACGGACTATGAAAGCGTGCGTGCGTAAAAACATGTTCGAAAGTTAGAAAAATGAGATTTATGGAAAGGTAACAGCTTAAATCGGAAAATATGTTAACTACTCATCGAGAGTGTTCAATCACGAACATTTTGATAGCAAATTCAAGTTCCTGTATGCATTTTACTATGGTTTCTACAGCTTAAAAGATACAAATATTGGGTATTTAGAGGTGACTTTGTGAGCTTTTTCTATCGAACCAAAAGTGCTGAATCATGTTTTCAGCAAACTACTTATCTAGTTTTTGTCCTGAATATTACCGTAGTATTTTTTTCTTCGATTTAATGCAGTGCGTCATGCTTATCTACGCATCATAAAATCGTAATTTAGGTGCTCTAGTCGCCTTAAGTAAACTACATCATATTTCATCCAATAACACTCTTAATTTTATGTATGGATTTATGTACGGATTTCTCACTAACTACCACTTGCTCAGCGGTGAAGGAAATCATTGTGATGAAACATTCTTCTTGTTATCGTGTAGGTATAGTCAAGTGTGTGGCGAACTTGGCTAACCTTGGTGTCAGAGTTTTCAAACCGCACAATGGCCTCTGACTTGGTTTTAACGACTGTAGTTAATCGACAACAGCCGGGACCGACAGCTTAACGTGCCCTCCAAAGCAAGGAAACGCTCGTGATACATTGCCACTTTGGTCACCCATCAGGTTCCATTTGGTAGTTCCTTTGGTGTAACATTTCATACGGGTTCTTTGAATATGGGTGCTTCTATTTTCTTAATGTCCTTTTACAAACAAAGAGTGTCTGTCTAGTTCTTCTCATTTGAAAATCAACTAATCTACAATAAGAACATACTGTTACTCTTTCACGCTTAAATGACTGGGCCAGTTTTGATAGGTATGGAGTTAGCTGACATCCTGGATTAACACATATGCTACATCTTCTTACCAGCCCCCTCATCTTCTTATATACGTCCCCACCGAGAGGCCACGGGCCTCCCTTCGAAACAAGAAGGGGATTTAAGCCATAGTCCACCACGCTGGTACAATGCGGGTTGTTGGACACCTAATACGGGTTGGTAGGCTAACGAAGTCCCGGGCGGAAAGCTAGTTTATCTATAAGTAACAACTACAATTAAATAATCAATTCCCCTTCATAAAATTTTATGTCTTCGTCTATAACCAGCACAAAAGTTATATAAACTTCGAAATGTCCAATGAATTTGGCTATTCATACAGATACAGAGTGAGACAAAAATAAAGATAATATTTTCAATAATGATTAACTTATCAATCACTTACACTTACACACGCACTCTAATTACTTACTCTAATTAATCTACCTTAGAATCTCAAAACAAACAAATATTGAATTAAGTCTAATTTAAGATAGTACCTAAGCATTAGAAATAACGTAAATCAAATGTATTCATTTGGGCTATAGCGATGATAGCCCAGTGGGTAATGAGCCAGACTTGTAATCCGTAGGTCGCGGGCTCAAATTCTGGTGCGGTCCTGTGTACCACTAAATTCGTCTTTTCCGATTTATGTACGGATTTCTTATTATCACTTGCTTAAAGGTGAAGGAAAACATCGTAATGAAACCCGTTCGTCCAAGAAAATTACTTTTCGAAAGACGAGCGGTCCACCAACCCGCATTGGTCCAGCGTGGCGGACTATGACCTAAATCCCCTTCGTGTTTCGAAGGGAGGCCCGTGCCCCTCGGTGGGGACGTATACGGGCTGATAAAAAAAATGTGTTCAATACGTAGATGAGCGCAGCATGCCCATTACAAGTATCTTCGAATTACTTACTGGGAAGCCCCAGCAAATAGATTGCAAAAGATTTACTGAAATAAAACATACAAGGTGATAACAAACCTCCTAGCTACTCGTATATTCAAAATCCTTCACCAGTATCACTCAAAGAACACATTTATGTTTTTTTTTTAAATATTTTTTCAATGGGAATAGTTCACTTTTTGCCTAAACGTAGACATTACTTCTACACCAGGCACGCGAGGGTTACGGGTAGCGCTCGGGTGGTGCACCCGAGTGGTGTCTACGTTTAGGAAAAAAAAAATCTTGGTACCGAAAAAAAAAATTATAAGATGGGTTCCTGTAAGTGATACTGGTTAAGGATTTTGAATATAGCTAGGAGGTTTTTATCACCCTGTATATTATTTTATTTATTTATTATTTATTTATCATAGTTGAAAACAGTCAAGGTAAACAGTCAAAGGTATTTTTTGTGGAAATAAGACAGTTTTTTTAAACATGTAAATGTGTTTTTGCATATCTAAAATATCGTATATCGAAATATCGTATTTTATAATATAAGGTCCTAATTTATTAGTGACTTTCCTTTTAACACGTTATTGTGTAGGTCAAAATATATCATTTGAGTCAAAAAACAAAGGTATAATATTAAATTGAAAAGGTCTTGAAAAATGTTGTTATGATATTTTTTCATTACTATGATGAATAAACCCATCCATTCAAACGTAAATATTAATGGCAGTAGTAGAGCGGGCGAGCGGGGAGTGGCCGGCTTCAAGTGATAGAGAACCATTCCTTTATCTTTAAATGGAAAATTATTTTTTAATTTTTTTTGCTAAATTTTATTTTAAGATAATTAAATTTTATGTTGTTTTTTGGAATACTATTAACCTATACAATAACGTCTTTGAAGGAAAGTCACTAATAAATTAGGACCTTATATATAGAAAGGGGTGTGTGGGATCGTAATATGTATGTATATTAGTGCTAAAAAATCGTTATCCTCACCTGGTAGCGGTGCTGCTGATCACCTCTATTGGCAACTTCCTTATTGTTTATTTCAATATTCATTAACATATTCTGACATTAGTAAAACCACGAAAATCGTTTACGTCTATTTACACTAATATTATAAAGAGGAAAGATCTGATTGTTTGTTTGTATTGAATAGGCTCCGAAACCACTGAACCGATTTGAAAAATTCTTTCACCTACATAATTCCTGATGAACATAGGCTACATAGTTTTTCCGAATTCCCACGAGAACGGAGTCCCGGGTGGAAGGCTAGTTTTATACAAACTGTGCCAGGTTCTATTATACATTTATATACCAACTAGCTTTCTGCTCGTGTCTTGCTCGCGTGGACTACAGGTTATATCGTGCCAAGCTGTGGGATAAAATGTAGCCTATGTCCTTTCCCAAGGTCTAATTTATCTTTTTCCCAAATTTCATCGAAATCGGTTTAGCGGTTGAGGCATGAAAGCGTAACAGACAAAGAGTCAGAGTTACTTTCGCATTTATGTGACTGTGAAAATGGGAGGGTACAACTTTCTTGATAGTCGTTAAGGTTCTTAGGTAGTATGATGATGATGAGCTATTGTAAATAGCTCTGACTACCCCGAAATAATAATAATAATAATAACGTTTATTGTACACACAGGACATAAATTACAGACATAAGTACTTATATATTATAGGTATTTTATATATGTAGGTATATATTATTTATTTATTTAGCTAATTGTATGTGCTTATATATTTATTAATTATTATTTTTGTATTATATATTTAATATATCACTTTATCTTGGTACACCCTTGCCCACTTCAACTGCCTCTCCCTCTCACATAGGTTAGCTGAGTTAAGCTCGCCGTTGTACATGTCCTTTCTTTGTGTATTTTTTTTTATATGTATTTGTGTGTACAATAAAGAATAATATATATATATATATATAAGACAGTACACACAAAAAGGTTCCGCTTATTTCTAAAAAGAAATTTCTACCAGCAGACCTGTTGATAGGATAGAGCAAGAAGAAAGGAAGACAGACGTGTACTATAGGAGAAAAATAGATGTAACAAATTGAATGCTAATTATTACTTAAATACTACATATTACTCTAGCTAAATATATATAAAATTTTATAAACCTAGTACTAAAGATATAATAAATACATATATATATATATATATATATATATTTAAACAAATACATATAATACATATATTTAAAAAAGTTGTACTTTTACTAAACACAGTCACTTATAATATTAGTAGAAAGTAGGGATATTGATCATATCTTAGTAGAGTTCATCATTTTTATACTGTACACCCTGTATAGTGAATAGTTGTTGTTGCCAAATTCTAACCCATAATTTTACACCATAAGTCGTTTCCATTCAGCCATTACTAGACGGGGTAGCTAGAGGTATTCTATTATGGCCTGATAACTCAGTGGTAATGACACCAGTGACCTTTTCTACTGATTTAAAGGTTGCAATTTCGATTCTGGAGTAACAGAGAGGTGTATTGTAGTATATCAGGAATACGTTACTAGGTTTGCTATTTTTGGAACTTTTTTTTTTTTTAATGATGAGTTAACTCTTGACCTCAATCTTGACCATAAGGTCAAAGATGAGGTCAACGATGGAGCGAGTTAACCCAGAAAATGCTTCTGGGTTAACTCGCACTGGTACTCCCACGCACCGACGGAACACAGCAAGCTGTTTGGCGTCGGACTTCGGTAGGAGGGTGGTCGCGAACCAGACGGCCCTTTACAGAGCCTACCACACCGCATGAGACCATAGGAAGACACCTCAGATTCAGAAAAATATGAAATGTCGTTGCCTGGGATGGCATTACTAGGAGGCTGGTCTTATTTGTGTTTCCTTAGTCGCCTCTTACGACACCCACGGAATGAGATGGGGTGGTGTTATTCTCAACCGATCAGCACACGGTTAAAAACAAGAACAAGTTTAGAAAGCTAAAATCCCTACTAATATTATAAATGCGAAAGTAACTCTGTCTTTGGCCGTCTGGTTCGCGACCACCCTCCTACCGAAGTAAGACGCCAAACAGATTGCTGTGTTCCGTCGTTGCGTGGGAGTACCAGTGCCTTAATTGTCATTTTCCGGATTAACTCGCTCCATCGTCGATCTCATCTATGACTTTGTAAAAAGGGCTATTACGAATTTTTGATTATCTGTTAGAAAAGCAACCATGGGAATAAATTGCTCAGCTCCAGAGTTATTCAGATATTAAGTAAATTAAAATTAGAAGTAAGAAAATTTATATGATTGACTTAAAAAGAGCGACCCTCTTAGTTTTTTTGCTATTGTATTTTTATGACGTTTTCAAGAAATACTTTGTTTGTTCTATGAAAATAAAGTATTTTTGAGTTGATTTGACCTTCGTAAAGATTGGGGCAAGAGTATCTCATAATTTAAAAAAAAAAGTCTGTCTGTTACGCTTTCAGGCCTACCGCTACAAATTATCAAATTCAATTTTGTAAAAGCAGCATTATACAAAACCATCTCAACCCAGAAAGTTCGCCGTTACAAAAATTATTCGTCGGGTCACTAGCTCAGTATGGTCGTTACCAAAATGTTCAGTTCGCATCCCCTTTATAACTGCACCATTATCACGGTATAAGGTTGTAACAGTACCTTCTCGGAAAGTCCTACTTCCTTCCTTCCTTCCTTCCTTCCTATTATTATAAAGAGGAAAGATTTGATTGTTTGTTTGCTTGCATTGAATAGGCTCCGAAACTACAGGACCGATTTGAAAAATTCTTTCACCATTAGAATGCTACATTATCCCTGAGAGACATAGGCTATAAAACTTTCCTGAATTCCCACGGGAACAAAGTCCTGAGCAGAATTATGGATGTATTATGGATGTATAGATAAATTGCTCAGCTCCAGAGTTATTCAGATATTAGGAAAGTCAATTAAAATTAAAAGTAAGAAAATTTATATGATTGACTTAAAAAGAGCAACCCTTAGAGTTTTTTGCCTATTCTTCTCCTGAGGAAGACTGCACCTTTGCGAATAGGCGCAAAGTCAAAAGTGCTTATTTTACTATATTGACATGTTCATTGTTCAAGTAACATTTTGTATGTTCTATGAAATAAACACATTTGAATTGAATTGAATGATGGATGTATAGATGTTTGTTACTCTTTCACGTTCAAACGGCTGGACCGATTTTGATAAAATTTGGTATGGAGGTAGCTGACACCCTGGATTAATATAGGATACATAGGCTACATAATTTTCCTAAATTCCCACGGGAACGAAGTCCTGGGCGGAAAGCTAGTACGTTCATATTATTAAAAAACTGGGAAAAAATCTCATTAACTTCCGTTTTTTGAGAAAATCCTTTACATACCTGCTGGCGACGCACGAATATTTGTATGAAAATTCATTACATGCCTGTTGTGTTTTTTAAACAGCATAAAATAAAATAAAAAACTGAAAAGTTTATTTATTTTTCAATTTTTAATTAAATATTGAAGAGTATATAAGAAACATTGTAAGAGCCTATTAAATTCGAGATTTGCCCTTGATTTACCTGGATTTTAATCATTAGATCCTGACTTGGTGACAATGAGACCACCTCTGAAGTATAATCTTTCAAACTAAAAATAATTTTGAAAACCGGTCCACAAACGGCGGAGAAATCGGTAAATATACATATAAAAAGATACATACAGACGAACATAGAGCTTCCTTCCTATTTTCCCTTCTGTTTTTGTTTACGTGTGCAATAAAGAATTTATTTATTCATTCATTCCTTCTTTTTTGAAGTCGGTTAATGAGAGAAGGCATTGTGCCAAAATGTAAAAAGTTGATATTTTGAAATTGCAGATGCAGGCAGAGAATTTCATTCCTTAGCGGTGCGCAGTCTGAAAGATGAAGAGAAGCGCTAAGTACGGATCCGAGGAATTTCTACAAGAGTTGTATTTGATTAATCAAGTTAACCCACTTTATATTGTCTTTATTTTATACCATTACACTGTTCAATAAAGCTCTACAAAAGAGTTTTATCACGCGAATGGCGGATTAGAGTCTGTTGTTGTATTCTACACAAATATTTGGGAATTGAACCCAGAACTCAATACTCAATATTTTATTGCATCCATAGGTTTGTCATATAGGTTTTACAATTAATATAGTATCCATTATCGACCCTGTTCTAGGGCACTGCAATTTATAAGGGTAAACTTATTCTAGTCGCTTATAATTAGTGAGATCAATTTGTGTGAGTGTGTATAAGAGAGAGAAAGTTCAAGTTCTGTGTTGTGGAAGAGTGTGTGTATGTGTAGTGTATGTTATGTGTGTATATGTGCTTTAGCGATTGTGTGTGTGTTTTATATTTAGTCAATTTTATTTTATTTTTTGTGTTTAGATTTTTATCAAGTATCGTGTAAAAAGTCTTAAACTTTGTAGTAACATTTTGAATATAATAGTTTCTTTATTAAGTTTATATATTTTTATTACTCGTCTCATTTTTTATTGACTCTGGAAGTTTATTATAAATTTTTACAGACATTATTAATGGACCTAATGAGTGTAAGTGTAACCGGGAAAGAGGTTGAATATGTGGTTTGATAAATTGTTCTTAGTGGATATTTGTTAGGCATGTCTCTACGCTTAGTAAAAAATTCGAAATGTTTTCTGACAAATTTGCATATTTCGAGAATATAAATACAAGGTAGTGTTAGGATTTCGTGCTCAATGAAATAGGGCTTACAACTGTCTATTGTATTAATCTTATATATAAAAATGAATCACTAAATCTGTTGGTAAGCGCAAAACTGGAGAACGGCTGGACCGATTTGGATGATTCTTTTTTTGTTGTGTTCCTTATTGTCAGGAGAAGGTTCTTATGAAAGAAAAAATTTAAAAAGTGACACGGGAACGAAGTCCCGGGCGGAAAGCTAGTCTTATATATAAAAATGAATCACTAAATCTGTTGGTAAGCGCAAAACTGGAGAACGGCTGGACCGATTTGGATGATTCTTTTTTTGTTGTGTTCCTTATTGTCAGGAGAAGGTTCTTATGAAAGAAAAAACTAAAAAAGTGACACGGGAACGAAGTCCCGGGCGGAAAGCTAGTGTTGAATAATATTCTTTAGTCTTTTTTGTATGGTGAAAACTGTTAGCGCATCGGTACTGTTTCCCCATAAGTCCGTCGATCAAGAGACAGCAACACTACCATTCTACCAAACTGGCCGTCAATCTATAAAATTTATTTAATCGTATGGCGTTCATGCATTGTAGGCATAAACTAAAATGATAAACTTAGTTGATAATTAAAAAAGATCCTGGGCCCCGATTCTGTAACTTGAGTTGTGTGTCGATGGAATGGAGGCCATTTTATCTGTTCAGGTGGCAAAATTGAGAACTATTAGATTTTCATATACTTGCTGACAACCACCCCGACCAGCAGCGCCACCGCCAACCGAACGTAAAGTTGCAAACTACCTAGCAACTGTTAATAATTTTAAGATTTATTTATTTAGATTTGTTATTTGAATATTAATTATATTAATTTTATTTTTAATTTAATTTAATTTGACGGCCGGTTTGTTCGAGTGGTAGTGACGCTGCCTCTTGATTGGCGGGTCCTGGGTTCGATCCCCAGTCGGAGCAAACATTTGTGTAAAAAGCAGATGTTTGTTTTCGGGTCATGGGTGTTTGTGTTTGTCTTTATGTGTGTTCCAAGGGACCCACGACACAAGGGAAAACCTTAGTGTGGGCCTTTAAGTGTGTAGCGTTTTAGCGTTTAACTGAAAATTCAGTTGATGGTGGCGCTACCAGTCAAAGCAGCCGTATGAAATGAAATTATTAGATGTATGAAATTTGGATAGTTCTCAATTTTGCCACCTGAACGGATAAAATGGCGACCATTACATAGATACACAACTTAAGTTACAGAATCGGGGCTCAGGTCCCGCAACCATTCAACCACCTCAGGCGTTAATCTAAACAGATCCAGCGGCTCCCCCCTATAGCATCGCAGTGGGCATCATTGAACAATGTGCTCTACGGTTTGGTCCTCCAGCCCACAATCACAGAAATAAAAGGACTAGCTACCCATTACCCATTCAATTTCATTAATTTGACGATTATTTAAACGTATCACTACACAAACATATTATCACTTTCACAACACAATACACAACACCGATCACACTCGCACTCGACGCACCTCGCAGGTGGTAGCTGAAAATCAGTGCTTTGTCGCATCCAGCGGCAAAATTGTCACTGAGCTACGGCCATGTAAGATTAATTCTCTATTTTTATATATTTTTTTTCTTTTTAATTTCAATTCTTAAATTAATTAATTTAATTTAATGTAGCAATGTAAGTTTTTTAATTAAAAAAAGTTGGTAATGAGCCAGACTTATAATCCGGAGGTCACAGGTTCAAACCCTGGTGCAGGTCTGTACCAGTAAATTCGTCTTTTTGGATTTATGTACGGATTTCTAATTATATCACTTGCTCAATGGTGAAGGAAAACATCGTGATGAAACCCGCCCGTCCAAGAAAATTCATTTTCAAAAGACGAGCGGTCCACCAATCCGCATTGGGCCAGCGTGGTGGACTATGGCTTAAATCCCCTTCGTGTTTTAAAGGGAGGCCCGTTCCCCTCGGTGGGGACGTATAAGTATGGGCTGGTAAAAAAAAATGTAAGTTTTTTGTGTGCAGAAATAAACGATTCATTTATTCCCATCCTCATTTGTGCTTTAGGTAGTTGCATCTGGCATACCCTATGCGAATCTATAAAAGAACTTTTACCTAATCTATAAAAATAATATATAAAAGAACTTTCAATACACAGTTTTGGGAAAAATACCGACATAAATTCTAGTAGTAGTTTTCTTTTTTCCACCAGGATAGGCAGGGACGAAGCCATACAGCTATAATAGACTCATCAATTTTCTGACGAATAGTTTTCCATAGATACTCAGGGTAGCTATTCTACTAACAAATGGCGTCTAAATGGGCCTTTTTATTTATTATAATTCGAACGGCACGGCACGGCATGACAGAATTTGTATTGCCTTCTATGTTCCCAACTTCTAGAATCACTAGTGCATAGGAGCTAATGGTAATACAATTTTACCGTGCCGTTTTGGTAATATGGCACCTCCATATTTTGTTTTAAACCAGGTGATTAAAAATGTAAACAAATAACCTACGGACAAAAAAAATTGCACTCCATATATACTCGTACAGCAAATCCCTTTGAGATTACTGAAACACTTATGCAAAAGCATTTTTGAAACTTTTTATGCACTTAAAACAGTCAGGAATATTTTTTTTTTCAACAAAATACTGAAATTCGTCATAACCTGACAACACCGTGACAAGTTTCGAGCTCTTTTATTATTCAAACGGCACGGCATGGCATGACAGAATTTGTATTACCATTGCCTTCTATGTTCCAACTTCTAGTATTATTAGTGCGTATGAGGCTTAGAGCATACACTCTATAGACGAAGTACTTATGACGTCACAGCACTTTTGAAAGAGATGCAAACATGTGAGCTCCTACAAGATAGTAAGAGATAGGTTTTTCTGAGTAACCCATTTTTTGATGTCACGCTTTTCAAAGCGTGACAAACAAAGCGTATATCTGCAGCTTCTGTCAGTCATTACGGTTTTTAAGGTTTTGCGTATAAAGTTTATTCGTTTTTGTGGTGAATTTGTGAGAAAAGAGACTCCATTGGTTAAGTTGTTATACAGCTTTTGTACAGTGAGGTATGGTTGGGTGCAGGGAAGGGGTAAACTATTGCTATCTAAAAGGGTCGCGCTCCTGGCTCCGTCTATAGTATATATGGTCTAAGGTATGAGGCAATGGTAACACAATTTTGCCGTGCCGTTTACTTATTATAAAAAGGCCCACTGGCACGCCGTCATCTTTGTTTTCATTTTAGGACATTTTGTTCAAAATAGGATATAAAATGAGAATGGTAACCACTTCATCCGTTCAAGAGTCGAAATGTAGAACTAAACCTTATACCTTTGACTGGCAACAACACCGCCAACTGAATGATAATACTTACTAGATAAAATGGATATAGTTGGGGTTGTTATTTTTTTTATCATAGAAAGGGTTAACTCTTGACCTCAATCTTGACCATAAGGTCAAAGATGAGGTCGACGATGGAGCGAGTTAACCCAGAAAATGCCTATAAAGGCATTGGTACTCCCACGCACCGACAGAACACAGCAAGCTGTTTGGTGTCGGACCCTTTACACACCGCATGAGACCATAGGACGACACCTCAGATTCAGAAAAAAGTGAAGTGTCGTTGCCTGGGATGGATTACTAGGAGGCAGGTCTCATTTGTGTTTCCTTAGTCACCTCTTACGACACCCACGGAAAGAGATGGGGTGGTGTTATTCTCAACTGATTACCACACGGTTAATTTGCTGGCTGGGCCGGTTGTCATCAAGTGTATAAGATTTTAATAGTTTTAAATTTAGCTACCTGAACGAATAAAATGGTCACCATTGTCATTTAACCACCATTGAGAAGCCATTCATTAGTAGAATAAACGCCCTGGTGACAAGAAATTCCTACCTCACATATTATCGGAAAATTTCGCTTTAGTTACAGACAGCAGCACATCAGGTTACTATTTGCACTACGGAAGCCAGCTCTAATATTAGCGAGATAAGGGTGCTGTCAAGGTCAACATGGATAGGCTGATGTGCTGCTGTGCGTACTTCGGAATTTTCCATACAAATCAAAAAAAGGCAATGAATATTTTATTTGTTGCCTCGAAGGCTACCTATTGTGATTCGCTATATGATGGTTCTTTTGTTAAATATAGGAGATATCTCGAATACATTTACTGGTGTGGAATGAATTGATAACGCCTATTGCTCAGAAGCAGTGGTAGCCCAGTTGGTAATGAGACAGACTTGTAACAGACTGCGCGACGCAAAAGAGGGTAATGTGTTTATCAGCCTATGTATGTATGTGGGTTTGTATCTTTGTGGCACTATTTAGACCGAACGCGTGGACCGATTTTGATAAGTGATACGTCGTTTGATTTGTCATAACGGCGCAAATGTTATAGAAAGCATAAAAATTTGGAAAAATCAAAATGGCTGATTTTGGAAGCCATATTGTGGAAAAGAAAGAAATGAAAATCGACGAACTATGTCAAATGAGGTAAGATCGTTGAATAGGTATTAAAAAAACATTTTTAGGTTTTTCATATCGTTTTTCAATAAGAATTACCGTTTAGGATCTATAACGATTTAAATTTGATTAGTAACGATTCGATGTAGGCTTTTGATTCGAAAATTGTTTAATTTTTATGCAAGTGAGATATACACAGCTAATGAGAAAATCAATAAACAAATATAAATAAGTATCTGACCCTAACTAAAAAGTATAAAATAAAATAAATTTATTTAAAAAATAAAAAATAAACTCGTCTGCTTGGTAACGACTACAAAGAAAAAAAACAAGTAAGTCCATTAGTCGAGACTTTTGTTATTGAATAACATAACGGGACCCATCGAAAATCTAGCTTCCTAATAATGGCTTCTTTTTAGTTGTTACTAAGCAGTAAAGTTTTTTATTTTTTAATTAATCTGAGTTATGTACGGATTTAGTAATTATTACTTGCTCAGCGGTGAAGGAAAACATGAAACCCGCTCTATATCTTTTCGTTTTTGAAAGGCACGCGATCCACCAACCCGCATTGGTCCAGCATGGTGGACTATGGCCTAAATCCCCTTCGTGTTTTCTAAGGGAGGCCCGTGACCGTCGGTCGGGACGTATCATCATAGGATTGCTTTAATTCTCTCCATAAAGCTGAGCAACGTTACTTTACAATACCCAATTGACACCCCTTAAAAAACTTCGACTTCTAAGGCCGTTTTTTATGCCTTATAAGTCGAATTTTATGAACATGCGAAAGTCTCCTAGTGAGGCTGTAATAAGCTCACATTAACGCTTTAAATTCAGTCAAAATTCTTATTTTAAATCTTATACTTATCACACTTTAATTTAAAGCATATTGCTCTTACGAGTTAACTTGAGACCAGCAGGCGTATTCAGGAGCGTTCGACTATTTTCCGAATTCGACTCGAGTCGAAGACGAGTCGAATGCTACGGAAATCTTTATTCACAACGACGTTCGATTCGTCTTCGACTCGTTTCCGTCTTCGGAAACTATGTGACATAGATATTTTTTTTTTGTTAAATTTATCCCTTACGGGAAAGGCAAAGGAAACTATGTCCATGCAGCCATGTCTTCAGTGAAAAATCTTCTTTAAGCAGAAACACTGTTATCACTTGAATTTTTCATCACTACACGAATTTTACTGCATAATACACTATCACTATTACACATTAAACAACTTTTTCACGCCGAAAATGAAAATTCAATTGACAAAGCAACCGCTCACGCCGAGTTCCCGCCAAAGACCTCTGTGAAATAGATAACACGTTTGTGCAAGCATTTACGGAGATAGTAGATTTGATTGAACGAATAACTGAGTGAATGAAAAATTATAACATTTATAAAATATCATTTTATTTCTTTAATTTAATTCTTAGATGAATTTCTGGCCTATAGAAAATATAGATTTACTTTTTAAATGGTTTTTAACCATGGTAAACTTAATAATTCTTCATTATAAAAACTTTTTTAAAAATTTACGAAATGTCTTTGTAAACGAGATGTAAAGTATCAAGATCTTGCTTTGCTTTGTTGTGGCGGTTTATTTTGTGTTTTTTTGAAACTAACTTGAAACGTACAACATACTGATTCCCGTAGGAATTTGGGAAATTTTACAGTTTATGTACTATTCCGACGTCGCTATATTAATTGGACATTTCATCAAAATCCGTCCGAGAGTTTTAGCGTGAAGAAGGAACAAACATCCATCCATACTTACAAGCTTTCGTATCTAAAATATTAGTAGGATACTTATGTGTTTTTTTGTAATTATTAGTAGGATGGTGTGTTGAAGCTACAATATTAAGCTACAATAGGGTTTATTAATTTAGCTTCTAGGTACTCACTGTTCCACTACTTAACTATTGTTATTAATGAGAAATTAGTATTCAATGTTTGTAAGAATACCTAACTGCTGTTGTAAATAAAACTAAAGCGATTTAAAATAAACTGTGTATTATAATATGTTCAGTTTTGTTCAAGATTTTTTTTAATAAGTAACAATACAATTATATACTTGCAATAAGTACTATCACAGAAAAAAAAAGGTTTGCATCGCAAGTGAACAATAAAGTATGCTAAACTACTTAAAAATAGACACAGTCAATCTTCATAAGTAAATGTTCTAGGGGATAAGCAGAGCATTCAGTAGGTACTAGCATAAGTGCTCTCAGAACCATTTACCTCGAGAGTTAAGAAATAAGTATTATGAGCATTTTACACGTCATGTTTGTGATTTTTGCCCAGTCACCCCAATAACTATGGAGTGATGTCAATTTATTTGTAAAACAACGCCAAGGCCTTTTAATACTGCAGTTTATGGACCTCATGTGCATTTTATTAAATTTTTCTTCAGGACTGTTCATGTCAGCCTGCGAAATCGGGGTCATCAGGCTAGGTTGGGTAGCCTGAATACTCTGAAAATAGTCAAAAATTTGGATATTAGTAGATATATCTAGTTATTTTATTTCTATGAAGGCAATTTAAATATAAAGTTAATTATAAGCAACTAGCTTTCCGCCTGCGGCTCCGCCCGCGTGGACTACATGTTATATCGTGCCCAACTGTGGGATAAGATGTAGCATATGTCCTTTCCCAGGCTCTAATCTATCTCTGTACCAAATTTCATCAAAATCGGTTCAACAGTTTAGGCGTGAAAGACGGATAGACAGATAGACAGACAGAGTTACTTTCGCATTTATAATATTAATAAGTAAGGATAAAGAATTACACAGATAAGCAAATCTTATTTTTAACAAAACATTTCCTACTTGATAGTGAATGCTATGAAATCACATCCACATCCTCATAACTTCTGGCGCATTCAGTGCCTGAGTTGTTTGCGTTATTGATGTAGACATTGACGTCTGGCCCTTTGTTACAAAATTTCTGTTAACTATCTTGTGCCAGAAAGTGCAAGGCTGTAAAAAAATCAATGCAGAAATTAAAACTATTTGTAACAAGATCTTACCACAATTTTTGTTTAATAATGAGTCTCCGATGCCTCTGTATCTTGTGAAAATAAAGGCAAGAATCTGTATTTTAAATTACACCAATTATACATACTTACTTACTTTGAATTCCACGGAAATGGCTAATATCTTGGTGGTTGGTGGATAATATGTTTACAAATTACTCAACAAAGTGAGATATTCGCAAGGAAGCGACTTTTAAATGATATATGTTTTGAAAATTGGTATCTTGAAAAGTATTTAAAAAATCCCTTATCTCCATGTTGGAAGACATCGTCTCCGGTCCTTGTTTTGCTCTTTCTTTATTTCTCACTCGAATTGCTACGTAAAACTGAATTTTAGCTTGATTCTAGCACAAAATGTTTATTTACAAGTGTAAGTCGAATGCTCAGAAGCAATCGTGAACTTTTTCGAATTTGGGTCCGAATTTGAATGTCAAATTTGACATTCGGATCGAGCCGAACGCTGTAGAATACAGTGAGTCGAAGGCATTCGAAAACGGATCGAATTTCGATCCGTTCTCGATAGTCGAACGCTCCTGAATACCCCTGCTGGAGGTTTACCATGATAAACAAGTCTGCAACGCTTATTCGTACCACGATGGCTTATAAGCGATTCAATTTTGGCGTTGTTGCGATTCAAAGGCAGACCAGCGACAATTTATTTTAAAAATAAAAATGGAACATAGACAACCGAGCAGTTCAAAAGCAGCGCCATCATGGTACCATTTTAAAAAACATTCCAATTGCGAAGCAGTTCAAAGTTAGATCCTAAACAGAAATGCTTTTAAACGATCGTGGTAGGTACCCTGAGCCGACGACGTTATTTTTGGTGTACGGTGTGCTGAATGAACAATATCGAAAAAGAGTCAAGACACGTATCGGTAGCAAAGATGCTATATTTGTATACTTTTTTTGATATTTTATCATTTTGCACACTGTACAGTCACGGAATGAAAACCTTCGTCAGTTTTCAAATTGATTCCTTTATCGTGCCCCGAGAACATATTACCTTTTGAAAATTTGACACAGAACTGACTGTTTCATAGAAAATTATGCTTCATTATTTCTGTTACAAAATTCAAATTGATTTAGCTCAAGATTTGTGTTGAATAAGAAGATTAGTATCATAGAAAAGTTCGCACATGTTATAACAAACTAAAAACTTCTTTTGGCTAGATTTATGAACAAAACTAGGTTGACAACACCTTTCTAATGTCTGTCAAAGACGTCAGACGTCATATAAACTGATTAATTGCAAAATATCTTTTGATGGCAAACTTCAAGCACTGTTGTTTATATTGGCGGGAATGATTCTTGCGCAAGTGTAAGAGAAAATTGACATAAGTTGACGAACCTTGTAATTTATAGCAAACGTCATATTGAATTAAATGTTAGCAGTACTGTTTTTGTTCTGGAATGTTGACATAATTGATTCTTGCATTAGTGCAAGCGAAAATCGGCCTTAAGGTGACGAACCTTTTTATTCCTCGACTGTACATTGAAGGTAACGTCGTCGGCCCAGCAGCTCGAGTACGATGGTGATAGCGCGTGCAATGCGCCGCTGTCTTATATCAAAACGTCAACATTGACAACACCAGAGGGCGAGCAAGCCTTTGCGTGGGGCCCTCGCGCAAGCAAAGTCAAGTTTCAGCGTCAGCCGAGTGGCGAGCCGCACGAATTTGTCGCCATCGAGCTGCTGGTCTCAAGTTAACTCGTACGAGATTTTAAGTTCCTTTAAAATCCAATAGATGGCGCAGCGTGTACTCTAGAACGCGGTATTGAAGTGTTACTGCCAGTGAATAGATAAGGATATAACATCTCTGGTTTTGAAAGCGCTAATAAGAAGACACTTGAGACTATATTTTTTGTAGAGCTCTATTGAGTCCCTCAATAGCTTGAATTATTGTTGCATGACTATCGATAGTTGACCTTGAAAAACAGTAAGAATATACAGGGTGATAAAAAACCTCCTAGCTATATTCGAAATCCTGAACCTATCACTTACAGAACATTTTTTTTTTTTTTTAATAAAAAAAATTCGGTGGATTTTTTTTTCCTAAACGTCGACACCACTCAGGTGCACCCCCCGAACGCTACCCGCACCCCTCGCGTGCCTGGTGTAGGAGTAATATCTATTTTAGGCAAAAAATGAACTATTCCCATTGAAAAAAATAATAATAAAAAATTCATAAATGTGTTCTTTGAGTAATACTGGTTAAGGATTTTGAATATAGCTAGGAGGATTTTTATCACCGTGTAACTACCGATAGTATCTATAGCTAATAGTTTGCGATACTTTTGATGACAGACCAAACTATCGATACTATTGAATTCTAATACTATCGATATTCTTACTATTTTTCAAAGTAACGATAATATCGATAGACTATCGATACTTTCTACAATTGGTTGCAACACTAGCTTGAAGAAAAATATTTCTAACTAGCTTCCCGCCCGCGACTTTGTCTGCGTGGATTTTGGTCAGGTGTCCGGAGTGTGGGCTCAAAGACCTCTTCGTTTCGGGGATGCTTGAATGTATGATATAAATTGGGTAATTTTACATAAATAAAAAAATATATATTTTATTCCACTTTAAATTAAAAGTATATTAATTTGTACTCGTACAGTTATTAAACATAAATACCTTTCTGAGAGTCTGGTGTCCATACTAGACTAAAATCCTGTAATTAGCGAAAGCAAGTCCCCACTTTCCAAAAAGTAAGTACCCAAATGAAAAAAAAAGGTATGTTTTTTTTTGTTTTCATTACTTATCTATAATTCCTATTGTTTGTATGTATAATTGTAAAATAAATACAAAACAATTTTTTTTTATAAATTGCAAAACTACTATCATAGATACAAGATTTTGAAGTCTCCTAATGGGTACATATTAAAATGTCAGAAAACATGATGCATTTACTTAAAAAGCATTAGCCCAAATTACCCGAAATCGAAATACCTTATGATTCAAAATACCTTTGCCCAGTACACCTTACCGTAAAATTCCAGAATTTGAAATACTACATAGTAGGTACTTATTATGTCAAATTTTTAAAATAACGAGTCTATAAATATCAAATTTTCAATTAACCTTAAATAATAAAACCAAAATTGTAATACAAACAAACATCATGTGGCATTGTCATAGCCGCGTAAAATGTGACGCATATATTTTATCATTCATCATTCTTTTTTATTATTTTTATGAGATGGGTTAACTCTTGACCCCAATCTTGACCAAGGTCATAGATCAGGTCGACGATTGAGCGAGTTCACCCAGAAAATGCCATTAAGGCATGGTGCTCAGCTCCAGAGTTATTCAGATATTAAGTCAATTAAAATTAAAAGTAAGAAAATTTATATGATTGACTTAAAAAGAGCAACCCTCGGAGTTTCTTGCCTATTCTTCTCCTGA
Source organism: Aproaerema taeniolella (assembly GCA_949987775.1). Lineage (NCBI taxonomy): Eukaryota > Metazoa > Arthropoda > Insecta > Lepidoptera > Gelechiidae > Aproaerema > Aproaerema taeniolella. The sequence goes on from OX465264.1 coordinate 13,734,154, forward strand.
GGAAGACTGCACCTTTGCGAATAGGCGCAAAGCCAAAAGTGCTAATGTAATTCATAATATTGACGTGTTCAAGTATCATTTTATATGTTCAATGAAATAAACACTTTTGACTTTTTTTGACTTTTGACTTTTGATAAAATGAGAATGGTAACCACTTCATCCGTTCAAGTGTCGAAATGTAGAACTAAACCTTATACCTTTGACTGGCAACAACACCTCCAACTGAATGATAATACTTACTAGATCAAATGGATAAAGTTGGGGTTGTTATTTTTTTATCATAGGATGGGTTAACTCTTGACCTCAATCTTGACCATAAGGTCAAAGATGAGGTCGACGATGGAGCGAGTTAACCCAGAAAATGCCTATAAAGGCATTGGTACTGACGGAACACAGCAAGCTGTTTGGCGTCGGACTTCGGTAGGAGGGTGGTCGCGAATCAGACGGCCCTTTACAGAACCTACCACACCGCATGAGACCATAGGGCGCCACCTCAGATTGAAAACAAACTGAGGTTTCAAAGACCTTTATAAGATGGATTACTAGGAGGCAGATTCATGTTTTATGTTTTCTGTCATTGTAATATGTACCCCTCCTAATGAGACTGAAATAAGCACAAATTAACGCTTCAAGCCCAGTCAAAATTCTTATTTAAAAATATTCACTTCACTGTTTATCGCACTATTTAATAATAAAATAATATTAATAAATAGTTACTTACTTTCCCATTTATTACATTAGTAAGGAAGTAAGGATAGAAAAGAATAGAAAATATTTATTCGGCAAATTATACATTATGTAGGTAATTCTAAAGAAAATAAATTACAAATTGCAGAAACGGATGCAGCTCAGCATAATAGCACAGCCTGAGCTATGACGCTAGTTTTCAGCTGCAACTGGAATAACTAGCTTCAACCCGCGACTTTGTCCGTGTGGATTTTAGTCAGGTGACCGGAACGTGGTCTTAAAGTACACACAGCAGCATGTCAGGTTACCCATTTGCACTCCGAAAGCCGACGGTATTACAAGCGAGATAAGGGCGACATCAAGGTCAACACGTATAGCCTGATGTGCTGCCGTGTGTACCTCATCATTTAAGGAGTGCTTAAATGTGCAGGGTGTAAGGGACAGTTTAATAAATACTTGAATGGTGGAATCTACCCATCACTATCATCAGCTTCAAGTTATTATCTTTTGCCAGAAACGTTAAGTAAAGGAGTTTTCATTATACAGGTTGAAAAAGAAACTCCCAGCTATATTCAAAATCCTTAACCAGTATCACTTACTGAACACTTTTTATTTTTATTTAATTTTAGATTATGTAGACACCACTCGGGTGCACCCCCCGAGCGCTAATATGTTCAGTAAGTGATACTGGTTCAGAATTTTGAATATAGCTAGGAGGTTCTTTTTCAACCTGTATATTGCTGGTTTTCGTGTTTTATGCTGTTATTATTGGTTTTTGTTGTTTAATTAAGTGTTATTAAATAAATATTTAATTTTGAAACAGACAATTTAAGAAAAACAAAAAAAAAAATTTCCTGTAGAAAATTCCACTGGAAAATTATTTTGAGCGAATTCAGGGTTGCAGTTTTTGCCAAGCTATCCTTTACACCCAGTAAGTACCTACCCATGTATTGGGTATACAAGATGTTTCAAAAAAACCCAAAACAAAAATTATTCAAAATTAATTAAGATTTAGCTTATTGCACAGCTCTATTACAAATACGACAAGTATGTCATATTAACTATATGAAACTTTCATTTTGTAGATGTCAAACCGTGCAACTGATTACTAAAGTTGCGACTGTTTCACTTGGAATTTCTTTTTTTTGGGTTTTTTTGAAACACCTTGTTTATCATAATCTGGGTGTAAGGGTGTAAGTATGAGGCTGAAGTAAGCTCAAATTAACGCTTCAAATCCAGTCAAAATTGTATTAAAAAAGCCACTTCTCTATTTATGTTAGTATTTTGTTTTAAATATAAGTTCCGTTAAAATCAGAAAGATGGCGCAGCATGCACTTTAAAACGTGGTATTGAAGTGTTACTGCTGTGAATAGACAAGGGTAATCTAAAGACAAAAAAGAAAATATTAATTCTATCAAAATTTTTGTAAAGCTCTATTAAGGAGCTTTTTTTAGGGTTTCCCAAACGTAGACACCACTCGACTGCACCCCCCGAGTGCTGCCCGCACCCTCAAAAATATTTTTTTTCATAAATATGTTCTGTAAGTGATACTGGTTCAGGATTTTGGTTCGTTTTCAACCTGTATATTGCTGGTTTTCGTGTTTTACACTGTTATTATAAGTTTTTGTTGTTAAATTAAGTGTATAAAAATAAATAATTTAATTTTGAAACAGACAATATTAAAAAGACAAAAAAAACAATTTTCCTGCAGAAAATTCCCCTGGAAAATGATTTTGAGCGAATTCAGGGTTGTAGTTTTTCCCAAGCTATACTTTACACCTAGTAAGTACCTACCCAAGTATTGGGTATACAAGGTGTTTCAAAAAAACCCAAAAAATAAAAAATTCAAAATTAATTAAAATTTAGCTTATTACAAATATGACAAGTATGTCATATTAATTATATGAAACTTTCATTTTGTGGATGTCAAATCGTGCAACTGATTAATTGAGTTGCGACTGTTTCACTTTTAAAATTAAATTTTTGAATTTCTTTTTTTTTGTTTTTTTTTGAAACACCTTGTATAATATCATAGTCTGGGTGTAAGGGACTTTGAAGTCTCGTATGAGGCTGAAATAAGCTCAATTTAACGCTTCAAATCCAGTCAAAATTCTATTTAAAAAGCCACTTCTCTATCTAAGTTAGTATTTTGTTTTAAAGATAAGTTCCGTTAAAATCCGATAGATGGCGCAGCGTGCACTCTAAAACGTGGTATTGAAGTGTTACTGCTGTGAATAGACAAAGGTATAGACAAGGGTAATCTAAAGACAATACAGAATACAGTATTTCTATTGGTTTTTTTTTGTAAAGCTCTATTAAGGGAGCTTGAATATAAATACTTGTGACTAGTTTTCCGCCCGCGGCTTTGTCCGCGTGGATTTTGTTCGGGAGTCCGGAGTGCGGGCTTTATTATAACCAGTTTTCCGCCCGCGGCTCCGCCCGCGTGGACTACAGGTTATATCTTGCCCAACTGTAGGATAAAAGGTAGCCTCTGTCCTTTTCCAGGCTCTAATGTATATCTGTACCAAATTTCATCAAAATCGGTTAAGTACTTTATTCGTGAAAGACGGACAGACAGACGGACAGATCGACAGACAGATAGACAGACATACAGACAGACAGACGGACAGACAGACAGAGTTACTTTTGCATTTATAATATTAGTAAGGAAGTAAGGATAAGGATAAGAATGTAAGGGACAACCTAGCAAATACTAAAATGGTACTCTAACGTTACTATTTTCCCGGGATCCCTATCCGAGGCATGCAGGAGGCAGGAACGTAAGAAATCTTAAGTACTTCTGGGAGGACATTGGCTGGCTGGAATAGCTAGCCCAAATAATATCGCGCACAATGGCCCAATCTACAGACTTAGTCCGGAAAACGCCCGATAAAGATAACATAACATGTTACTATTTTGTTTTAAAGATAAGTTCCGTTAAAATCCGATAGATGGCGCAGTGTGTATCATAAAACGCGGTAACAAAAAGTTACTATGAGTAGACAAAGACACAATAAATCTGAATTCAAATATCCGGTTTTAACACTCAAAATAAGAAAATGTTTGTTAATTTTTGTAAAGCTCTATTGAGGGAGCTTAAACAGAAATATTTATAACTAGCTTACCACCCGCAGCTTTGTCCGCGTGGATTTTGGTCGGGAGAGTGATTATTGTATAGTGCTAATAATTCTATATAAATAAATACAGATTGTAAGGGATATCCTAGCAAATACTAAAATGGTATACTATACTTCTCTGTATATGGTTCTTATTTTTTTTAAAGATAAGTTCCGTTTCAATCCGATAGATGGCGCAGCGTGCACTCTAAAACGCGGTAACGAAGTGCTACTGTGAGTAGGCAAGGACACAACCTATCTGAATTTAAATATTTTATATCGAGAACTTTATTTTTTAGAATTTTTTTAATAGCTCTAGGTTGCGCAGCGTGTACGCTATAACGCGGTTGTGAAGTGTTACTGCTGTAAATAGATACAACATCTCTGAATTTGAATACTTATCTGATTTCAACACTCAAAAATATTTGTATCATCATTTTTATAGAGCTCTATTTTAGGGAGCTGGAATATAAATATTAATAAGAACTAACTTTCCGACAGTTGCTCCGCCCACGTGGACTACCTACAGGTTATATCGTGCCCAACTATGTCCTTTCTCAGGCTCTAATTTCTGAGGCCTATGTCCTTTCTCAGGCTCTTATCGGCTAACAAGAATCGCTGCGGGACGGTGGCGATGAACCCGGAAGTGAGTCTGCGGGCTGAAGCTCCGAGCACGCCTGTGTACTTGTCGCGACTGCACTACAGCACTGAGGTGCAAGACGTCGTCGAGTACATACGGCAGAAGACAAAAGTTCCCTTAGGTCTCCAGAGAGTGAAACCGTTGGAATCGCATCACCATGCTAGTTTCAAAGCATTTGTGGTGCGGTTCCCGACGTTCATGCTGGAGACCGTCATGAAGGAGAGCTTTTGGCCGGAGGGCGTGGTGTTCCGCCGTTTCTGAGGGAGATTCCCGGTTGCAGACACCCCCGGAAAAACACCCGGGAAATAGTGTTAGTTAGTTTTATTTTAATTTGTTTAATTATAATTCATATGTATGTTAGTCTGTAAGGTATTTATCTATGGGCCTTACATGCCTGATAATAAATGATTTTATTATTATTATTATTATTATCTATCTCTGTACCAAATTTCATCAAAATCGGTTAAGTAGTTTAGTCTTGAAAGACGGAAAGACCTACAGACAGACAGACACAGTTACTTTCGGATTTATATTATTAGTAAGGAAGTGAGGATAGAATAGAATAGAAAATATTTATTCGGCAAATTATACATTAGGTATGTAGGTAATTCTAAAGAAACTAAATTACAAATTGCCGAAACGGATGCAGCTCAGCATAATGGCACAGCCTGAACTATGACGCTAGTTTTCAGCTGCAACTGGTATAACTAGCTTCCCGCCCGCGACTTTTTCCGTGTGAATTTTAGTCAGGTGTCCGGAACGTGGTCTTAAAGTACACACGGCAGCATGTCAGGTTACCCATTTGCACTCCGAAAGCCGACGCTATTACAAGCGAGATAAGGGCGACGTCAAGGTCAACATGTATAGCCTGATGTGCTGCCGTGTGTACCTCATCATTTAAGGAGTGCTTAAATGTGCAGGGTGTAAGAGACAGTTTAATAAATACTTGAATGGTGGAATCTACCCATCGCTATCATCAGCTTTAAGTTATTATTTTTTCCCAGAAACGTTAAGTAAAGGAGTTTTCACTATACAGGTTGAAAAAGAACCTCCTAGCTATATTCAAAATCCTGAACCAGTATCACTTACTGAACACTTTTTATTTATTTTTTATTTATTTTTACTTATTTTTACTTATTTTTATTTGGGGGGGGGGGATTTATTTTCCTAAATGTAGACACCACTCGAGTACACCCCCTCGAGCGCTATCCGCACCCTTAAATTTTTTTTTTTTCATAAATATGTTCTGTAAGTGATACTGGTTCAGGATTTGAATATAGCTAGGAGGTTCTTTTTCAACCTGTATATTGCTGGTTTTCGTATTTTATGCTGTTATTATTGGTTTTTATTATTATATTAAGTGTATTAAAATAATTAATTTAATTTTGAAACAGACAATATTAGAAAAACAAAAAAATATTTTTTATTGAAGAAAATTCCACTGGAAAATTATTTTGAGCGAATTCAGGGATGCAGTTTTTGCCAATCTATCCTTACACCCAGTAAGTACCTACCCATGTATTGGGTATACAAGGTGTTTCAAAAAACCCCAAAAAAATAATAATTCAAAATTAATTAAAATTTAGCTTATTGCACAGCTCTATTACAAATATGACAAGTATGTCATATTAATTATATGAAACTTTCATTTTGTAGATGTCAAACCGTGTAACTGATTACTCGAGTTGCGACTGTTTCACTTTTAAAATTAAATTTTGGAATTTCTTTATTTTTGGTTTTTTTGAAACACCTTGTATATCAAAATCTGGGTGTAAGGGTGTAAGTATGAAATAAGCTCAAATTAACGCTTCAAATCCAGTCAAAATTGTATTAAAAAAGCCACTTCTCTATTTATATACTCTATTTAAACAGTAAAAACAAATTTTGCCTTTATTCAATACTCAAAACGATCCACTTTCTTATATAATAAAATAAATGATATGATACATATACACCCCTTGTTGCATTTTGAAGCTAAAAACAAAATCACAACTTGGTTAAAAACATTAGACTAGGAGCAAACAGAGTTGCTGTTTCATGTAATGAAATAATAGAAATTCGATTAAATAGTAACATATTTTTGTTTATGGATATAATGGTGGTTATTATACGTGGTATAAATAACTCATAATATTTTATTATTATATAAACACCCCACATAAACACACATACACAGACACATACACAGACACATACACAGACACATACACTTTCTCTGAAACACACATTCACACACACATACACACAAACACACACACACACGCACACACATAAAAGCGCTCTTATATATTAATTTATACCTAACTATGCTCTAAGTCACATCACTATTTCACTAATATTTTGAAATCTGTTTTTTCTTTGTCTTATCTATATTATTTTATTGTAAGAATTTCCTACTTATTTATGGAAGAGCAGAGCCTCCCAACACAAGTATTTAACATTACTTAAAGGGAGTGCTCTTGTAACATAATATAATAATGTAATGCTGAGTTAAGGAAATAAATTATTTTTAATTAAATTAATTAAATTTATGTTAGTATTTTTGTTTTAAATATAAGTTCCGTTAGAATCCGATAGATGGCGCAGCGTGCACTCTAAAACGTGGTATTGAAGTGTTACTGCTGTGAATAGACAAGGGTATAGACAAGGGTAATCTAAAGACAAAAAAGAAAATATTAATTCTATCAATATTTTTGTAAAGCTCTATTAAGGGAGCTTGAATATAAATACTTGTGACTAGCTCCCCGCCCTGCGGCTTTGTCCGCGTGGATTTTGGTCGGGGGTCCGGAGTGCGGGCTCAAACGACCTCTTCGTTTCGATAGTGCTTAATTGTATGATAATTCTAGATTTCTTCGTTCCCGTGGGAATTTGGGAAAATTATTTAACAAATTATATAAAAATGGGTCCAATCGTTTGAGTGTGAAAGAGTAACAAACATCCATACACTTAGTGCAACAATTTTTTTCGATTGAAATTTTGCAAAACAAATTAGCCACATACAGGATTTCGAAGTCGCCTATAAGGCTGAAATAAGCGTAAATCCATACTCATATTATTAATGCGAAAGTACCTCTGTCCGTCTGTCTGTCTGTCCATCTTTCACGCCTAAACTACTGAACCGATTTTGATGAAATTTGGTACAGAGATAAATTAAAGCCTGGGAAAGGGCATAGGCTCCTGGGAAAAAGTTTTCATTATACAGATTGAAAAAGAACCTCCCAGCTATATTCAAAATCCTGAACCAGTATCACTTACTAAACACTTTTTATTTTTATTTTTTGGGTGTGGGGGTTTTCCCAAACGTAGACAACACTCGGGTGCACCCCCGAGCGCTACCCGCACCCTCAAAAATATATATTTTTTCATAATTATGTTCTGTAAGTGATACTGGTTCAGGATTTTGGTTCTTTTTCAACCTGTATATTGCTGGTTTTCGTGTTTTATACTGTTTTTATTGGTTTTTGTTGTTAAATTAAGTTTATAAAAACAAATAATTTAATTTCGAAACAGACAATATAAAAAAAAAATCCTGAAGAAAATTCCACTGGAAAATGATTTTGAGCGAATTCAGGGTTGTAGTTTTTGCCAAGCTATACTTTACACCTAGTAAGTACATACCCATGTATTGGGTATACAAGGTGTTTCAAAAAAACCAAAAAAATAAATAATTCAAAATTAATTTAAATTTAGCTTATTACAAATATGACAAGTATGTCATATTAATTATATGAAACTTTCATTTTGTATATGTCAAACTGTGCAACTGATTACTAGAGTTGCGACTGTTTCACTTTTAAAATTAAATTTTGGAATTTCTTTTTTTTGGGTTTTTTTGAAACACCTTGTATAATATCATAGTCTGGGTGTAAGGGACTTTGAAGTCTCGTATGAGGCTGAAATAAGCTCAATTTAACGCTTCAAATCCAGTCAAAATTCTATTAAAAAGCCACTTCTCTATCTAAGTTAGTATTTTGTTTTAAAGATAAGTTCCGTTAAAATCCGTTAGATGGCGCAGCGTGCACTCTAAAACGTGGTATTGAAGTGTTACTTCTGTGAATAGACAAGGGTAATCTAAAGACAATACAGAATATATTATTATTTCTATTTCTATTTCTATTGATTTTTTTGTAAAGCTCTATTAAGGGAGCTTGAATATAAATACTTGTGACTAGCTTTCCGCGCGCGGCTTTGTCCGCGTGGATTTTGGTCGGGAGTCCGGAGTGCGGGCTCAAACGACCTCTTCGAGTCGATAGTGCTTAATTGTGTGATAATTCTAGATTTCTTCGTTCCCGTGAGAATTCGGGAAAACTACTTATGTTCCAAATTTTATAAAAATCGGTCCAATTGTTTGAGCGTGAAAGAGTAACAAACATTCATACACTTAGTGCAATATTTTTTTTAATGTAATTAGCAAAAAAATTAGCCACATACAGGATTACGAAGTCTCCTATAAGGCTGAAATAAGCGTAAATCCATACTTATATTATTAGTGCAAAAGTAACTCTGTCTGTTTGTCTGTCTGTCCATCTTTCACGCCTAAACTACTGAACCGATTCTGATGAAATTTGGTACATAGATAGATTAGAGCCTGGGAAAGGACATAGGCTACATTTTATCCCACAGTTGGGCACGATATAACCTGTAGTCTACGCGGGCAGAGCCGCGGGCGGAAAGCAAGTTAATAATAATTTAAGTCCAATCACAGTGTATGGCACTATTTAGTTTCGAAAATAAAATCTATTAAAATCCAATAGGTAGCGCAGGGTGTACTCTATAACGCGGTAGTGAAGTGTTACTGCTGTGAATAGATAAGGATACAACATTTCTGAATTTATATATCTAACTCAAAAAAGAATGTTTCTTTAATCATTTTTGTAGAGCTCTGTTGAGGGAGCTTAAAAAGAAATATTTATAACTAGTTTTCCGCCCGCGGCTTTGTCCGCGTGGATTTTGCTCGGGAGAAAGATTTCAAAAGACCTCATCATTTCAAGAATGCTGAAATAAGCATCTTGGCCTTCCCAGAGTCTGCTAAGGCCACGATGCTAATTTTTTTGTATAAAAAATACGTGAAGGACAGGGATTTGTTTTGGTTATGCTTTTGTTTTGGTTATGTATGTTATTTTCGTGTCTTTTTTTTTGGATTTCTATTTGTGAGTGCCATGACGAGGGGCCATGTCTCAAAATCCTCTATAATAAATAAAGATTAAAAACAAATACTAAAATGATACTCGTACGTTACTATTTTCCCGGAATCTCTATCAGAGGCATGAAAGAACGTAAGAAATCTTGCGTGCTTCTGGGAGGACATTGGCTGGCTGGAATACCTTGCCCAAATTATATCACGCACAATGACCCAATCTACAGACTAAGTCCGGAAAACGCCCGATAAACATAACATAACATGTTACTATTTTGTTTTAAAGGTAAGTTCTGTTAAAATTCGATAGATGGCGCAGTGTATACCCTAAAACGCGGTAACAAAGAGTTACTATGAGTAGACAAAGACACAATAAATCTGAATTCAAATATCGGGTTTTAACACTCGAAATAAGAAAATGTTTGTCAATTTTTATAAAGCACTATTGAGGGAGCTTATTATTTTTTCCCAGAAACGTTAAGTTAAGGAGTTTTCATTATACAGGTTGAAAAAAAACCTCCTAGCTATATTCAAAATCCTGAACCAGTATCACTTACTGAACAACTTTTATTTTTTTTTACTTATTTTTATTTTGGAGGGGGGGGGATTTTTTTTCCTAAATGTAGACACAACTCGGGTGCACCCATCCGAGTGCTACCCGTACACTCAAAAACATTTTATTTTCATAAATATGTTCTGTAAGTGATACTGGTTCAGGATATTGAATATACCTAGGAGGTTCTTTTTCAACCTGGAAGTATATTGCTGGTTTTCGTGTTTTATGCTGTTATTATTGGTTTTTGTTGTTAAATTAAGTGTATTGAAATAAAAAATTTAATTTTGAAATAGACAATATTAGAAAAACAAAAAAAAAACAATTTTCCTGAAAAAAATTCCACTGGAAAATGATTTTGAGCAAATTCAGGGATGCAGTTTTTGCTAATCTATCCTTTACACCCAGTAAGTACCTACCCATGTATTAGGTATACAAGGTGTTTCAAAAAAAATAATTATAATAATTCAAAATTAATTAAAATTTAGCTTATTGCACAGCTCTATTACAAATATGAAAAGTATGTCATATTAATTATATGAAACTTTCATTTTGTAGATGTCAAACCGTGCAACTGATTACTAGAGTTGCGACTGTTTCAAAAAAATTTCTTTTTTTTTTGGTTTTTCTGAAACACCTTGTTTATCATAATCTGGGTGTAAGGGTGTAAGTATGAGGCTGAAATAAGCTCAGATTAACGCTTCAAATTCAGTCAAAATTTTATTAAAAGCCACTTCTCTATTTATGTTAGTATTTTTGTTTTAAATATAAGTTCCGTTGAAATCCGATAGATGGCGCAGCGTGCACTCTAAAACGTGGTATTGAAGTGTTACTGCTGTGAATAGACAAGGGTATAGACAAGGGTAATCTAAAGACAAAAAAGAAAATATTAATTCTATCAATATTTTTGTAAAGCTCTATTAAGGGAGCTTGAATATAAATACTTGTGACTAGCTCCCCGCCCTGCGGCTTTGTCCGCGTGGATTTTGGTCGGGGGTCCGGAGTGCGGGCTCAAACGACCTCTTCGTGTCGATAGTGCTTATTTGTATGATAATTCTTGATTTATTTGTTCCCGTGGGAATTTGGGAAAACAATCGTTTAAGCGTGAAAGAGTAACAAACATCCATACACTTAGTGCAACAATTTTTTTTATTGTAATTTTGCAAAAAAAATAGCCACATACAGGATTTCGAAGTCTCCTATAAGGCTGAAATAAGCGTAAATCCATACTAATATTATTAATGCGAAAGTACCTCTGTCTGTATGTCTGTCTGTCCGTCTTTCACGCCTAAACTACTGAACCGATTATGATGAAATTTGGTACAGGGACAGATCATAGCCTGGGAAAGGAGTTTTCATTATACAGGTTGAAAAAGAACCTCCCAGCTACATTCAAAATCCTGAACAAGTATCACTTACTGAACAACTTTTATTTTTATTTTTACGGGGGGGGGGGTTTCTCAAACGTAGACACCATTCGGGTGCACCCCCCGAGCGCTACCCGCACCCTCAAATATTTTTTTTTTCATAATTATGTTCTGTAAGTGATACTGGTTCAGGATTTTGGTTCTTTTTCAACCTCTTTTTCAACCTGGTTTTCGTGTTTTATACTGTTATTATTGGTTTTTGTTGTTAAATTAAGTGTATTAACATAAATAATTTAATTTTGAAACAGACAATAATAAAAAAAAAAACAAAAAAAAACAATTTTCCTGAAGAAAATTCAACTGGAAGATGATTTTGAGCAAATTCAGGGTTGTAATTTTTGCCAAGCTATACTTTACACCTAGTAAGTACCTACCCATGTATTGGTTATACAAGGTGTTCCAAAAAAAACAAACTTAAATAAATAATTCAAAATTAATTAAAATTTAGCTTATTACAAATATGACAAGTATGTCATATTAATTATATGAAACTTTCATTTTGTAGATGTCAAACCGTGCAACTGATTACTAGAGTTGCGACTGTTTTACTTTTAAAGTTAAATTTTGGAATTTCTTTTTTTGGGTTTTTTTTGAAACACCTTGTATAATATCATAGTCTGGGTGTAAGGGACTTTAAAGTCTCGTATGAGGCTGAAACAAGCTCAATTTAACGCTTCAAATCCAGTCAAAATTGTATTTAAAAAGCCACTTCTCTATCGAAGTTAGTATTTTGTTTTAAAGATAAGTTCCGTTAAAATCCGATAGATGGCGAAGCGTGCACTCTAAAACGTGGTATTGAAGTGTTACTGCTGTGAATAGACAAAGGTATAGACAAGGGTAATCTAAAGACAATTATATTATTTCTAATAGTTTTTTTTGTAAAGCTCTTTTAAGGGAGCTTGAATATAAATACTTGTGACTAGCTTTCCGCCCGCAGCTTTGTCCGCGTGGATTTTAGTTGGGATTCCGGAGTGCGGGCTCAAACGACCTCTTCGTGTCCATAGTGCTTAATTGTGTGATAATTCTAGATTTCTTCGTTCCCGTGGGAATATGGGAAAACTATGTTCCAAATTATATAAAAATGTGTCCAATCGTTTGAGCGTGAAAGAGTTACAAACATCAATACACTTAGTGCAACAATTTTTTAAATTTTGCAAAAAAAATTAGCCACATACAGGATTTCGAAGTCTCCTATAAGGCTGAAATAAGCGTAAATCTATTCTAATATTATTAATGCGAAAGTACCTCTGTCTGTCTGTCTGTCCGTCTTTCACGCCTAAACTACTGAACCGATTTTTATGAAATTTGGTACAGAGACAGATTAGAGCCTGGGAAAGGACATAGGCTACCTTTTATCCCACAGTTGGGCACGATATAACCTGTAGTCCATGCGGGTGGAGCCGCGGGCGGAAAGCTAGTTAAAAATAACTTAAGTCAAGTCACAGTGTATGGCACTATTTAGTTTCAAAAATAAATTCTGTTAAAATCCGATAGGTAGCGCAGTAAGTACGCTATAACGTGGTATTGAAGTGTTCCTGCTGTGAATAGATAAGGATACAACATTTCTGAATTTGTATAGTAATAATGAAGCAAAGAAATAAACACAACAATTTTTGTAGAGCTCTATTGCGAGAGCTTGAATAGAAAATGTTTAACTAGCTTCCCGCCCGCAGCTTTATCCGCATGGATTTTGGTCGAGAGTGTAATATCAAGGGACCTCGTCATTTCAGGAGTGCTGAAATATACAAGACTAGCTTTCCGCCCGCAGCTCCGCCCGCGTGGACTACAGGTTATATCTTGCCCAACTGTGGGATAAAAGGTAGCCTCTGTCCTTTCCCAGGCTCTAATGTACCAAATTTCATTTCTAAAGTAGTTTAGTCGTGAAAGACGGACAGACAGAGGGACAGACCGACAGACAGACAGACAGACAGACAGAGTTACTTTTGCATTTATAATATTAGTAAGGAAGTAAGGATAAGGATAAGAATGTAAGAGACAACCTGGCAAATACTAAAATGGTACTCTAACGTTACTATTTTCCCGCGATCCCTATCCGAGGCATGCAGGAACGTAAGAAATCTTGCGTACTTCTGGGAGGACATTGGCTGGCTGGAATAGCTAGCCCAAATAATATCACGCACAATGGCCCAATCTACAGACTAAGTCCGGAAAACGCCCGATAAAGATAACATAACATGTTACTATTTTGTTTTAAAGATAAGTTCCGTTAAAATCCGAAAGATGGCGCAGCGTGCACTCTTAAACGTGGTATTGAAGTGATACTGCTGTGAATAGACAAAGGTATAGACAAGGGTAATCTAAAGACAATACAGAATAAATTATTTCTATTGGTTTTTTTGTAAAGCTCTATTAAGGGAGCTTGAATATAAATACTTGTGACTAGCTTTCCGCGCGCGGCTTTGTCCGCATGGATTTTGGTCGGGAGTCCGGAGTGCGGGCTCAAACGACCTCTTCGTGTCGATAGTGCTTAATTGTGTGATATTTCTAGATTTCTTCGTTCCCGTGGGAATTTGGGAAAATTATGTTCCAAATTTTATAATATTGGGTCCAATCGTTTAAGCGGGAAAGAGTAACTAACATCCATACACTTAGTGCAATATTTATTGTAATTAGCAAAAAAATTACCCACATACAGGATTACGAAGTCTCCTATAAGGCTGAAATAAGCGTAAATCCATACTTATATTATTAATGCAAAAGTAACTCTGTCTGTTTGTCTGTCTGTCCGTCTTTCACGCCTAAACTACAGAACCGATTTTGATGAAATTTGGTACATAGATAGATTAGAGCCTGGGAAAGGACATAGGCTACCTTTTATCCCACAGTTGGGCACGATATAACCTGTAGTCTACGCGGGCGGAGCTGCGGGCGGAAAGCTGGTTACTAATAATTTAAGTCCAGTCACAGTGTATGGCACTATTTAGTTTCGAAAATAAATTCTGTTAAAATCCGATAGGTAGCGCAGCGTGTACGCTATAACGCGGTAGTGAAGTGTTACTGCTGTGAATAGATAAGGATATAACATTTCTGAATTTGTATATCTAACTCAAAAAAGCATGTTTCTTTAATCATTTTTGTAGAGCTCTATTGAGGGAGCTTAAAAAGAAATATTTATAACTAGCTTTCCGCCCGCGGCTATGTCCGCATGGATTTTGCTCGAAAGAGTGATCTCAAAAGATCTCATCATTTCAAGAATGCTGAAATAAGCATCTTGGCCTTCCCAGAGTCTTCTAAGTCCACGATGCTTATTTCTTTGTATAAAAAATATGTGAAGGACAGGGATTAGGTTTTGTTTTGGTTATGTATGGTATTTTTGTGTCTTTTTTTTTGGATTTCTATTTGTGAGTGCCATGTCTCAAAACCCTCTATAATAAATAAAGAATAAAAACAACCTGGCAAATACTAAAATGGTACTCGTACGTTACTATTTTCCCGGGATCTCTATCAGAGGCATGCAGGAACGTAAGAAATCTTGCGTACTTCTGGGAGGACATTGGCTGGCTGGAATAGCTAGCCCAATTAATATCACGCACAATGGCCCAATCTACAGACTAAGTCCATAAAACGCCCGGTAAACATAACATAACATGTTACTATTTTATTTTAAAGGTAAGTTCTGTTAAAATCCGACAGACGGCGCAGTGTGTATCTTAAAACGCGGTAACAAAGAGTTACTATGAGTAGACAAAGACACAATAAATCTGAACTCAAATATCGGGTTTTAACACTCAAAATAAGAAAATGTTTGTCAATTTTTGTAAAGCTCTATTGAGCTTAAACAGAAATATTTATAACCAGCTTACCACCCGCAGCTTTGTCCGCGTGGATTTTGGTCGGGAGAGTGATCTTAAAGTACCTCATCATTTTAGGAGTCACGTCATCAGCCCATATGAGTATGGCCCCACCGAGGGGCACGGGCCTCCTTTCGAAACACGAAGAGGATTTAGGCCATAGTCCACCACGCTGGCCCAATGCGGGTTGGTGGACCGCTCGTCTTTCGAAAATGAATTTTCTTGGACGGGGACTAATAATATTAGGTTTCATCACGATATTTTCCTTCACTTAGCGGTGATAATTAGAAATCCGTACATAAATCCGAAAAGACGAATTTAGTGGTACAGGCCCGCACCAGGATTTGAACCCGCGACCTTCCGATTACAAGTCTGGCTCAATACCAACTGGGCCATCACTGCTCGTGGGCTTTCAGGAGTGCTGAAATATAACCATGGCAGTCGAGAGCATAATCCTTTGTTGGTTAGAGTCGAGAATAACCACAACACTAGGTGAATGACATCTGGTAAGTTTGTTATTCTTAGAGTTACTAATTACTATGGGGATAGAACCCTAAAGAAACTTCTTCCTTACCTGTTTAATAGCTTACCTGAGGTCATAAAAAACGCACCTAAACTTTTAAAAGTTAAAGCCATGTTAAAGAATTATTTTATAAATCTGTTACCATAATAATGTTACCATACAGTATATTGTAAGTGAACTCGCCGATCCAGCAGTTAAACTGTCTTGCAGTTTTGTGGGACTATAAATGATTATTGTATAGTGCTAATAATTTTAAATAAATAAATACATATTGTAAGAGATATCTTAGCAAATACTTAAATGGTATACTATACTTCTATGTATGGTTCTTATTTTTTTTTAAGATAAGTTCCGTTAAAATCCGATAGATGGCGCAGCGTGCACTCTAAAACGCGGTAACGAAGAGCTACTGTGAGTAGACAAGAACACAACCTATCTGAATTTAAATATTTTATATCGAGAACTTTATTTTTTCAGAATTATTTTCATAGCTCTAGGTTGCGCAGCGTGTACGCTATAACGCGGTGGTGAAGTGTTACTGCTTTAAATAGATACAACATCTCTGAATTTGAATACTTATCTGATTTCAACATTCAAAAATGTTTGTTTTATCATTTTTATAGAGCTCTATTTAGGGAGCTTGAATATAAATATTAATAAGAACTATCTTTCCGCCAGTGGCTCCGCCCACGTGGACTACAGGTTATATCGTGCCCAACTATGTCCTTTCTCAGGCTCTAATTTCTGAGGCCTATGTCCTTTCTCAGGCTCTAATCTATCTCTGTACCAAATGTCATCAAAATCGGTTAAGTAGTTTAAGCGTGAAAGACGGACAGATAGACAGACAGAGTTACTTTCGGATTTATATTATTAGTAAGGAATTAAGGATAGAATAGAATAAAAAATATTTATTCGGCAAATTATACATTATGAAGATAGGTAATTCTAAAGAAACTTAATTACAAATTGCCGAAACGGATGCAGCTCAGCATAATGGCACAGCCTGAGCTATGACGCTAGTTTTCAGCTGCAACTGGTACAACTAGCTTCCCACCTGCGACTTTTTCCGTGTGGATTTTAGTCAGGTGTCCGAAACGTGGTCTTAAAGTACACACAGCAGCATGTCAGGTTACCCATTTGCACTTCGAAAGCCGACGCTATTACGAGCGAGATAAGGGCGACGTCAAGGTCAACATGTATAGCCTGATGTGCTGCCGTGTGTACCTCATCATTTAAGGAGTGCTTAAATGTGCAGGGTGTAAGGGACAGTTTAATAAATACTTGAATGGTGGAATCTACCCATCACTATCATCAGCTTTAAGTTATTATTTTTTCCCAGAAACGTTAAGTAAAGGAGTTTTCATTATACAGGTTGAAAAAGAACCTCCCAGCTATATTCAAAATCCTGAACCAGTATCACTTACTGAACACTTTTCATTTTTATTTAATTTTTTTATTTTTTATTTCGGGGGGGGGGATTATTTTTTTTCCAAAACGTAGACACCACTTGGGTGCACCCCCCGAGCGCTACTATGTTCTGTAAGTGATACTGGTTCAGGATTTCGAATATAGCTAGGAGGTTCTTTTTCAACCTGTATACTGCTGGTTTTCGTGTTTTATGCTGTTATTATTGGTTTTCGTTGTTAAATTAAGTGTATTAAAATAAATAATTTAATTTTGAAACAGACAATATTAGAAAAACAAAAAAAAAAATTCCTGAAGAAAATTCCACTCGAAAATGATTTTGAGCGAATTCAGGGATGCAGTTTTTGCCAAGCTATCCTTTACACCCAGTAAGTACCTACCCATGTATTGGGTATACAAGATGTTTCAAAAAAACCCAAAACAAAAATTATTCAAAATTAATTAAGATTTAGCTTATTGCACAGCTCTATTACAAATACGACAAGTATGTCATATTAACTATATGAAACTTTCATTTTGTAGATCTCAAACCGTGCAACTGATTACTAAAGTTGCGACTGTTTCACTTGGAATTTCTTTTTTTTGGGTTTTTTTGAAACACCTTGTTTATCATAATCTGGGTGTAAGGGTGTAAGTATGAGGCTGAAGTAAGCTCAAATTAACGCTTCAAATCCAGTCAAAATTGTATTAAAAAAGCCACTTCTCTATTTATGTTAGTATTTTGTTTTAAATATAAGTTCCGTTAAAATCAGAAAGATGGCGCAGCATGCACTTTAAAACGTGGTATTGAAGTGTTACTGCTGTGAATAGACAAGGGTAATCTAAAGACAAAAAAGAAAATATTAATTCTATCAAAATTTTTGTAAAGCTCTATTAAGGAGCTTTTTTTAGGGTTTCCCAAACGTAGACACCACTCGGGTGCACCCCCCGAGTGCTGCCCGCACCCTCAAAAATATTTTTTTTCATAAATATGTTCTGTAAGTGATATTGGTTCAGGATTTTGGTTCGTTTTCAACCTGTATATTGCTGGTTTTCGTGTTTTATACTGTTATTATAAGTTTTTGTTGTTAAATTAAGTGTATAAAAATAAATAATTTAATTTTGAAACAGACAATATTAAAAAAACAAAAAAAAACCATTTTCCTGCAGAAAATTCCCCTGGAAAATGATTTTGAGCGAATTCAGGGTTGTAGTTTTTCCCAAGCTATACTTTACACCTAGTAAGTACCTACCCAAGTATTGGGTATACAAGGTGTTTCAAAAAAACCCAAAAAATAAAAAATTCTAAATTAATTAAAATTTAGCTTATTACAAATATGACAAGTATGTCATATTAATTATATGAAACTTTCATTTTGTGGATGTCAAACCTTGCAACTGATTAATTGAGTTGCGACTGTTTCACTTTTAAAATTAAATTTTTGAATTTCTTTTTTTTTGTTTTTTTTTTGAAACACCTTGTATAATATCATAGTCTGGGTGTAAGGGACTTTGAAGTCTCGTATGAGGCTGAAATAAGCTCAATTTAACGCTTCAAATCCAGTCAAAATTCTATTAAAAAAGCCACTTCTCTATCTAAGTTAGTATTTTGTTTTAAAGATAAGTTCCGTTAAAATCCGATAGATGGCGCAGCGTGCACTCTAAAACGTGGTATTGAAGTGTTACTGCTGTGAATAGACAAAGGTATAGACAAGGGTAATCTAAAGACAATACAGAATACAGTATTTCTATTGGTTTTTTTTTGTAAAGCTCTATTAAGGGAGCTTGAATATAAATACTTGTGACTAGTTTTCCGCCCGCGGCTTTGTCCGCGTGGATTTTGGTCGGGAGTCCGGAGTGCGGGCTTTATTATAACCAGTTTTCCGCCCGCGGCTCCGCCCGCGTGGACTACAGGTTATATCTTGCCCAACTGTAGGATAAAAGGTAGCCTCTGTCCTTTTCCAGGCTCTAATGTATATCTGTACCAAATTTCATCAAAATCGGTTAAGTACTTTATTCGTGAAAGACGGACAGACAGACGGACAGATCGACAGACACATAGACAGACATACAGACAGACAGACGGACAGACAGAAAGAGTTACTTTTGCATTTGTAATATTAGTAAGGAAGTAAGGATAAGGATAAGAATGTAAGGGACAACCTGGCAAATACTTAAATGGTACTCTAACGTTACTATTTTCCCGGGATCCCTATCCGAGGCATGCAGGAGGCAGGAACGTAAGAAATCTTAAGTACTTCTGGGAGGACATTGGCTGGCTGGAATAGCTAGCCAAAATAATATCGCGTACAATGGCCCAATCTACAGACTTAGTCCGGAAAACGCCCGATAAAGATAACATAACATGTTACTATTTTGTTTTAAAGATAAGTTCCGTTAAAATCCGATAGATGGCGCAGTGTGTATCATAAAACGCGGTAACAAAGAGTTACTATGAGTAGACAAAGACACAATAAATCTGAATTCAAATATCCGGTTTTAACACTCAAAATAAGAAAATGTTTGTCAATTTTTGTAAAGCTCTATTGAGGGAGCTTAAACAGAAATATTTATTACTAGCTTACCACCCGCAGCTTTGTCCGCGTGGATTTTGGTCGGGAGAGTGATTATTGTATAGTGCTAATAATTTTAAATAAATAAATACAGATTGTAAGGGATATCCTAGCAAATACTAAAATGGTATACTATACTTCTCTGTGTATGGTTCTTATTTTTTTTAAAGATAAGTTCCGTTTAAATCCGATAGATGGCGCAGCGTGCACTCTAAAACGCGGTAACGAAGTGCTGCTGTGAGTAGGCAAGGACACAACCTATCTGAATTTAAATATTTTATATCGAGAACTTTATTTTTCAGAATTTTTTTAACAGCTCTAGGTTGCGCAGCGTGTACGCTATAACGCGGTTGTGAAGTGTTACTGCTGTAAATAGATACAACATCTCGAAATTTGAATACTTATCTGATTTCAACACTCAAAAATATTTGTTTCATCATTTTTATAGAGCTCTATTTAGGGAGCTGGAATATAAATATTAATAAGAACTAGCTTTCCGACAGTTGCTCCGCCCACGTGGACTACAGGTTATATCGTGCCCAACTATGTCCTTTCTCAGGCTCTAATTTCTGAGGCCTATGTCCTTTCTCAGGCTCTTATCGGCTAACAAGAATCGCTACGGGACGGCGGCGATGAACCCGGAAGTGAGTCTGCGGGCTGAAGCTCCGAGCACGCCTGTGTACTTGTCGCGACTGCACTACAGCACTGAGGTGCAAGACGTCGTCGAGTACATACGGCAGAAGACAAAAGTTCCTAAGGGAACTTTCCTAAGGAGACCTAAGGGTCTCCAGAGAGTGAAACCGTTGGAATCGCATCACCATGCTAGTTTCAAAGCATTTGTGGTGCGGTTCCCGACGTTCATGCTGGAGACCGTCATGAAGGAGAGCTTTTGGCCGGAGGGCGTGGTGTTCCGCCGTTTCCGAGGGAGATTCCCGGTTTCAGACACCCCCGGAAAAACACCCGGGAAATAGTGTTAGTTAGTTTTATTTTAATTTGTTTAATTATAATTCATATGTATGTTAGTCTGTAAGGTATTTATCTATGGGCCTTACATGCCTGATAATAAATGATTTTATTATTATTATTATCTATCTCTGTACCAAATTTCATCAAAATCGGTTCAGTAGTTTAAGCGTGAAAGACGGACAGATAGAAAGAGTTACTTTCGGATTTATATTATTAGTAAGGAAGTGAGGATAGAATAGAATAGAAAATATTTATTCGGCAAATTATACATTATGTAGGTAATTCTAAAGAAACTAAATTACAAATTGCCGAAACGGATGCAGCTCAGCATAATGGCACAGCCTGAACTATGACGCTGGTTTTCAGCTGCAACTGGTATAACTAGCTTCCCGCCCGCGACTTTTTCCGTGTGGATTTTAGTCAGGTGTCCGTAACGTGGTCTTAAAGTACACACAGCAGCATGTCAGGTTACCCATTCGCACTCCGAAAGCCAACGCTATTACAAGCGAGATAAGGGCGACGTCAAGGTCAACATGTATAGCCTGATGTGCTGCCGTGTGTACCTCATCATTTAAGGAGTGCTTAAATGTGCAGGGTGTAAGGGACAGTTTAATAAATACTTGAATGGTGGAATCTACCCATCACTATCATCAGCTTTAAGTTATTATTTTTTCCCAGAAACGTTAAGTAAAGGAGTTTTCATTATACAGGTTGAAAAAGAACCTCCTAGCTATATTCAAAATCCTGAACCAGTATCACTTACTGAACACTTTTTATTTATTTTTACTTATTTTTATTTGGGGGGGGGATTTATTTTCCTAAATGTAGACACCACTCGGGTACACCCCCCCCGAGCGCTACCCGCACCCTAAAAATTTTTTTTTTCATAAATATGTTCTGTAAGTGATACTGGTTCAGCATTTGAATGTAGCTAGGAGGTTCTTTTTCAACCTGTATATTGCTGGTTTTCGTGTTTTATGCTGTTATTATTGGTTTTTATTATTATATTAAGTGTATTAAAATAATTAATTTAATTTTGAAACAGACAATATTAGAAAAACAAAAAAAAATTCCTGAAGAAAATTCCACTGGAAAATGATTTTGAGCGAATTCAGGGATGCAGTTTTTGCCAAGCTGTCCTTTACACCCAGTAAGTACCTACCCATGTATTGGGTATACAAGATGTTTCAAAAAAACCCAAAACAAAAATTATTCAAAATTAATTAAGATTTAGCTTATTGCACAGCTCTATTACAAATACGACAAGTATGTCATATTAACTATATGAAACTTTCATTTTGTAGATGTCAAACCGTGCAACTGATTACTAAATTTGCGACTGTTTCACTTGGAATTTCTTTTTTTTGGGTTTTTTTGAAACACCTTGTTTATCATAATCTGGGTGTAAGGGTGTAAGTATGAGGCTGAAGTAAGCTCAAATTAACGCTTCAAATCCAGTCAAAATTGTATTAAAAAAGCAACTTCTCTATTTGTGTTAGTATTTTGTTTTAAATATAAGTTCCGTTAAAATCAGAAAGATGGCGCAGCATGCACTTTAAAACGTGGTATTGAAGTGTTACTGCTGTGAATAGACAAGGGTAATCTAACGACAAAAAAGAAAATATTAATTCTATCAAAATTTTTGTAAAGCTCTATTAAGGAGCTTTTTTTAGGGTTTCCCAAACGTAGACACCACTCGGGTGCACCCCCCGAGTGCTGCCCGCACCCTCAAAAATATTTTTTTTCATAAATATGTTCTGTAAGTGATACTGGTTCAGGATTTTGGTTCGTTTTCAACCTGTATATTGCTGGTTTTCGTGTTTTATACTGTTATTATAAGTTTTTTTTGTTAAATTAAGTGTATAAAAATAAATAATTTAATTTTGAAACAGACAATATTAAAAAAACAAAAAAAAACCATTTTCCTGCAGAAAATTCCCCTGGAAAATGATTTTGAGCGAATTCAGGGTTGTAGTTTTTCCCAAGCTATACTTTACACCTAGTAAGTACCTACCCAAGTATTGGGTATACAAGGTGTTTCAAAAAAACCCAAAAAATAAAAAATTCTAAATTAATTAAAATTTAGCTTATTACAAATATGACAAGTATGTCATATTAATTATATGAAACTTTCATTTTGTGGATGTCAAACCTTGCAACTGATTAATTAATTGAGTTGCGACTGTTTCACTTTTAAAATTAAATTTTTGAATTTCTTTTTTTTTGTTTTTTTTTTGAAACACCTTGTATAATATCATAGTCTGGGTGTAAGGGACTTTGAAGTCTCGTATGAGGCTGAAATAAGCTCAATTTAACGCTTCAAATCCAGTCAAAATTCTATTAAAAAAGCCACTTCTCTATCTAAGTTAGTATTTTGTTTTAAAGATAAGTTCCGTTAAAATCCGATAGATGGCGCAGCGTGCACTCTAAAACGTGGTATTGAAGTGTTACTGCTGTGAATAGACAAAGGTATAGACAAGGGTAATCTAAAGACAATACAGAATACAGTATTTCTATTGGTTTTTTTTTGTAAAGCTCTATTAAGGGAGCTTGAATATAAATACTTGTGACTAGTTTTCCGCCCGCGGCTTTGTCCGCGTGGATTTTGGTCGGGAGTCCGGAGTGCGGGCTTTATTATAACCAGTTTTCCGCCCGCGGCTCCGCCCGCGTGGACTACAGGTTATATCTTGCCCAACTGTAGGATAAAAGGTAGCCTCTGTCCTTTTCCAGGCTCTAATGTATATCTGTACCAAATTTCATCAAAATCGGTTAAGTACTTTATTCGTGAAAGACGGACAGACAGACGGACAGATCGACAGACACATAGACAGACATACAGACAGACAGACGGACAGACAGAAAGAGTTACTTTTGCATTTGTAATATTAGTAAGGAAGTAAGGATAAGGATAAGAATGTAAGGGACAACCTGGCAAATACTTAAATAGTACTCTAACGTTACTATTTTCCCGGGATCCCTATCCGAGGCATGCAGGAACGTAAGAAATCTTGCGTACTTCTGGGAGGACATTTGCTGGCTGGAATAGCTAGCCAAAATAATATGGCGTACAATGGCCCAATCTACAGACTTAGTCCGGAAAACGCCCGATAAAGATAACATAACATGTTACTATTTTGTTTTAAAGATAAGTTCCGTTAAAATCCGATAGATGGCGCAGTGTGTATCATACAACGCGGTAACAAAGAGTTACTATGAGTAGACAAAGACACAATAAATCTGAATTCAAATATCCGGTTTTAACACTCAAAATAAGAAAATGTTTGTCAATTTTTGTAAGACTTTATTGAGGGAGCTTAAACAGAAATATTTATAACTAGCTTACCACCCGCAGCTTTGTCTGCGTGGATTTTGGTCGGGAGAGTGATTATTGTATAGTGCTAATAATTTTAAATAAATAAATACAGATTGTAAGGGATATCCTAGCAAATACTAAAATGGTATACTACTATTTCTCTGTAGGTATGTTTTTTTTTTAAAGATAAGTTCCGTTAAAATCCGATGGATGGCGCAGCGTGCACTCTAAAACGCGGTGACGAAGAGCTACTGTGAGTAGACAAGAACACAACCTATCTGAATTTAAATATTTTATATCGAAAACTTAATTTTTTCAGAATTTTTTTCATAGCTCTAGGTTGCGCAGCGTGTACGCTATAACGCGGTAGTTAGTGAACTGCTGTAATAGATACGACAGATGAAGTGTTACTGCTGTAAATAGATACAACATCTCTGAATTTGAATACTTATCTGATTTCAACACTTAAAAATGTTTGTTTCATCATTATTATAGAGCTCTATTTAGGGAGCTTGAATATAAATATTAATAAGAACTAGCTTTCCGCCAGTGGCTCCGCCCACGTGGACTACAGGTTATATCGTGCCAAACTATGTCCTTTCTCAGGCTCTTATCTATCTCTGTACCAAATTTAATCAAAATCGGTTCAGTTGTTTAAGCGTGAAAGACGGACAGTTAGACTGACAGAGTTACTTTGGGATTTATATTATTAGTAAGGAAGTAAGGATAGAATAGAATAGAAAATATTTATTCGGCAAATTATACATTATGTAGGTAGGTAATTCTGAAGAAACTTAATTACAAATTGCCGAAACGGATGCAGCTCAGCAAAATGACACAGCCTGAGCCATGACGCTAGTTTTCAGCTGCAACTGGTATAACTAGCTTCCCGCCCGCGACTTTTTCCGTGTGGATTTTAGTCAGGTGACCGGAACGTGATCTTAAAGTACACACAGCAGCATGTCAGGTTACCCATTTGCACTTCGAAAGCCGACGCTATTACGAGCGAGATAAGGGCGACGTCAAGGTCAACATGTATAGCCTGATGTGCTGCCGTGTGTACCTCATCATTTAAGGAGTGCTTAAATGTGCAGGGTGTAAGGGACAGTTTAATAAATACTTGAATGGTGGAATCTACCCATCACTATCATCAGCTTTAAGTTATTATTTTTTCCCAGAAACATTAAGTTAAGGAGTTTTCATTATACAGGTTGAAAAAGAAACTCCCAGCTATATTCAAAATCCTGAACCAGTATCACTTACTGAACACTTTTTATTTATTTTTACTTATTTTTATTTGGGGGGGGGATTTATTTTCCTAAATGTAGACACCACTCGAGTAGACACACCCCTTCGAGCGCTATCCGCACCCTCAAAAATTTTTTTTTTTCATAAATATGTTCTGTAAGTGATACTGGTTCAGGATTTGAATATAGCTAGGAGGTTCTTTTTCAACCTGTATATTGCTGGTTTTCGTGTTTTATGCTGTTATTATTGGTTTTTATTATTATATTAAGTGTATTAAAATAATTAATTTAATTTTGAAACAGACAATATTAGAAATACAAAAAACAATTTTTATTGAAGAAAATTCAACTGGAAAATTATTTTGAGCGAATTCAGGGATGCATTTTTTGCCAATCTATCCTTACACCCAGTAAGTACCTACCCATGTATTGGGTATACAAGGTGTTTCAAAAAAACCCAAAAAATAATAATTCAAAATTAATTAAAATTTAGCTTATTGCACAGCTCTATTACAAATATGACAAGTATGTCATATTAATTATATGAAACTTTCATTTTGTAGATGTCAAACCGTGCAACTGATTACTCGAGTTGCGACTGTTTCACTTTTAAAATTAAATTTTGGAATTTCTTTTTTTTGGGTTTTTTTGAAACAGCTTGTATATCATAATCTGGGTGTAAGGGTGTAAGTATGAGGCTGAAATAAGCTCAAATTAACGCTTCAAATCCAGTCAAAATTGTATTAAAAAAGCCACTTCTCTATTTATATACTCTATTTAAACAGTAAAAACAAATCCCATCAAAAACAATACTTGTCAAAAAAACCAAGTCTCGCAACTCAGTTGTTCTGCGGTAAAAAGTTGTGAGATCCATGTAATACCAAGTCGGTTATTAATTTATTCAGTCTCTACTTAAGCGACTTTCTGTCTTAATACGTCCAGTCTCTAAGACCACGATCGTGGTCCATAACAATTGAAAATCAATTGTGTCTGGAATCTCCGTACTCGAAACATTAAGTTGTTACGTAATAATTAACAGCATCTTATAGTGACGCATATCAATATTAAAATTCTTTAATGTTTTATATAAATATATCGAGACTTGGCCATCGCACTAAATAATTGAATTTACATGTGTTTTCAGGCGATTGAATTTACACGTGTTTTCAGGCGATGGCCAAGTCTCAATATATTTATATAAAACATTAAAGAATTTTAATATTGATATGCGTCACTATAAGATGCTGTTAATTATTACGTAACAACTTAATGTTTCGAGTACGGAGATTCCAGACACAATTGATTTTCAATTGTTATGGACCACGATCGTGGTCTTAGAGACTGGACGTATTAAGACAGAAAGTCGCTTAAGTAGAGACTGAATAAATTAATAACCGACTTGGTATTACATGGATCTCACAACTTTTTACCGCAGAACAACTGAGTTGCGAGACTTGGTTTTTTTGACAAGTATTGTTTTTGATGGGATCTCATTTCTTTTTGTATTTTGTAGAAAAGCAATCGAAATTATCAATGAAAATCGCAAACTTATAGGTAAGAATTCTGGGCACATCCGAACAGCATTGGGTCGTTCGCGCGTATGAGCGCGGCTGCTGCTCGCTCGGCGACATTCACCTTTCCGCGCGCCCCGCCACTGTCCCCGCCCCGCGCCCTCGCGCTAGCACCGCGCAGCGCGTAGTAACGGCCCGCGCTCACTCGCTAGCATCGCAGCGCGTGGTATAATAATTAATTTACAACCTTACGCACTCGTAATAAGTACGAATACGCACGTAGGTACGTTTTTTGCATTAAATAATTTAATTTACACGTGTTTTCATGACGGGAATACCCATTTTTTGCTCCATTTGGCAGGGGCACTACCATGCGCCTATATTTATATGGGACTAGCTTAAACCCGCGGCTTCGCACGCAATAATAATAACTGCCGTAAAACATCGTTACGAATAAAGCCAATATTGAAAAATTTAACTGAAGACTTGGCTGTATGGGCTTAATTTTCTTTGCGGACTTTTCTAGATTTTTTAGTTTTTCCTTGATTCATACACCAAACACTACTTATATTCCAAATTTGAAGCTTCTAGGTCTGCTAGAAGTGCCTTAGAATTTTGATGATCGGTGAGTCAGTGAGTGACAAAATTAAGAAATTTGACCCGTTATCATTCTTAAAATACTGGTTCAAATTGAATGAAATTTGAAATATACCATGTCTTTACAATGCCTGCATGGTTACTAAAAATTTCAGTCTTCTAGTTTTATCCACAACGAAGTTACAGGGGGTCGAAAATGGTCTGAATTGCTTCGAGAAAAGGATGGTACGGCCGTGACGCTTTTTTGCTCGACTTGGTGGGGGCACTGCCGTGCCCCCAGATTTTGCCTTTATTCAATACTCAAAACGATCCACTTTCTTATATAATAAAATAAATGATATGATAAATATACACCCCTTGTTGCATTTTGAAGCTAAAAACAAAATCACAACTTGGTTAAAAACATTAGACTAGGAGCAAACAGTGTTGCTGTTTCATGTAATGAAATAATAAAAATTCGATTAAATAGTAACATATTTTTGTTTATGGATATAATGGTGGTTTTTATACGTGGTATAAATAACTCATAATATTTTATTATTATATAAACACCCCACATAAACACACAGACACATACACAGACACATACACTTTCTCTGAAACACACATTCACACACACATACACACAAACACACACACACACACGCACACACATAAAAGCGCTCTTATATATTAATTTATACCTAACTATGCTCTAAGTCACATCACTATTTCACTAATATTTTGAAATCTGTTTTTTCTTTGTCTTATCTATATTATTTTATTGTAAGAATTTCCTACTTATTTATGGAAGAGCAGAGCCTCCCAACACAAGTATTTAACATTACTTAAAGGGAGTGCTCTTGTAACATAATATAATAATGTAATGCTAAGTTAAGGAAATAAATTATTTTTAATTAAATTAATTAAATTTATGTTAGTATTTTTGTTTTAAATATAAGTTCCGTTAAAATCCGATAGATGGCGCAGCGTGCACTTTAGAACGTGGTATTGAAGTGTTACTGCTGTGAATAGACAAAGGTATAGACAAGGGTAATCTAAAGACAAAAAAGAAAATATTAATTCTTTCAATATTTTTGTAAAGCTCTATTAAGGGAGCTTGAATATAAATACTTGTGACTAGCTCCCCGCCCTGCGGCTTTGTCCGCGTGGATTTTGGTCGGGAGTCCGGAGTGCGGGCTCAAACGACCTCTACGTTTCGATAGTGCTTAATTGTATGATAATTCTAGATTTATTCGTTCCCGTGGGAATTTGGGAAAATTATTTTACAAATTATATAAAAATGGGTCCAATCGTTTGAGTGTGAAAGAGTAACAAACATCCATACACTTAGTGCAACAATTTTTTTCGATTGAAATTTTGCAAAACAAATTAGCCACATACAGGATTTCGAAGTCGCCTATAAGGCTGAAATAAGCGTAAATCCATACTCATATTATTAATGCGAAAGTACCTCTGTCCGTCTGTCTGTCTGTCCATCTTTCACGCGTAAACTACTGAACCGATTTTGATGAAATTTGGTACAGAGATAAATTAAAGCCTGGGAAAGGACATAGGCTCCTGGGAAAGGAGTTTTCATTATACAGGTTGAAAAAGAACCTCCCCGCTATATTCAAAATCCTGAACCAGTATCACTTACTAAACACTTTTTATTTTCATTTTTATTTTTTGGGGGTGGGGGTTTTCCCAAACGTAGACAACACTCGGGTGCACCCCCGAGCGCTACCCGCACCCTCAAAAAAATATATTTTTTCAGAATTATGTTCTGTAAGTGATACTGGTTCAGGATTTTGGTTCTTTTTCAACCTGTATATTGCTGGTTTTCGTGTTTTATACTGTTTTAATTGGTTTTTGTTATTAAATTAAGTTTATTAAAACAAATAATTTAATTTTGAAACAGACAATATAAAAAAAAAATTCCTGAAGAAAATTCCACTGGAAAATGATTTTGAGCGAATTCAGGGTTGTAGTTTTTGCCAAGCTATACTTTACACCTAGTAAGTACATATCCATGTATTGGGTATACAAGGTGTTTCAAAAAAACCAAAAAAATAAATAATTCAAAATTAATTTGAATTTAGCTTATTACAAATATGACAAGTATGTCATATTAATTATATGAAACTTTCATTTTGTATATGTCAAATTGTGCAACTGATAACTAGAATTGCGAATGTTTCACTTTTAAAATTAAATTTTGGAATTTTTTTTTTGTTTTTTTTTGAAACACCTTGTATAATACCATAGTCTGGGTGTAAGGGACTTTGAAGTCTCGTATGAGGCTGAAATAAGCTCAATTTAATGCTTCAAATCCAGTCAAAATTCTATTAAAAAAGCCACTTCTCTATCTAAGTTAGTATTTTGTTTTAAAGATAAGTTCCGTTAAAATCCGATAGATGGCGCAGCGTGCACTCTAAAACGTGGTATTGAAGTGTTACTGCTGTGAATAGACAAGGGTAATCTAAAGACAATACAGAATATATTATTCTTTCTATATCTATTTCTATTGGTTTTTTTGTAAAGCTCTATTAAGGGAGCTTGAATATAAATACTTGTGACTAGCTTTCCGCCCGCGGCTTTGTCCGCGTGGATTTTGGTTGGGAGTCCGGAGTGCGGGCTCAAACGACCTCTTCGTGTCGATAGTACTTAATTGTGTGATAATTCTAGATTTCTTCGTTCCAGTGGGAATTTGGGAAAACTATGTTCCAAATTTATAAAAATGGGTCCAATCGTTTGAGCGTGAAAGACTAACAAACATCCATACACTTATTGCAATTTTTTTTTTTATTATAATTAGAAAAAAAAATACCCACATACAGGA
This sequence comes from Aproaerema taeniolella, assembly GCA_949987775.1. Classification (NCBI taxonomy): domain Eukaryota; kingdom Metazoa; phylum Arthropoda; class Insecta; order Lepidoptera; family Gelechiidae; genus Aproaerema; species Aproaerema taeniolella. Next base: position 13,764,481 of record OX465264.1, read on the forward strand.
TTACGAAGTCTCCTATAAGGCTGAAATAAGCGTAAATCCATACTTATATTATTAATGCAAAAGTAACTCTGTCTGTTTGTCTGTCTGTCCGTCTTTCACGCCTAAACTACTAAACCGATTTTGATGAAATTTGGTACATTGATAGATTAGAGCCTGGGAAAGGACATAGGCTACATTTTATCCCACAGTTGGGCACGATATAACCTGTAGTCTACGCGGGCGGAGCCTCGGGCGGAAAGCTAGTTAATAATAATTTAAGTCCAATCACAGTGTATGCCACTATTTAGTTTCGAAAATAAACTCTGTCAAAATCCGATAGGTAGCGCAGGGTGTACTCTATAACGCGGTAGTGAAGTGTTACTGCTGTGAATAGATAAGGATACAACATTTCTGAATTTGTATATCTAACTTAAAAATGAATGTTTCTTTAATCATTTTTGTAGAGCTCTGTTGAGGGAGCTTAAAAAGAAATATTTATAACTAGTTTCCCGCCCGCGGCTTTGTCCGCGTGGATTTTGCTCGTTTTGCTCGGGAGAAAGATTTCAAAAGACCTCATCATTTCAAGAATGCTGAAATAAGCATCTTGGCCTTCCCAGAGTCTGCTAAGGCCACGATGCTAATTTTTTTGTATAAAAAATATGTGAAGGACAGGGATTTGTTTTGGTTATGCTTTTGTTTTGGTTATGTATGTTATTTTCGTGTCTTTTTTTTTGGATTTCTATTTGTGAGTGCCATGATGAGGGGCCATGTCTCAAAATCCTCTATAATAAATAAAGATTAAAAACAAATACTAAAATGATACTCGTACGTTACTATTTTCCCGGAATCTCTATCAGAGGCATGAAAGAACGTAAGAAATCTTGCGTGCTTCTGGGAGGACATTGGCTGGCTGGAATACCTTGCCCAAATTATATCACGCACAATGACCCAATCTACAGACTAAGTCCGGAAAACGCCCGATAAACATAACATAACATGTTACTATTTTGTTTTAAAGGTAAGTTCTGTTAAAATTCGATAGATGGCGCAGTGTATACCCTAAAACGCGGTAACAAAGAGTTACTATGAGTAGACAAAGACACAATAAATCTGAATTCAAATATCGGGTTTTAACACTCGAAATAAGAAAATGTTTGTCAATTTTTATAAAGCACTATTGAGGGAGCTTATTATTTTTTCCCAGAAACGTTAAGTTAAGGAGTTTTCATTATACAGGTTGAAAAAGAACCTCCTAGCTATATTCAAAATCCTGAACCAGTATCACTTACTGAACAACTTTTTTTTTTTTTTTACTTATTTTTATTTTGGAGGAGGGGGGATTTTTTTTCCTAAATGTAGACACCACTCGGGTGCACCCATCCGAGCGCTACCCGCACACTCAAAAACATTTTATTTTCATAAATATGTTCTGTAAGTGATACTGGTTCAGGATATTGAATATACCTAGGAGGTTCTTTTTCAACCTGGAAGTGTATTGCTGGTTTTCGTGTTTTATGCTGTTATTATTGGTTTTTGTTGTAATATTAAGTGTATTGAAATAAAAAATTTAATTTTGAAATAGACAATATTAGAAAAACAAAAAAAAAACAATTTTCCTGAAAAAAATTCCACTGGAAAATGATTTTGAGCAAATTCAGGGATGCAGTTTTTGCTAATCTATCTTTTTCACCCAGTAAGTACCTACCCATGTATTGGGTATACAAGGTGTTTCAAAAAAAATAATTATAATAATTCAAAATTAATTAAAATTTAGCTTATTGCACAGCTCTATTACAAATATGAAAAGTATGTCATATTAATTATATGAAACTTTCATTTTGTAGATGTCAAACCGTGCAACTGATTACTAGAGTTGCGACTGTTTCAAAAAAATTTCTTTTTTTTTGGTTTTTCTGAAACACCTTGTTTATCATAATCTGGGTGTAAGGGTGTAAGTATGAGGCTGAAATAAACTCAAATTAACGCTTCAAATTCTGTCAAAATTTTATTAAAAAGCCACTTCTCTATTTATGTTAGTATTTTTGTTTTAAATATAAGTTCCGTTGAAATCCGATAGATGGCGCAGCGTGCACTCTAAAACGTGGTATTGAAGTGTTACTGCTGTGAATAGACAAGGGTATAGACAAGGGTAATCTAAAGACAAAAAAGAAAATATTAATTCTATCAATATTTTTGTAAAGCTCTATTAAGGGAGCTTGAATATAAATACTTGTGACTAGCTCCCCGCCCTGCGGCTTTGTCCGCGTGGATTTTGGTCGGGAGTCCGGAGTGCGGGCTCAAACGACCTCTTCGTGTCGATAGTGCTTAATTGTATGATTATTCTAGATTTCTTCGTTCCCGTGGGAATTTGGGAAAGTTATGTTCCAAATTATATAAAAATGGGTCCAATCGTTTGAGCGTGAAAGAGTAACAAACATCCATATACTTAGTGCAACAATTTTTTTATTGTAATTTTGCAAAAAAATTGGCCACATACAGGATTTCGAAGTCCCCTATAAGGCTGAAATAAGCGTAAATCCATACTAATATTATTAATGCGAAAGTACCTCTGTCTGTATGTCTGTCTGTCCGTCTTTCACGCCTAAACTACTGAACCGATTTTGATGAAATTTGGTACAGGGACAGATCATAGCCTGGGAAAGGAGTTTTCATTATACAGGTTGAAAAAGAACCTCCCAGCTACATTCAAAATCCTGAACAAGTATCACTTACTGAACAACTTTTATTTTTATTTTTACGGGGGGGGGGGGGTTTCTCAAACGTAGACACCATTCGGGTGCACCCCCCGAGCGCTACCCGCACCCTCAAATAATTTTTTTTTCATAATTATGTTCTGTAAGTGATACTGGTTCAGGATTTTGGTTCTTTTTCAACCTCTTTTTCAACCTGGTTTTCGTGTTTTATACTGTTATTATTGGTTTTTGTTGTTAAATTTAGTGTATTAACATAAATATTTTAATTTTGAAACAGACAATAATTAAAAAAAAAACAAAAAAAAACAATTTTCCTGAAGAAAATTCAACTGGAAGATGATTTTGAGCAAATTCAGGGTTGTAATTTTTGCCAAGCTATACTTTACACCTAGTAAGTACCTACCCATGTATTGGTTATACAAGGTGTACCAAAAAAAACAAAAATAAATAAATAATTCAAAATTAATTAAAATTTAGCTTATTACAAATATGACAAGTATGTCATATTAATTATATGAAACTTTCATTTTGTAGATGTCAAACCGTGCAACTGATTACTAGAGTTGCGACTGTTTCACTTTTAAAGTTAAATTTTGGAATTTCTTTTTTTTGGGTTTTTTTTGAAACACTTTGTATAATATCATAGTCTGGGTGTAAGGGACTTTGAAGTCTCGTATGAGGCTGAAACAAGCTCAATTTAACGCTTCAAATCCATTCAAAATGGTATTTAAAAAGCCACTTCTCTATCGAAGTTAGTATTTTGTTTTAAAGATAAGTTCCTTTAAAATCCGATAGATGGCGAAGCGTGCACTCTTAAACGTGGTATTGAAGTGTTACTGCTGTGAATAGACAAAGGTATAGACAAGGGTAATCTAAAGACAATTATATTATTTCTAATGGTTTTTTTTGTAAAGCTCTATTAAGGGAGCTTGAATATAAATACTTGTGACTAGCTTTCCGCCCGCAGCTTTGTCCGCGTGGATTTTGGTCGGGAGTCCGGAGTGCGGGCTCAAACGACCTCTTCGTGTCGATAGTGCTTAATTGTGTGATAATTCTAGATTTCTTCGTTCCCGTGGGAATTTGGGAAAACTATGTTCCAAATTATATGAAAATGGGTCTAATCGTTTGAGCGTGAAAGAGTTACAAACATCCATACACTTAGTGCAATAATTTATTTTAAATTGTAATTAGCAAATAAAAATAGCCACATACAGTATTTCGAAGTCTCCTATAAGGCTGAAATAAGCGTAAGTCCATACTAATATTATTAATGCGAAAGTAACTCTGTCTGCCTGTCTGTCTGTCCGTCTTTCACGCCTAATATACTTAACCGATATTTATGAAATTTGGTACAGAGATAGATTAGAGCTTATGAAAGGACAAAGGCTACCTTTTATCCCACAATTGGGCACGATATAACCTGTAGTCTAGGCGGGTGGAGCCACGGGCGGAAAGCTAGTTAATAATAATTTAAGTCCAGTCACAGTATATGGCACTATTTAGTTTCGAAAATAAATTCTGTTAAAATCCGATAGGTAGCGCAGTAACAACGCTATAACGTGGTATAGAAGTGTTCCTGCTGTGAATAGATAAGGATACAACATTTCTGAATTTTTTTAGTAATAAATAAGAAAATAAATAAACACAACGATTTTTGTAGAGCTCTATTGAGAGAGCTTGAATATAAAATGTATAACTAGCTTCCCGTCCGCAGCTTTATCCGCATGGATTTTGGTCGGGAGTGTAATATCAAGGGACCTCATCATTTCAGGAGTGCTGAAATATACAATACTAGCTTTCCACCCGCGGCTCCACCCGCGTGGACTACAGGTTATATCTTCCCCAACTGTGGGAAAAAAGGTAGCCTCTGTCCTTTCCCAGGCTCTAATGTATATCTGTACCAAATTTCATCAAAATCGGTTAAGTAGTTTAGTCGTGAAAGACGGACAGACCGACGGAAAGACCGAAAGACAGACAGACAGACAGACAGAGTTACTTTCGCATTTATAATATTAGTAAGGAAGTAAGGATAAGGATAAGAATGTAAGGGGCAACCTTGCAAATACTAAAATGGTACTCTTACGTTACTATTTTCCCGGGATCCCTATCCGAGGCATGCAGGAACGTCAGAAATCTTGCGTTCTTCTGGGAGGACATTGGCTGGCTGGAATAGCTAGCCCAAATTATATCGCGCACAATGGCCCAATCTACAGACTAAGTCCGGAAAACGCCCGATAAACATAACATAATATGTTACAATTTTGTTTTAAAGATAAGCTCTGTTAAAATCCGATAGACGGCGGCGCAGTGTGTATCCTAAAACGCGTTAACAAAGAGTTACTATGAGTAGACAAAGACACAATAAATCTGAATTCAAATATCCGGTTTTAACACTCAAAATAAGAAATTGTTTGTCAATTTTTGTAAAGCTTTATTGAAGGAGCTTAAACAGAAATATTTATAACTAGCTTACCACCCGCAGCTTTGTCCGCGTGGATTTTGGTCGGGAGAGTGATTATTGTATAGTGCTAATAATTTGAAAGAAATAAATACAGATTGTAAGGGATATCCTAGCAAATACTAAAATGGTATACTATTACTTCTCTGTAGGTATATGTTTTTTTTTTTAAAGATAAGTTCCGTTAAAATCCGATAGATGGCGCAGCGTGCACTCTAAAACGCGGTGACGAAGAGCTACTGTGAGTAGACAAGAACACAACCTATCTGAATTTAAATATTTTGTATCCAAAACTTAATTTTTTCAGAATTTTTTTCATAGCTCTAGGTTGCGCAGCGTGTACGCTATAACGCGGTAGGTAGTGAACTGCTGTAATAGATACGACAGATGAAGTGTTACTGCTGTAAATAGATACAACATCTCTGAATTTGAATAATTATCTGATTTCAACACTTAAAAATGTTTGTTTCATCATTATTATAGAGCTCTATTTAGGGAGCTTGAATATAAATATTAATAAGAACTAGCTTTCCGCCAGTGGCTCCGCCCACGTGGACTACAGGTTATATCGTGCCCAACTATGTCCTTTCTCAGGCTCTTATCTATCTCTGTACCAAATTTAATCAAAATCGGTTCAGTTGTTTAAGCGTGAAAGACGGACAGTTAGACTGACAGAGTTACTTTCGGATTTATATTATTAGTAAGGAAGTAAGGATAGAATAGAATAGAAAATATTTATTCAGCAAATTATACATTATGTAGGTAGATAATTCTGAAGAAACTTAATTACAAATTGCCGAAACGGATGCAGCTCAGCAAAATGACACAGCCTGAGCCATGACGCTAGTTTTCAGCTGCAACTGGTATAACTAGCTTCCCGCCCGCGACTTTTTCCGTGTGGATTTTAGTCAGGTGACCGGAACGTGATCTTAAAGTACACACAGCAGCATGTCAGGTTACCCATTTGCACTCCGAAAGCCGACGCTATTACAAGCGAGATAAGGGCGGCGTCAAGGTCAACATGTATAGCCTGATGTGCTGCCGTGTGTACCTCATCATTTAAGGAGTGCTTAAATGTGCAGGGTGTAAGGGACAGTGTAATAAATACTTGAATGGTGGAATCTACCCATCGCTATCATCAGCTTTAAGTTATTATTTTTTCCCAGAAACATTAATTGAAGGAGTTTTCATTATACAGGTTGAAAAAGAAACTCCCAGCTATATTCAAAATCCTTAACCAGTATCACTTACTGAACACTTTTTATTTATTGTTTTGTGGGGGGGGGGGTTTCCCAAACGTAGACACCATTTGGGTGCACCCTCCGAGCGCTACCCGCACCCTCCAAAATATTTTTTTTTTCATAAATATGTTCTGTAAGTGATACTGGTTCACGGTTTTGGTTCTTTTTCAACCTGTTTATTGCTGGTTTTCGTGTTTTATTTTATTATTATGGGTTTTTGTTGTAAAATTAAGTGTTTTAAAAAAAAAATTTTGAAAGAGACAATATTTAAAAAAACAATTTTCCTGAAGAAAATTCCAGTGGAAAATGATTTTGAGCGAATTCAGGGTTGTAGTTTTTGCCAAGCTATACTTTACACCTAGTAAGTACCTACCCATGTATTGGTGTTCCAAAAAAACAAAAAAATTATAATTCAAAATTAATTAAAATTTAGCTTATTATATGAAACTTTCATTTTGTAGACGTCAAACCGTGCAACTGATTACTAGAGTTGCGACTGTTTCACTTTTAAAATTAAATTTTTTTTTTTTTTTTTTGGGTTTTTTTGAAACACCTTGTAAAATATCATAGTCTGGGTGTAAGGGACTTTGAAGTCTCGTATAAGGCTGAAATGAGCTCAATTTAACGCTTCAAATTCAGACAAAATTTTTTTAAAAAAGCCACTTCTCTATTTATGTTAGTATTTTGTTTTAAATATAAGTTCCGTTAAAATCCGACAGATGGCGCAGCGTGCACTTTAAAACGTGGTATTGAAGTGTTACTGCTGTGAATAGACAAGGGTATAGACAAGGGTAATCTAAAGACAAAAAAGAAAATATTAATTCTATCAATATTTTTGTAAAGCTCTATTAAGGGAGCTTGAATATAAATACTTGTGACTAGCTCCCCGCCCTGCGGCTTTGTCCGCGTGGATTTTGGTCGGGAGTCCGGAGTGCGGGCTCAAACGACCTCTTCGTGTCGATAGTGCTTAATTGTATGATAATTCTAGATTTATTCGTTCCCGTGGGAATTTGGGAAAATTATGTTCCAAAATATATACAAATGTGTCCAATCGTTTGAGCGTGAAAGAGTTACAAACATCCATACACTTAGTGCAACAATTTTTTAAATTGTAATTTTGCAAAAAAAATCAGCCACATACAGGATTTCGAAGTCTCCTATAAGGCTGAAATAAGCGTAAATCCATACTAATTTTATTAATGCAAAAGTACCTCTGTATGTATGTCTGTCTGTCCGTCTTTCACGTCTAAACTACTGAACCGATTTTGATGAAATATTTTACAGGGATAGATTAAAGCCTGGGAAAGGACATAGGCTCCTGGGAAAGGAGTTTTCTATATATAGGTTGAAAAAGAACCTCCCAGCTATATTCAAAATCCTGAACAAGTATCACTTACTGAACACTTTTTATTTTTATTTTTAATTTTTGGGGTCGGGGGTTTGCCCAAACGTAGACACCACTTAGGTGCATCCCCCGAGCGCTACCCGCACCCTCAAAAATATTTTTGTTTCATAATTATGTTCTGTAAGTGATACTGGTTCAGGATTTTGGTACTTTTTCAACCTGTATATTGCTGGTTTTCGTGTTTTATACTATTATTATTGGTTTTTGTTGTTAAATTAAGTGTATTAACATAAATAATTTAATTTTGAAACAAAAAATATTAAAAAAAAAAACAAAAAAAACAATTTTCCTAAAGAAAATTCTACTGGAAAATGATTTTGAGCAAATTCAGGGTTGTAGTTTTTGCCAAGCTATACTTTACACCTAGTTAGTACCTACCCATGTATTGGTTATACAAGGTGTTTCAAAAAAAAACAAAAAAAAATAAAAATTCAAAATTAATTAAAATTTAGCTTATTACAAATATGACAAGTATGTCAAACCGTGCAACTGATTACTAGAGTTGCGACTGTTTCACTTTTAAAATTAAATTTTGGATTTTTTTGAAACACCTTGTATAATATCATAGTCTGGGTGTAAGGGACTTTGAAGTCTCGTATGAGGCTGAAATAAGCTCAATTTAAAGCTTCAAATCCAGTCAAAATTCTATTAAAAAAGCCACTTCTCTATCTAAGTTAGTATTTTGTTTTAAAGATGAGTTCCGTTAAAATCCGATAGATGGCGCAGCGTGCACTCTAAAACGTGGTATTGAAGTGTTACTGCTGTGAATAGACAAATGTATAGACCAGGATAATCTAAAGACAATTATATTATTTCTATTGCTTTTTTTTGTAAAGCTCTATTAAGGGAGCTTGAATATAAATACTTGTGACTAGCTTTCCGCCCGCAGCTTTGTCCGCGTGGATTTTGGTCGGGAGTCCGGAGTGCGGGCTCAAACGACCTCTTCGTGTCCATAGTGCTTAATTGTGTGATAATTCTAGATTTCTTCGTTCCCGTGAGAATTCGGGAAAACTATGTTCCAAATTATATAAAAATGGGTCCAATCATTTGAGCGGGAAAGAGTAACAAACATCCATACACTTAGTGCAATATTTTTTTTGATTGTAATTAGCAAAAAAATTAACCTACCTACAGGATTAGGAAGTCTCCTATAAGGCTGAAATAAGCGTAAATCCATACTAATATTATTAATGCGACAATAACTCTGTCTGCCTGTCTGTCTGTCCGTCTTTCACGCCTAAACTACTGAACCGATTTTTATGAAATTTGGTACAGAGACAGATTAGAGCCTGGGAAAGGACATAGGCTACCTTTTATCCCACAGTTGGGCACGACATAACCTGTAGTCCATGCGGGTGGAGCCGCGGGCGGAAAGCTAGTTAATAATAACTTAAGTCAAGTCACAGTGTATGGCACTATTTAGTTTCAAAAATAAATTCTGTTAAAATCCGATAGGTAGCGCAGTAAGTACGCTATAACGTGGTATTGAAGTGTTCCTGCTGTGAATAGATAAGGACACAACATTTCTGAATTTGTATAGTAATAATGAAGCAAAGAAATAAACACAACAATTTTTGTAGAGCTCTATTGCGAGAGCTTGAATAGAAAATGTTTAACTAGCTTCCCGCCCGCAGCTTTATCCGCATGGTTTTTGGTCGGGAGTGTAATATCAAGGGACCTCGTCATTTCAGGAGTGCTGAAATATACAAGACTAGCTTTCCGCCCGCGGCTCCGCCCGCGTGGACTACAGGTTATATCTTGCCCAACTGTGGGATAAAAGGTAGCCTCTGTCCTTTCCCAAGCCCCTCATGTACCAAATTTCATTTCTAAAGTAGTTTAGTCGTGAAAGACGGACAGACAGAGGGACAGACCGACAGACAGACAGACAGACAGACAGACAGAGTTACTTTTGCATTTATAATATTAGTAAGGAAGTAAGGATAAGGATAAGAATGTAAGAGACAACCTGGCAAATACTAAAATGGTACTCTAACGTTACTATTTTCCCGCGATCCCTATCTGAGGCATGCAGGAACGTAAGAAATCTTGCGTACTTCTGGAAGGACATTGGCTGGCTGGAATAGCTAGCCCAAATAATATCACGCACAATGGCCCAATCTACAGACTAAGTCCGGAAAACGCCCGATAAAGATAACATAACATGTTACTATTTTGTTTTAAAGATAAGTTCCGTTAAAATCCGATAGATGGCGCAGCGTGCACTCTTAAACGTGGTATTGAAGTTTTACTGCTGTGAATAGACAAAGGTATAGACAAGGGTAATCTAAAGACAATACAGAATAAATTATTTCTATTGGTTTTTTTGTAAAGCTCTATTAAGGGAGCTTGAATATAAATACTTGTGACTAGCTTTCCGCCCGTGGCTTTGTCCGCGTGGATTTTGGTCGGGAGTCCGGAGTGCGGGCTCAAACGACTTCTTCGTGTCGATAGTGCTTAATTGTGTGATATTTCTAGATTTCTTCGTTCCCGTGGGAATTTGGGAAAATTATGTTCCAAATTTTATAATATTGGGTCCAATCGTTTAAGCGGGAAAGAGTAACTAACATCCATACACTTAGTGCAATATTTATTGTAATTAGCAAAAAAATTAGCCACATACAGGATTACGAAGTCTCCTATAAGGCTGAAATAAGCGTAAATCCATACTTATATTATTAATGCAAAAGTAACTCTGTCTGTTTGTCTGTCTGTCCGTCTTTCACGCCTAAACTACAGAACCGATTTTGATGAAATTTGGTACATAGATAGATTAGAGCCTGGGAAAGGACATAGGCTACCTTTTATCCCACAGTTGGGCACGATATAACCTGTAGTCTACGCGGGCGGAGCTGCGGGCGGAAAGCTGGTTACTAATAATTTAAGTCCAGTCACAGTGTATGGCACTATTTAGTTTCGAAAATAAATTCTGTTAAAATCCGATAGGTAGCGCAGCGTGTACGCTATAATGCGGTAGTGAAGTGTTACTGCTGTGAATAGATAAGGATATAACATTTCTGAATTTGTATATCTAACTCAAAAAAGCATGTTTCTTTAATCATTTTTGTAGAGCTCTATTGAGGGAGCTTAAAAAGAAATATTTATAACTAGCTTTCCGCCCGCGGCTATGTCCGCATGGATTTTGCTCGAAAGAGTGATCTCAAAAGACCTCATCATTTCAAGAATGCTGAAATAAGCATCTTGGCCTTCCCAGAGTCTTCTAAGTCCACGATGCTTTTTTCTTTGTATAAAAAATATGTGAAGGACAGGGATTAGGTTTTGTTTTGGTTATGTATGGTATTTTTGTGTCTTTTTTTTTTGGATTTCTATTTGTGAGTGCCATGTCTCAAAACCCTCTATAATAAATAAAGAATAAAAACAACCTGGCAAATACTAAAATGGTACTCGTACGTTACTATTTTCCCGGGATCTCTATCAGAGGCATGCAGGAACGTAAGAAATCTTGCGTACTTCTGGGAGGACATTGGCTGGCTGGAATAGCTAGCCCAATTAATATCACGCACAATGGCCCAATCTACAGACTAAGTCCATAAAACGCCCGGTAAACATAACATAACATGTTACTATTTTATTTTAAAGGTAAGTTCTGTTAAAATCCGACAGACGGCGCAGTGTGTATCTTAAAACGCGGTAACAAAGAGTTACTATGAGTAGACAAAGACACAATAAATCTGAACTCAAATATCGGGTTTTAACACTCAAAATAAGAAAATGTTTGTCAATTTTTGTAAAGCTCTATTGAGCTTAAACAGAAATATTTATAACCAGCTTACCACCCGCAGCTTTGTCCGCGTGGATTTTGGTCGGGAGAGTGATCTTAAAGTACCTCATCATTTTAGGAGTCACGTCATCAGCCCATATGAGTATGGCCCCACCGAGGGGCACGGGCCTCCTTTCGAAACACGAAGAGGATTTAGGCCATAGTCCACCACGCTGGCCCAATGCGGGTTGGTGGACCGCTCGTCTTTCGAAAATGAATTTTCTTGGACGGGGACTAATAATATTAGGTTTCATCACGATATTTTCCTTCACTTAGCGGTGATAATTAGAAATCCGTACATAAATCCGAAAAGACGAATTTAGTGGTACAGGCCCGCACCAGGATTTGAACCCGCGACCTTCCGATTACAAGTCTGGCTCAATACCAACTGGGCCATCACTGCTCGTGGGCTTTCAGGAGTGCTGAAATATAACCATGGCAGTCGAGAGCATAATCCTTTGTTGGTTAGAGTCGAGAATAACCACAACACTAGGTGAATGACATCTGGTAAGTTTGTTATTCTTAGAGTTACTAATTACTATGGGGATAGAACCCTAAAGAAACGTCTTCCTTACCTGTTTAATAGCTTACCTGAGGACATAAAAAACGCACCTAAACTTTTAAAAGTTAAAGCCATGTTAAAGAATTATTTTATAAATCTGTTACCATAATAATGTTACCATACAGTATATTGTAAGTGAACTCGCCGATCCAGCAGTTAAACTGTCTTGCAGTTTTGTGGGACTATAAATGATTATTGTATAGTGCTAATAATTTTAAATAAATAAATACATATTGTAAGAGATATCTTAGCAAATACTTAAATGGTATACTATACTTCTATGTATGGTTCTTATTTTTTTTTTTAAGATAAGTTCCGTTAAAATCCGATAGATGGCGCAGCGTGCACTCTAAAACGCGGTAACGAAGAGCTACTGTGAGTAGACAAGAACACAACCTATCTGAATTTAAATATTTTATATCGAGAACTTAATTTTTTCAGAATTATTTTCATAGCTCTAGGTTGCGCAGCGTGTACGCTATAACGCGGTGGTGAAGTGTTACTGCTTTAAATAGATACAACATCTCTGAATTTGAATACTTATCTGATTTCAACATTCAAAAATGTTTCTTTTATCATTTTTATAGAGCTCTATTTAGGGAGCTTGAATATAAATATTAATAAGAACTATCTTTCCGCCAGTGGCTCCGCCCACGTGGACTACAGGTTATATCGTGCCCAACTATGTCCTTTCTCAGGCTCTAATTTCTGAGGCCTATGTACTTTCTCAGGCTCTAATCTATCTCTGTACCAAATGTCATCAAAATCGGTTAAGTAGTTTTAGCGTGAAAGACGGACAGATAGACAGACAGAGTTACTTTCGGATTTATATTATTAGTAAGGAATTAAGGATAGAATAGAATAAAAAATATTTATTCGGCAAATTATACATTATGAAGATAGGTAATTCTAAAGAAACTTAATTACAAATTGCCGAAACGGATGCAGCTCAGCATAATGGCACAGCCTGAGCTATGACGCTAGTTTTCAGCTGCAACTGGTACAACTAGCTTCCCACCTGCGACTTTTTCCGTGTGGATTTTAGTCAGGTGTCCGAAACGTGGTCTTAAAGTACACACAGCAGCATGTCAGGTTACCCATTTGCACTTCGAAAGCCGACGCTATTACAAGCGAGATAAGGGCGACGTCAAGGTCAACATGTATAGCCTGATGTGCTGCCGTGTGTACCTCATCATTTAAGGAGTGCTTAAATGTGCAGGGTGTAAGGGACAGTTTAATAAATACTTGAATGGTGGAATCTACCCATCGCTATCATCAGCTTCAAGTTATTATTTTTTCCCAGAAACATTAAGTTAAGGAGTTTTCATTATACAGGTTGAAAAAGAAACTCCCAGCTATATTCAAAATCCTTAACCAGTATCACTTACTGAACACTTTTTATTTATTGTTTTGTGGGGGGGGGGGTTTCCCAAACGTAGACACCATTTGGGTGCACCCTCCGAGCGCTACCCGCACCCTCCAAAATATATTTTTTTTTCATAAATATGTTCTGTAAGTGATACTGGTTCACGGTTTTGGTTCTTTTTCAACCTGTTTATTGCTGGTTTTCGTGTTTTATACTATTATTATTGGTTTTTGTTGTTAAATTAAGTGTTTTAAAAAAAAAATTTTATAAGAGACAATATTTAAAAAAACAATTTTCCTGAAGAAAATTCCAGTGGAAAATGATTTTGAGCGAATTCAGGGTTGTAGTTTTTGCCAAGCTATACTTTACACCTAGTAAGTACCTACCCATGTATTGGTGTTCCAAAAAAACAAAAAAATTATATTATAATTCAAAATTAATTAAAATTTAGCTTATTATATGAAACTTTCATTTTGTAGACGTCAAACCGTGCAACTGATTACTAGAGTTGCGACTGTTTCACTTTTAAAATTAAATTTTGGAATTTCTTTTTTTTTGGGTTTTTTTGAAACACCTTGTAAAATATCATAGTCTGGGTGTAAGGGACTTTGAAGTCTCGTATAAGGCTGAAATGAGCTCAATTTAACGCTTCAAATTCAGTCAAAATTTTATTAAAAAAGCCACTTCTCTATTTATGTTAGTGTTGTTAGTGTTACCAGCCCATATACGTCCCCACCGAGGGGCACGGGCCTCCTTTCGAAACACGAAGGGGACTTAGGCCATAGTCCACCACGCTGGCCCAATGCGGGTTGGTGGACCGCTCGTCTTTCGAAAATGAATTTTCTTGGACGAGCGGGTTTCATCACGATGTTTTCCTTCACCGTTGAGCAAGTGATAATTAGAAATCGGTACATAAATCCGAAAAGACAAATTTTAGTGGTACCGGCCCGCACCAGGATTTGAACCCGCGACCTTCGGATTACAAGTCTGGCTCATTACCAACTGGGCTATCACCGCCTTATATACTAACATAATGTTAGTATAGCCTTGGGCTATACTAACATAAATTACTAAATTACTAAATTAAATTTGGTAATTTATGTTAGTATTTTGTATTAAATATAAGTTCCGTTAAAATCCGACAGATGGCGCAGCGTGCACTCTTAAACGTGGTATTGAAGTGTTGCTGCTGTGAATAGACAAGGGTAATCTAAAGACAAAAAAGAAAATATTAATTCTATCAATATTTTTGTAAAGCTCTATTAAGGGAGCTTGAATATAAATACTTGTGACTAGCTCCCCGCCTTGCGGCTTTGTCCGCGTGGATTTTGGTCGGGAGTCCGGAGTGCGGGCTCAAACGACCTCTTTGTGTCGATAGTGCTTAATTGTATGATAATTCTAGATTTCTTCGTTCCCGTGAGAATTCGGGAAAACTATGTTCCAAATTTTATAAAAATAGGTCCAATTGTTTGAGCGTGAAAGAGTAACAAACATTCATACACTTAGTGCAATATTTTTTTTATTGTAATTAGCAAAAAAATTACCCACATACAGGATTACGAAGTCTCCTATAAGGCTGAAATAAGCGTAAGTCCATACTAATATTATTAATGCGAAAGTAACTCTGTCTGCCTGTCTGTCTGTCCGTCTTTCACGCCTAAACTACTGAACCGATTTTTATGAAATTTGGTACAGAGATAGATTAGAGCCTGGGAAAGGACATAGGCTACATTTTATCCCACAGTTGGGCACGATATAAACTGTAGTCCACGCGGGCGGAGCCGCGGGCGGAAAGCTAGTTAATAATAATTTAATTCCAGTCACAGTGTATTTCACTATTTAGTTTCGAAAATAAATTCTATTAAAATCCGATAGGTAGCGCAGTAAGTACGCTATAACGTGGTATTAAAGTGTTCCTGCTGTGAATAGATAAGGATACAATACAACATTTCTGAATTTGTATTGTAATAAATAAGTAAATAAATAAACGCAACAATTTTTGTAGAGCTCTATTGCGAGAGCTTGAATAGAAAATGTATAACTAGCTTCCCGTCCGCAGCTTTATCCGCATGGATTTTGGTCGGGAGTGTAATATCAAGGGACCTCATCATTTCAGGAGTGCTGAAATATACAAGACTAGCTTTCCGCCCGCGGCTCCACCTGCGTGGACTTCAGGTTATATCTTCCCCAACTGTGGGATAAAAGGTAGCCTCTGTCCTTTCCCAGGCTCTAATGTATATCTGTACCAAATTTCATCAAAATCGGTTAAGTAGTTTAGTCGTGAAAGACGGACAGACAGACGGACAGACCGAAAGACAGACAGACAGACAGACAGAGTTACTTTTGCATTTATAATATTAGTAAGGAAGTAAGGATAAGGATAAGAATGTAAGGGGCAACCTTGCAAATACTAAAATGGTACTCTTACGTTACTATTTTCCCGGGATCCCTATCCGAGGCATGCAGGAACGTCAGAAATCTTGCGTTCTTCTGGGAGGACATTGGCTGGCTGGAATAGCTAGCCCAAATTATATCGCGCACAATGGCCCAATCTACAGACTAAGTCCGGAAAACGCCCGATAAACATATGTTACAATTTTGTTTTAAAGATAAGCTCTGTTAAAATCCGATAGACGGCGCAGTGTGTATCCTAAAACGCGGTAACAAAGAGTTACTATGAGTAGACAAAGACACAATAAATCTGAATTCAAATATCCGGTTTTAACACTCAAAATAAGAAATTGTTTGTCAATTTTTGTAAAGCTTTATTGAAGGAGCTTAAACAGAAATATTTATAACTAGCTTACCACCCGCAGCTTTGTCCGCGTGGATTTTGGTCGGGAGAGTGATTATTGTATAGTGCTAATAATTCTATATAAATAAATACAGATTGTAAGGGATATCCTAGCAAATACTAAAATGGTATACTATACTTCTCTGTATATGGTTCTTATTTTTTTTAAAGATAAGTTCCGTTTCAATCCGATAGATGGCGCAGCGTGCACTCTAAAACGCGGTAACGAAGTGCTACTGTGAGTAGGCAAGGACACAACCTATCTGAATTTAAATATTTTATATCGAGAACTTTATTTTTTAGAATTTTTTTAATAGCTCTAGGTTGCGCAGCGTGTACGCTATAACGCGGTTGTGAAGTGTTACTGCTGTAAATAGATACAACATCTCAAAATTTGAATACTTATCTGATTTCAACACTCAAAAATATTTGTTTCATCATTTTTATAGAGCTCTATTTAGGGAGTTGGAATATAAATATTAATAAGAACTAGCTTTCCGACAGTTGCTCAGCCCACGTGGACTACAGGTTATATCGTGCCCAACTATGTCCTTTCTCAGGCTCTAATTTCTGAGGCCTATGTCCTTTCTCAGGCTCTTATCGGCTAACAAGAATCGCTGCGGGACGGCGGCGATGAACCCGGAAGTGAGTCTGCGGGCTGAAGCTCCGAGCACGCCTGTGTACTTGTCGCGACTGCACTACAGCACTGAGGTGCAAGACGTCGTCGAGTACATACGGCAGAAGACAAAAGTTCCCTTAGGTCTCCAGAGAGTGAAACCGTTGGAATCGCATCACCATGCTAGTTTCAAAGCATTTGTGGTGCGGTTCCCGACGTTCATGCTGGAGACCGTCATGAAGGAGAGCTTTTGGCCGGAGGGCGTGGTGTTCCGCCGTTTCCGAGGGAGATTCCCGGTTGCAGACACCCCCGGAAAAACACCCGGGAAATAGTGTTACTTAGTTTAGTTACAATATACAGGTTGAGAAAGAACCTCCTAGCTATATTCAAAATCCTGAACCAGTATCACTTACTGAACACTTTTTATTTATTTATTATTTATTTTTACTTATTTTTATTTGGGGGGGGGGATTTATTTTCCTAAATGTAGACACCACTCGGGTACACCCCCCTGAGCGCTACCCGCACCCTCAATTTTTTTTTCTTCATAAATATGTTCTGTAAGTGATACTGGTTCAGGATTTGAATATAGCTAGGAGGTTCTTTTTCAACCTGTATATTGCTGGTTTTCGTGTTTTATGCTGTTATTATTGGTTTTTATTATAACATTAAGTGTATTAAAATAATTAATTTAATTTTGAAACAGACAATATTATAAAAACAAAAAAACAATTTTTATTGAAGAAAATTCCACTGAAAAATTATTTTGAGCGAATTCAGGGATGCAAATTTTGCCAATCTATCCTTACACCCAGTAAGTGCCTACCCATGTATTGGGTATACAAGGTGTTTCAAAAAAACCCAAAAAATAATAATTCAAAATTAATTAAAATTTAGCTTATTGCACAGCTCTATTACAAATATGACAAGTATGTCATATTAATTATATGAAACTTTCATTTTGTAGATGTCAAACCGTGTAACTGATTACTCGAGTTGCGACTGTTTCACTTTTAAAATTAAATTTTGGAATTTCTTTATTTTTGGTTTTTTTGAAACACCTTGTATATCATAATCTGGGTGTAAGGGTGTAAGTATGAGGCTGAAATAAGCTCAAATTAACGCTTCAAATCCAGTCAAAATTGTATTAAAAAAGCCACTTCTCTATTTATATACTCTATTTAAACAGTAAAAACAAATTTTGCCTTTATTCAATACTCAAAACGATCCACTTTCTTATATAATAAAATAAATGATATGATAAATATACACCCCTTGTTGCATTTTAAAGCTAAAAACAAAATCACAACTTGGTTAAAAACATTAGACTAGGAGCAAACAGAGTTGCTGTTTCATGTAATGAAATAATAGAAATTCGATTAAATAGTAACATATTTTTGTTTATGGATATAATGGTGGTTCTTATACGTGGTATAAATAACTCATAATATTTTATTATTATATAAACACCCCACATAAACACACATACACAGACACATACACAGACACATACACTTTCTCTGAAACACACATTCACACACACATACACACAAACACACACACACACGCACACACATAAAAGCGCTCTTATATATTAATTTATACCTAACTATGCTCGAAGTCACATCACTATTTCACTAATATTTTGAAATCTGTTTTTTCTTTGTCTTATCTATATTATTTTATTGTAAGAATTTCCTACTTATTTATGGAAGAGCAGAGCCTCCTAACACAAGTATTTAACATTACTTAAAGAGAGTGCTCTTGTAACATAATACAATAATGTAATGCTAAGTTAAGGAAATAAATTATTTTTAATTAAATTAATTAAATTTATGTTAGTATTTTTGTTTTAAATATAAGTTCCGTTAAAATCCGATAGATGGCGCAGCGTGCACTCTAAAACGTGGTATTGAAGTGTTACTGCTGTGAATAGACAAGGGTATAGACAAGGGTAATCTAAAGACAAAAAAGAAAATATTAATTCTATCAATATTTTTGTAAAGCTCTATTAAGGGAGCTTGAATATAAATACTTGTGACTAGCTCCCCGCCCTGCGGCTTTGTCCGCGTGGATTTTGGTCGGGAGTCCGGAGTGCGGGCTCAAACGACCTCTTCGTGTCGATAGTGCTTAATTGTATGATTATTCTAGATTTCTTCGTTCCCGTGGGAATTTGGGAAAATTATTTTACAAATTATATAAAAATGGGTCCAATCGTTTGAGTGTGAAAGAGTAACAAACATCCATACACTTAGTGCAACAATTTTTTTCGATTGAAATTTTGCAAAACAAATTAGCCACATACAGGATTTCGAAGTCGCCTATAAGGCTGAAATAAGCGTAAATCCATACTCATATTATTAATGCGAAAGTACCTCTGTCCGTCTGTCTGTCTGTCCATCTTTCACGCCTAAACTACTGAACCGATTTTGATGAAATTTGGTACAGAGATAAATTAAAGCCTGGGAAAGGGCATAGGCCCCTGGGAAAGGAGTTTTCATTATACAGGTTGAAAAAGAACCTCCTAGCTATATTCAAAATCCTGAACCAGTATCACTTACTAAACACTTTTTATTTTCATTTTTATTTTTTGGGGGTGGGGGTTTTCCCAAACGTAGACAACACTCGGGTGCACCCCCGAGCGCTACCCGCACCCTCAAAAAAATATATTTTTTCAGAATTATGTTCTGTAAGTGATACTGGTTCAGGATTTTGGTTCTTTTTCAACCTGTATATTGCTGGTTTTCGTGTTTTATACTGTTTTAATTGGTTTTTGTTATTAAATTAAGTTTATTAAAACAAATAATTTAATTTTGAAACAGACAATATAAAAAAAAACCGGCCAAGAGCGTGTCGGGCCACGCGCATTGTAGGGTTCCGTAGCAGCATGGTTCAAATATGCAGCTGGTTTCTTAATTCTACGAGCATATTGTCATAGTCGATGTTAAAATCCCCAAATACTATAGTATCAAAAATAAATGTATTAAATAGTTTCAGAAATAATTGTAGTTTTGGTTTAAATATAACAGAATAGAAGTAATTAATGCGCGAGCGAAGCGAGCGCGAATTTTTTTTTTTTTTTTGAATTTTTTTTTTTGGTTTTTGATTTTTTTAATTTTTTTGCGATAACATTATTGTCAGGGATAATATATTAATATCGAGCTGCTGCTAAAGCAGGTCGCGTGGTGATCTTGTATAAATTTGATATCATTTTCGTACTTAGCACCCCCAAAAACCTATTAAACGACACCTGAAATGTCAATATGTTACAGCTTGGCTTTCGGCTCGCCTCATTTTAAGCGTGGAACCTTGTATGGCGGCCATTTTGGATTAGTGTACACTTCGTCGTGAATGCTAGTCTCGTGAATTATTCCACATTTTATTTTTATAAAAATTAATTTTTCCCAAACGGATTGCTGAATCGAAAAACGTTCGTAGTAAACCCCATCTATCTTGAAAAAAGCTATCCTATGATAACCCACTCGATGATATCGGCGAGAAAAAAAAATCCCTCACGCTTTCACGTGTATGGAAAACACACAAAAACCAATTTTTTTCCACCATTTTATTTTTTAGATCTGTCGGCGCAATCAATATTACGACCATGCCAAATTTTAGCTCTGTAGTACCAAGGATCTAATATTAGTAAATATATTCTTATTAATCCCAACAACGTTTGGCACTTGGTCGACTATTACTCACAAGCTTGAAGGGCCAACTTATGTGTGATAGTTTTCCTTTTAATTTTGTTGTATATTCTATCACCGTTAATTTTTCCACATTTTTAGAAACAATCGTTTTGCTTCTAGTGGGGGACACTTGTTTTTAATAAAAATTTCCACTTTAAAAATTAATTTTTCGCAAAGGGAATGCTGAATCGAAAGACGTCCTTAGTAAACCTCTTCTATCTTTTAAAAAGCTATCCTATGACATCTCATTCGATGATATCGGCGAGAAAAAAAAAATAAATAAATATAAAGAAATGGAAGTATTTAATGCGCGAGCGAAGCGAGCCCGAATTTTTTTTTTTAGTTTTTTTTTTGGGTTTTTTTTTATCTTTTTGCGATAATATTATTGTTAGGCATAATATAATAATATCGAGCTGCTGCTAAAGCAGGTCGCGTGGTGATCGTGTATAATTTTGATGTCATTTTCGTAATTAGCACCCCAAAAACCTATTAAACGACACCTGAAATGTCAATATGTTACAGCTTGGCTTTCGGCTCGCCTCACTTTTAGCGTGGAACCTTGTATGGCACCCTCGTGAATTATTCCACATTTTTTTCATTATAAAAATTAATGTTTCTCAAACGGATTGCTGAATCGAAAAACGTTCATAGTAAACCCCTTCTATCTTTTAAAAAGCTATCCTATGATAACCTACTCGATGATATCGGCGAGAAAAAAAAATCCATCGCCCTTTCACGTGTATGGGAAACACCCGAAAAACAATTTTTTTTCCACTATTTTATTTTGCACATCTGTCAGAGCAATCAATATGTATGACCATGCCAAATTTTAGCTCTGTAGTACTAATATTAGTGAATATATTCTTATTTATCCCAACAACGTTTAGCACTTGGTCGACTATTACTCACAAGCTTGAAGGGCCAACTTATGTGTGATAATTTTCCTTTTAATTTTGTTGTATATTCTATCACCGTGAATTTTTCCACATTTTAAAAACAATCGTTTTGCTTGTAGTTCGGGACACTTGTTTTTAATAAAAAAATTCATTTTAAAAATTAATTTTTCGCAAAGGGAATGCTGAATCGAAAGACGTTCTTAGTAAACCCCTTCTATCTTTTAAAAAGCTATCCTATGACATCTCATTCGATGATATCGGCGAGAAAAAAAAAACCATTGCCCTTTCACGTGTATGGGAAACATCCGAAAAATTGTTTTTTCCAAAATTTTATTTTTTCAATCTGTTGGCGCAATCAATATGTATGACCATGCCAAATTTCAGCTCTGTAGTACCAAGGATCTAATATTAGTAAATATATTCTTATTAATCCCAACTAAGTTTGGCACTTGGTCGACTATTACTCGCAAACTTGAGGAGCCATCTTATGTGTGATAGTTTTCCTTATAATTTCATTGTATACACTACCACCATGAATTTTTTCACATTCTTAGAATTAAACGTTTAGCTGGTAGAGGGGGGGGACACTTGTGTTTGACAAAAATTTTCACTTTAAAAATTTATATTGGGCAAACAAAGTGCTGAATCGAAAAACGTTCTTAGTAAACCCTTTCTGTCTTTTAAAAAGCTGTCTTATGACACCCCACTTAATGATATTGGCTAGAAAAAAAAAATCATCGCCCTTTCACGTCTATGGGAGACATCCGAAAAATTTTTTTTTTCTAAGATTTCACTTTACAGTTCTGACGGCGTAGTTAATATTTATGATCATGCCAAATTTCAGCTCTGTAGTACCAAGGGTTTCTTAGGAAACCCGCGGACAGACGGACAGACGGACAGACGGACAGACGGACAGACGGACAGACGGACATGGCGAAACTATAAGGGTTCGTAGATTACTACGGAACCCTAAAAATCCTGAAGAAAATTCCACTGGAAAATGATTTTGAGCGAATTCAGGGTTGTAGTTTTTGCCAAGCTATACTTTACACCTAGTAAGTACATACCCATGTATTGGGTATACAAGGTGTTTCAAAAAAACCAAAAAAATAAATAATTCAAAATTAATTTGAATTTAGCTTATAATATGACAAGTATGTCATATTAATTATATGAAACTTTCATTTTGTATATGTCAAATTGTGCAACTGATTACTAGAGTTGCGACTGTTTCACTTTTAAAATTAAATTTTGGAATTTTTGTTTTTGTTTTTTTTTGAAACACCTTGTATAATATCATAGTCTGGGTGTAAGGGACTTTGAAGTCTCGTATGAGGCTAAAATAAGCTCAATTTTACGCTTCAAATCCAGTCAAAATTCTATTAAAAAGCCACTTCTCTATCTAAGTTAGTATTTTGTTTTAAAGATAAGTTCCGTTAAAATGCGATAGATGGCTCAGCGTGCACTCTAAAACGTGGTATTGAAGTGTTACTGCTGTGAATAGACAAGGGTAATCTAAAGACAATACAGAATATATTATTATTTCTATATCTATTTCTATTGGTTTTTTTGTAAAGCTCTATTAAGGGAGCTTGAATATAAATACTTGTGACTAGCTTTCCGCCCGTGGCTTTGTCCGCGTGGATTTTGGTCGGGAGTCCGGAGTGCGGGCTCAAACGACCTCTTCGTGTCGATAGTGCTTAATTGTGTGATAATTCTAGATTTCTTCGTTCCCGTGAGAATTCGGGAAAACTATGTTCCAAATTTTATAAAAATAGGTCCAATTGTTTGAGCGTGAAAGAGTAACAAACATTCATACACTTAGTGCAATATTTTTTTTATTGTAATTAGCAAAAAAATTAGCCACATACAGGATTACGAAGTCTCCTATAAGGCTGAAATAAGCGTAAATCCATACTTATATTATTAATGCAAAAGTAACTCTGTCTGTTTGTCTGTCTGTCCGTCTTTCACGCCTAAACTACTGAACCGATTTTGATGAAATTTGGTACATAGATAGATTAGAGCCTGGGAAAGGACATAGGCTACATTTTATCCCACAGTTGGGCACGATATAACCTGTAGTCTACGCGGGCGGAGCCTCGGGCGGAAAGCTAGTTAATAATAATTTAAGTCCAATCACAGTGTATGGCACTATTTAGTTTCGAAAATAAACTCTGTTAAAATCCGATAGGTAGCGCAGGGTGTACTCTATAACGCGGTAGTGAAGTGTTACTGCTGTGAATAGATAAGGATACAACATTTCTGAATTTATATATCTAACTCAAAAAAGAATGTTTCTTTTATCATTTTTGTAGAGCTCTGTTGAGGGAGCTTAAAAAGAAATATTTATAACTAGTTTTCCGCCCGCGGCTTTGTCCGCGTGGATTTTGCTCGGGAGAAAGATTTTAAAAGACCTCATCATTTCAAGAATGCTGAAATAAGCATCTTGGCCTTCCCAGAGTCTGCTAAGGCCACGATGCTAATTTTTTTGTATAAAAAATATGTGAAGGACAGGGATTTGTTTTGGTTATGCTTTTGTTTTGGTTATGTATGTTATTTTCGTGTCTTTTTTTTGGATTTCTATTTGTGAGTGCCATGATGAGGGGCCATGTCTCAAAATCCTCTATAATAAATAAAGATTAAAAACAAATACTAAAATGATACTCGTACGTTACTATTTTCCCGGAATCTCTATCAGAGGCATGAAAGAACGTAAGAAATCTTGCGTGCTTCTGGGAGGACATTGGCTGGCTGGAATACCTTGCCCAAATTATATCACGCACAATGACCCAATCTACAGACTAAGTCCGGAAAACGCCCGATAAACATAACATAACATGTTACTATTTTGTTTTAAAGGTAAGTTCTGTTAAAATTCGATAGATGGCGCAGTGTATACCCTAAAACGCGGTAACAAAGAGTTACTATGAGTAGACAAAGACACAATAAATCTGAATTCAAATATCGGGTTTTAACACTCGAAATAAGAAAATGTTTGTCAATTTTTATAAAGCACTATTGAGGGAGCTTATTATTTTTTCCCAGAAACGTTAAGTTAACGAGTTTTCATTATACAGGTTGAAAAAGAACCTCCTAGCTATATTCAAAATCCTGAACCAGTATCACTTACTGAACAACTTTTTTTTTTTACTTATTTTTATTTTGGAGGGGGGGGGGATTTTTTTTCCTAAATGTAGACACCACTCGGGTGCACCCATCCGAGCGCTACCCGCACACTCAAAAACATTTTATTTTCATAAATATGTTCTGTAAGTGATACTGGTTCAGGATATTGAATATACCTAGGAGGTTCTTTTTCAACCTGGAAGTATATTGCTGGTTTTCGTGTTTTATGCTGTTATTATTGGTTTTTGTTGTAATATTAAGTGTATTGAAATAAATAATTTAATTTTGAAATAGACAATATTAGAAAAACAAAAAAAAAAACAATTTAACTGAAAAAAATTCCACTGGAAAATGATTTTGAGCAAATTCAGGGATGCAGTTTTTGCCAATCTATCTTTTTCACCCAGTAAGTACCTACCCATGTATTGGGTATACAAGGTGGTTCAAAAAAAAAACAAAAAAAATAATAATTCATAATAAATTAAAATTTAGCTTATTGCACAGCTCTATTACAAATATGAAAAGTATGTCATATTAATTATATGAAACTTTCATTTTGTAGATGTCAAACCGTGCAACTGATTACTAGAGTTGCGACTGTTTCAAAAAAATTTCTTTTTTTTTGGTTTTTCTGAAACACCTTGTTTATCATAATCTGGGTGTAAGGGTGTAAGTATGAGGCTGAAATAAGCTCAAATTAACGCTTCAAATCCAGTCAAAATTTTATTAAAAAAGCCACTTCTCTATTTATGTTAGAATTTTGGTTTTAAATATAAGTTCCGTTAAAATCCGATAGATGGCGCAGCGTGCACTCTAAAACGTGGTATTGAAGTGTTACTGCTGTGAATAGACAAGGGTATAGACAAGGGTAATCTAAAGACAAAAAAGAAAATATTAATTCTATAAATATTTTTGTAAAGCTCTATTAAGGGAGCTTGAATATAAATACTTGTGACTAGCTCCCCGCCCTGCGGCTTTGTCCGCGTGGATTTTGGTCGGGAGTCCGGAGTGCGGGCTCAAACGACCTCTTCGTGTCGATAGTGCTTAATTGTTTGATAATTCTAGATTTCTTCGTTCCCGTGGGAATTTGGGAAAATTATGTTCCAAATTATATAAAAATGGGTCCAATCGTTTGAGCGTGAAAGAGTAACAAACATCCATACACTTAGTGCAACAATTTTTTTATTGTAATTTTGCAAAAAAATTGGCCACATACAGGATTTCGAAGTCTCCTATAAGGCTGAAATAAGCGTAAATCCATACTAATATTATTAATGCGAAAGTACCTCTGTCTGTATGTCTGTCTGTCCGTCTTTCACGCCTAAACTACTGAACCGATTTTGATGAAATTTGGTACAGGGACAGATCATAGCCTGGGAAAGGACATAGGCTCCTTGGAAAGGAGTTTTCATTATACAGGTTGAAAAAGAACCTCCCAGCTACATTCAAAATCCTGAACAAGTTTCACTTACTGAACACTTTTTATTTTTATTTTTAGGGAGGGGGGGGATTTCTTAAACGTAGACACCATTCGGGTGCACTCCCCGAGCGCTACCCGCACCCTCAAATATATTTTTTTTCATGATTATGTTCTGTAAGTGATACTGGTTCAGGATTTTGGTTCTTTTTCAACCTCTTTTTCAACCTGGTTTTCGTGTTTTATACTGTTATTATTAGTTTTTGTTGTTAAATTAAGTGTATTAACATAAATAATTTAATTTTGAAACAGATAATATTAAAAAAAAAAAAAAAAAAAACATTTTTCCTGAAGAAAATTCAACTGGAAAATGATTTTGAGCAAATTCAGGGTTGTAATTTTTGCCAAGCTATACTTTACACCTAGTAAGTAAAGTACCTGCCCATGTATTGGGTATACAAGGTGTTTCAAAAAAACCAAAAAAAATAAAAATTCAAAATTAATTAAAATTTAGCTTATTACAAATATGACAAGTATGTCAAACCGTGTAACTGATTACTAGAGTTGCGACTGTTTCACTTTTAAAATTAAATTTTGGATTTTATTTTTTTTGGGTTTTTTTGAAACACCTTGTATAATATGATAGTCTGGGTGTAAGGGACTTTGAAGTCTCGTATGAGGCTGAAATAAGCTCAATTTAACGCTTCAAATCAAGTCAAAATTCTATTAAAAAAGCCACTTCTCTATCTAAGTTAGTATTTTGTTTTAAAGATAAGTTCCGTTAAAATCCGATAGATGGCGCAGCGTGCACTCTAAAACGTGGTATTGAAGTGTTACTGCTGTGAATAGACAAGGGTAATCTAAAGACAATACAGAATATATTATTATTTCTATATCTATTTCTATTGGTTTTTTTGTAAAGCTCTATTAAGGGAGCTTGAATATAAATACTTGTGACTAGCTTTCCGCCCGTGGCTTTGTCCGCGTGGATTTTGGTCGGGAGTCCGGAGTGCGGGCTCAAACGACCTCTTCGTGTCGATAGTGCTTAATTGTGTGATAATTCTAGATTTCTTCGTTCCCGTGAGAATTCGGGAAAACTATGTTCCAAATTTTATAAAAATAGGTCCAATTGTTTGAGCGTGAAAGAGTAACAAACATTCATACACTTAGTGCAATATTTTTTTTATTGTAATTAGCAAAAAAATTAGCCACATACAGGATTACGAAGTCTCCTATAAGGCTGAAATAAGCGTAAATCCATACTTATATTATTAATGCAAAAGTAACTCTGTCTGTTTGTCTGTCTGTCCGTCTTTCACGCCTAAACTACTGAACCGATTTTGATGAAATTTGGTACATAGATAGATTAGAGCCTGGGAAAGGACATAGGCTACATTTTATCCCACAGTTGGGCACGATATAACCTGTAGTCTACGCGGGCGGAGCCTCGGGCGGAAAGCTAGTTAATAATAATTTAAGTCCAATCACAGTGTATGGCACTATTTAGTTTCGAAAATAAACTCTGTTAAAATCCGATAGGTAGCGCAGGGTGTACTCTATAACGCGGTAGTGAAGTGTTACTGCTGTGAATAGATAAGGATACAACATTTCTGAATTTATATATCTAACTCAAAAAAGAATGTTTCTTTAATCATTTTTGTAGAGCTCTGTTGAGGGAGCTTAAAAAGAAATATTTATAACTAGTTTTCCGCCCGCGGCTTTGTCCGCGTGGATTTTGCTCGGGAGAAAGATTTCAAAAGACCTCATCATTTCAAGAATGCTGAAATAAGCATCTTGGCCTTCCCAGAGTCTGCTAAGGCCACGATGCTAATTTTTTTTGTATAAAAAATATGTGAAGGACAGGGATTTGTTTTGGTTATGCTTTTGTTTTGGTTATGTATGTTATTTTCGTGTCTTTTTTTTTGGATTTCTATTTGTGAGTGCCATGATGAGGGGCCATGTCTCAAAATCCTCTATAATAAATAAAGATTAAAAACAAATACTAAAATGATACTCGTACGTTACTATTTTCCCGGAATCTCTATCAGAGGCATGAAAGAACGTAAGAAATCTTGCGTGCTTCTGGGAGGACATTGGCTGGCTGGAATACCTTGCCCAAATTATATCACGCACAATGACCCAATCTACAGACTAAGTCCGGAAAACGCCCGATAAACATAACATAACATGTTACTATTTTGTTTTAAAGGTAAGTTCTGTTAAAATTCGATAGATGGCGCAGTGTATACCCTAAAACGCGGTAACAAAGAGTTACTATGAGTAGACAAAGACACAATAAATCTGAATTCAAATATCGGGTTTTAACACTCGAAATAAGAAAATGTTTGTCAATTTTTATAAAGCACTATTGAGGGAGCTTATTATTTTTTCCCAGAAACGTTAAGTTAACGAGTTTTCATTATACAGGTTGAAAAAGAACCTCCTAGCTATATTCAAAATCCTGAACCAGTATCACTTACTGAACAACTTTTTTTTTTTATACTTATTTTTATTTTGGAGGGGGGGGGATTTTTTTTCCTAAATGTAGACACCACTCGGGTGCACCCATCCGAGCGCTACCCGCACACTCAAAAACATTTTATTTTCATAAATATGTTCTGTAAGTGATACTGGTTCAGGATATTGAATATACCTAGGAGGTTCTTTTTCAACCTGGAAGTATATTGCTGGTTTTCGTGTTTTATGCTGTTATTATTGGTTTTTGTTGTAATATTAAGTGTATTGAAATAAATAATTTAATTTTGAAATAGACAATATTAGAAAAACAAAAAAAAAACAATTTAATTGAAAAAAATTCCACTGGAAAATGATTTTGAGCAAATTCAGGGATGCAGTTTTTGTCAATCTATCTTTTTCACCCAGTAAGTACCTACCCATGTATTGGGTATACAAGGTGTTTAAAAAAAAAACAAAAAAAATAATAATTCATAATAAATTAAAATTTAGCTTATTGCACAGCTCTATTACAAATATGAAAAGTATGTCATATTAATTATATGAAACTTTCATTTTGTAGATGTCAAACCGTGCAACTGATTACTAGAGTTGCGACTGTTTCAAAAAAATTTCTTTTTTTTTGGTTTTTCTGAAACACCTTGTTTATCATAATCTGGGTGTAAGGGTGTAAGTATGAGGCTGAAATAAGCTCAAATTAACGCTTCAAATCCAGTCAAAATTTTATTAAAAAAGCCACTTCTCTATTTATGTTAGAATTTTGGTTTTAAATATAAGTTCCGTTAAAATCCGATAGATGGCGCAGCGTGCACTCTAAAACGTGGTATTGAAGTGTTACTGCTGTGAATAGACAAGGGTATAGACAAGGGTAATCTAAAGACAAAAAAGAAAATATTAATTCTATAAATATTTTTGTAAAGCTCTATTAAGGGAGCTTGAATATAAATACTTGTGACTAGCTCCCCGCCCTGCGGCTTTGTCCGCGTGGATTTTGGTCGGGAGTCCGGAGTGCGGGCTCAAACGACCTCTTCGTGTCGATAGTGCTTAATTGTTTGATAATTCTAGATTTCTTCGTTCCCGTGGGAATTTGGGAAAATTATGTTCCAAATTATATAAAAATGGGTCCAATCGTTTGAGCGTGAAAGAGTAACAAACATCCATACACTTAGTGCAACAATTTTTTTATTGTAATTTTGCAAAAAAATTGGCCACATACAGGATTTCGAAGTCTCCTATAAGGCTGAAATAAGCGTAAATCCATACTAATATTATTAATGCGAAAGTACCTCTGTCTGTATGTCTGTCTGTCCGTCTTTCACGCCTAAACTACTGAACCGATTTTGATGAAATTTGGTACAGGGACAGATCATAGCCTGGGAAAGGACATAGGCTCCTTGGAAAGGAGTTTTCATTATACAGGTTGAAAAAGAACCTCCCAGCTACATTCAAAATCCTGAACAAGTATCACTTACTGAACACTTTTTATTTTTATTTTTAGGGAGGGGGGGATTTCTTAAACGTAGACACCATTCGGGTGCACTCCCCGAGCGCTACCCGCACCCTCAAATTTAATTTTTTTTATAATTATGTTCTGTAAGTGATACTGGTTCAGGATTTTGGTTCTTTTTCAACCTCTTTTTCAACCTGGTTTTCGTGTTTTATACTGTTATTATTAGTTTTTGTTGTTAAATTAAGTGTATTAACATAAATAATTTAATTTTGAAACAGATAATATTTAAAAAAAAAAAAAAACAATTTTCCTGAAGAAAATTCAACTGGAAAATGATTTTGAGCAAATTCAGGGTTGTAATTTTTGCCAAGCTATACTTTACACCTAGTAAGTAAAGTACCTGCCCATGTATTGGGTATACAAGGTGTTTCAAAAAAACCAAAAAAAAATAAAAATTCAATATTAATTAAAATTTAGCTTATTACAAATATGACAAGTATGTCAAACCGTGTAACTGATTACTAGAGTTGCGACTGTTTCACTTTTAAAATTAAATTTTGGATTTTATTTTTTTTGGGTTTTTTTGAAACACCTTGTATAATGTGATAGTCTGGGTGTAAGGGATATGAGGCTGAAATAAGCTCAATTTAACGCTTCAAATCAAGTCAAAATTCTATTAAAAAAGCCACTTCTCTATCTAAGTTAGTATTTTGTTTTAAAGATGAGTTCCGTTAAAATCCGATAGATGGCGCAGCGTGCACTCTAAAACGTGGTATTGAAGTGTTACTGCTGTGAATAGACAAAGGTATAGACCAGGGTAATCTAAAGAAAATTATATTATTTCTATTGTTTTTTTTTGTAAAGCTCTATTAAGGGAGCTTGAATATAAATATTTGTGACTAGCTTTCCGTCCGCAGCTTTGTCCGCGTGGATTTTGGTCGGGAGTCCGGAGTGCGGGCTCAAACGACCTCTTCGTGTCCATAGTGCTTAATTGTGTGATAATTCTAGATTTCTTCGTTCCCGTGGGAATTTGGGAAAACTATGTTCCAAATTATATAAAAATGGGTCCAATCGTTTGAGCGTGAAAGAGTAACAAACATCCATACACTTAGTGCAATATTTTTTTTTATTGTAGTTAGCAAAAAAATTACCCACATACAGGATTAGGAAGTCTCCTATAAGGCTGAAATAAGCGTAAATCCATACTAATATTATTATTGCGACAGTAACTCTGTCTGCCTGTCTGTCTGTCCGTCTTTCACGCCTAAACTACTGAACCGATTTTTATGAAATTTGGTGCAGAGACAGATTAGAGCCTGGGAAAGGATATAGGCTACCTTTTATCCCACAGTTGGGCACGATATAACCTGTAGTCCACGCGGGCGGAGCCGCGGGCGGAAAGCTAGTTAATAATAACTTAAGTCAAGTCACAGTGTATGGCACTATTTAGTTTCAAAAATAAATTCTGTTAAAATCCGATAGGTAGCGCAGTAAGTACGCTATAACGTGGTATTGAAGTGTTACTGCTGTGAAAAGATAAGGATAAAAGATTTCTGAATTTGTATATCTAACTCAAAAAAGCATGTTTCTTTAAACAATTTTAGTAGAGCTCTATTGAGGGAGTTTAAAAAGAAATATTTATAACTAGCTTTCCAACCGCGACTTTGTCCGCGTGGATTTTGGTCTTGAGTGTAATATCAAGGGACCTCATCATTTCAGGAGTGCTGAAATATACAAAACAAGCTTTCCACTCGCGGCTCCGCCCACGTGGACTACAGGTTATATCTTGCCCAACTGTGGGATAAAAGGTGGCCTCTGTCCTTTCCCAGGCTCTAATGTATATCTGTACCAAATTTCATCAAAATGGGTTAAGTAGTTTAGTCGTGAAAGACGGACAGACAGACGGACATACCGACAGACAGACAGACGGATAGACAGACAGAGTTACTTTTGCATTTATAATATTAGTAAGGAAGTAAGGATAAGGATAAGAATGTAAGGGACAACCTAGCAAATACTAAAATCATACTCGTACGTTACTATTTTCCCGGTATCCCTATCCGAGGCATGCAGGAACGTAAGAAATCTTGCGTACTTCTGGGAGGACATTGGCTGGCTGGAATAGCTAGCCCAAATAATATCACGCACAATGGCCCAATCTAC
Organism: Aproaerema taeniolella; assembly: GCA_949987775.1. NCBI lineage: Eukaryota > Metazoa > Arthropoda > Insecta > Lepidoptera > Gelechiidae > Aproaerema > Aproaerema taeniolella. The sequence goes on from OX465264.1 coordinate 13,796,613, forward strand.
AGACTAAGTCCGGAAAACGCCCGGTAAACATAACATGTTACTATTTTATTTTAAAGGTAAGTTCTGTTAAAATCCGATAGATGGCGCAGTGTGTATCCTAAAACGCGGTAACAAAGAGTTACTATGCGTAAACCAAGACACAATAAATCTAAATTCAAATGTCCGATATTATATATCTGTAAATTTTTGTTAAGCTCTATTGAGGGAGCTTAAACAGAAATATTTATAACCAGCTTACCACCCGCAGCTTTGTCCGCGTGGATTTTGGTCGGGAGAGTGATCTTAAAGTACCTCATCATTTTAGGAGTCACGTCATCAGCCCATATATGGTCCCACCGAGGGGCACGGGCCTCCTTTCGAAACACGAAGAGGATTTAGGCCATAGTCCACCACGCTGGCCCAATGCGGGTTGGTGGACCGCTCGTCTTTCGAAAATGAATTTTCTTGGACGGGGACTAATAATATTAGGTTTCATCACGATATTTTCCTTCACTTAGCGGTGATAATTAGAAATCCGTACATAAATCCGAAAAGACGAATTTAGTGGTACAGGCCCGCACCAGGATTTGAACCCGCGACCTTCCGATTACAAGTCTGGCTCAATACCAACTGGGCCATCACTGCTCCTGGGCTTTCAGGAGTGCTGAAATATAACCATGGCAGTCGAGAGCATAATCCTTTGTTGGTTAGAGTCGAGAATAACCACAACACTAGGTGAATGACATCTGGTAAGTTTGTTATTCTTAGAGTTACTAATTACTATGGGGATAGAACCCTAAAGAAACGTCTTCCTTACCTGTTTAATAGCTTACCTGAGGACATAAAAAACGCACCTAAACTTTTAAAAGTTAAAGCCATGTTAAAGAATTATTTTATAAATCTGTTACCATAATAATGTTACCATACAGTATATTGTAAGTGAACTTGCCGATCCAGCAGTTAAACTGTCTTGCAGTTTTGTGGGACTATATATGATTATTGTATAGTGCTAATAAATTTAAATAAATAAATACATATTGTAAGAGATATCCTAGCAAATACTAAAAGGTATACTATACTTCTATGTATGGTTCTTATTTTTTTTAAGATAAGTTCTGTTAAAATCCGATAGATGGCGCAGTGTGCACTCTTAAACGCGGTAACGAAGAGCTACTGTTAGTAGATAAGGATTAAATTTATCTCAATTTAAATATGTTATTCCAGAAACTTACTCATAATTATTTCAGGAATTTTTGTAGAGCTCTGATTTTTGAGCTTGAAATATTCATACTCGTAATTACTCGGTAAGTTGTCGCTTACTAGGTAAGTTTTCGATCTCGCAAGTTAGGGTGATAGAAAAATTTTGATCCATTCCGAGTGTTTGTTATAGTTTGTACAATGTCACTAAATGTTTTTATGGTTTGAGGCACCTGCATGCGCATTAAAGAAAATGGGGTAAATCGCATTGAAAATTATGAAATATTGAACTGTTTTTATTATCTACTTCACAATAAGTCACTTGGTAACTTTGGGTTTAGATTTACAGCTTTCGCAGTAAAAACAATCCATATAAATTAAAGAGTAGTCTATACACGATGAAATTGCTTCGTCTTGATTTTTTTTCAATCACAGAAACGGATAATATTCTTTCGAAACCGTTGGCACACCCGCTATCTTAAATTTTGCCTTATCCAGCCTTTTGTATTTTTTCCAAGGAGAAAGTTCAGGTTCCAAAATAATTTCAATGATTTCCCTGGTATAGACTTCCCATTCCTTCGGTCCAACACACCCGAACTTGCAGTCCATTTTTCAAAACTTCAAAAAAACTTGCGACTGATGACTGTATCACTTGATCTATTTGTTACGAATATGGTTGTTATGAAAGAAAAATGGTTTACTCCTGAAGTTTATTAACATTCGTAATTGTTTTTTTCCTCGAATGTCATTGTGTCCTTGCTATGACAATGGAGTTGTTTATATTTTCAATTCATTATCTGTATTTGCAAGAGAATTAAAAGACTGCGCAATAGGCGATTTATTAATACGTTAAGAATGAATTGTTTATTTACGTATTTCAAAATATTAAAACTTTCTGAATGATGAACAAAAATACTGAACAAACTACTCATAGCAACTCTCATTCACAATTCATTTTTTTCTGATAGAAACACATAATTTGTAAGAAATAAATAAACAAAGAAAATTTTCTCATTTTCAATAATTTTATCTAGAGACGTAAGGGTTGTTTATGTTCTGATAATGTAATCTAATTACAAAATAATGAGCTATCATTTGGTGTAAGTTTATCATTTTGTAAGCAAACACCAATTATTATTTACAGTCGCACTATAAAAGTGAGATTATAGTTTTCTAGTAATATTCCTATTGTTTAAAAGTTATTGCAGTTCAAAAGTTAAAGCAATGTGTTTTTAAGTATCCGCCAGATTGTTGAGCTCGAAGAACTCAAAAACGATGTTATAAACAGAATTTCGATGCTCTGCTTTTGAAATTAAAGGGAAGTTGCAGGGACGACGTTTAGGCTGAATCGCTTTACTAATTTTGTTGATAGCTGATATCATGTGATCGTTTCTTCGAAATAGCCTACTAGAAGTATTTGAGCTCGCAAAATCATCTATTTTTAGTGCTGTTACGTATTACTTCGAAAAGCTGCCAGGCAATCGGTATTTTACACGCTGAGAAATTTATAGTAAAAATTACCATCAAATGATGATATAATTTGAAATTGTGATGGTGATCATCCCTATAAAGTTCTTAGTGTGTAATAATTTAAAAATAATTACAGAAAGTGATATAGTTTATTTAGAAATAACACGAAATTACAATCAACCCTTTGTTATATTTGTAAAAGATTATACTAATTAACCTAAATAATACATTGTGTACAGCATGACAAAGACATGAAAAGCTCATTTTTTAAGGTTAGCTGCATAAGGGATACATTATGTTAAAGTTACGAAAATTTAAGCACCGATTATCTATTTTAGTCTTATTACTCTCCACTAATTTCTTAAGGCGACTACAGCACCTAAATTACGATTTTATGATGCGTAGATAAACATGACGCACTGCATTAAATCGAAAAAAATACTACGGTAATATTCAGGACAAAAACTAGATAAGTAGTTTGCTGAAAACATGATTCAGCACTTTTGGTTCGATAGAAAAAGCTTACAAAGTCACCTCTAAATACCAATATTGTGTATCTTTTAAGCTGTAAAAACGATAGTAAAATGCACACAGGAACTTGAATTTGCTATCAAAATGTTTGTGATTGAACACTCTCGATAAGTAGTTAACGCATTTTTCGATTTAAGCTGTTACCTTGCCATAAATCTCATTTTTCTAACTTTCGAACATGTTTTTACGCACGCACGCTTTCATAGTCCGTAAACTTCGTGTATCGACACTGTTCGCACTGCCGGCCCAGGCCTGTTGAGAGACGGAGATGGCGCTATTCCTATGTGTGCTGCCTTTATCGGGTGCTGTAGTCGCCTTAATCTAAGTATTAAATTAGCTTATCAGCTACTACATTTTAAAAATCACAAAATTATAAACCCTTTACTATTAGGAAGTAGAAAACCTTAGAACATAATATGGTTTCGACCCTTGGATTTTTGTTCATACAAAGGGAACGTACGAGCCTTCCGTCTAGCATTAGATCTGTAGCTAGCATTATTTTGCGAAGTCTTCCTTAGCACTCCATTTTCTTACAGCAGGCTCATCATATCAGCGCCATTACAATTACGGGCAAGTTGATACGGAGTCTGCTGAGCAAAGTTACGAGCTTCTATATTAACCTGGAGCTGCTGGCAGAGCCATCTGGCTAACCTGTAGTATTTAGTCCTCACGGCTATATGTAGAGGCGTATCACCATGGACTTTCTCTTTTCCATTCATGTCGGCTCCCCACTCCATGAGACGCCTGAGTTTCCTTTTAGGATCAATTCTAGCTTCACTTGCCACCACATAGACACACTGTTGTCCTTGGTGGTTATACTCTCTTACTAAGAACCTATTTTCATCCACAATGGCGTTTTCATTTCCAAGCAAATCAATTACTCCACCATTACGGCAGAAATAGTACAAAATGTTCTCACCCTCGCGGCTGTGTTTGCGAGTGAAAATAAAGTTTTCTGATGGCCACATCTGTAGTGCTGTATCATACTTGTGGACCCAGGCAGAAGGATTAATAAGTGACACTTCGATAAGATCATACACACTACCCATGCGGCAGATGGATTGTAGATATTTAATGTCTTCTTTTTCAGTTGTCACGCATAGTAGATGAAAATTGCAGTTTCCCATTGCAATTTCGCAAACGATCAGCACTTCATAAAATCCGACTAAAAATGAACAGATTTTCTTGTTTGATGTCGATATATTCCTGGATTCTTTACAGTTTAATCCCCCTAAAGTTTAATCCATCTTCCACGTTCAGACATTTATAAATACGAGCACGTGTTATTGAAGAGTACATATTATATTTTACTAACGATAAGTGTTTTATGCCATTAGCGAATGACTAATTGCCTTTTATCGAAATTTCCATAGCGCGACTTATGTTTACTTGGTTGCAAAACTTTTTGCAGATAGTATCAAGTTCATTGCACTTCTTGTTTATTTACAAACTCATAGCAATAGCCCTTTGCGCCAATGCCAAGGTCTTGAGATAATTTCGCTTGGTTAGGTAAGATTGCGCAACGCCCGTAATCTAATAATAAAGTTGTTTGCGCAAGAAAACGTGAGGCGCGTTGAGGTAGGTCGGACATTACTTCCGCGAACTGATAGTTATAAATAGAAAAAGAAAGAACAATTTTTGTCCAGTTCAACAGACGAATGTAATGATAATGAACTCTAAAAACATTTCGTACATCCATGTTTTCCTGTTCCTGTGCGTCAGTAATAAACACAAATATCGAAACACGCGGCATTTTAGGTGGGCCATTGCACTCTTGTCCTTGCGTAACGATCAAGGTGACAGAACATGCGGTTGCCGTGTGCGTTACAGCTGTTACATTTGATAAGTATGAAGTTTGTTTATGATTTTGGTTAAGGCTCTTGCTTCATAAATTGATACTGAGTCTAGATCATATCGTTCTTTAGCGCAAACAGATGTATGCGCTGTTTAAACTGTAGTAGAAGTTTATGATTCCCATTAAACTCGTTCTGTTTTTAGGGTTCCGTAGTAATCTACGAACCCTTATAGTTTCGCCATGTCTGTCTGTCCGTCTGTCCGTCTGTCCGCAGGTTTCCTAAGAAACCCTTGGTACTACAGAGCTGAAACTAAGCATGATTATACATATGAATGACGCCGACAGAACTGTGGAGTAAAATCTTGGAAATAAAAATTTTTTCGGGTGTCTCCCATAGACAGCACTCCGTTTGCGAAATATAAATTTTTAAAGTAAAAATTTTTTCAAACACAAGTGTCCCCCCCCACTATACCGGCTAAACGGTTGTTTCTAAAAATGTGAAAAAATTCAGGTTGGTAGAATATACAACGAAATTTAAAGGAAAACTATCACACATAAGTTGGTCTTTCAAGTTTGCGAGTAATAGTCGACCAAGTGCCAAACACTGTTGGGATTAATAAGAATATATTTGAACCATGCTGCTACGGAACCCTACAATGCGCGTGGCTCGACACGCTCTTGGCCGGTTTTTATTTTATCGGTCAATTTATGATGGTTTATTTGTTACAAGATTAGCTATAAAACAGTTTGTATTATCTATTTACTAAAACCGGTACTTATTTCTTCATGCAAACAGTTTACACAATGTACATTTGTTTACGAAATACATATACGTGCGCTGATAATCAGTTGGCTTTTGTGCGTTATCACATGTCATGTTTTTTAACAAAATATTGTTTGGATATGAATATGTAGGTCTTTTAAATCACGGGTCACAGTAGTATCTTAATTGCGCGAAAAACTGCGTGTATATGATAATTAAAATTGAGAACATCCTGTTCAGAATAGTCAAAAAAAGGACTAGCTCAATTAAAAATAATTTGGAATATTATGGTTCAGGTCAGCTAAAATCTATCAGCTATAGAGTTTGGATTTTCCTTCATAGTGATCACTTAGTACGGTTCAATTCTTCATGAAGATTCTGTACAGTATCTTACAGTATCTATAATAGTTGGGGTAGCTCCATTTCTTATTTGACCTTAACTGAACCATCAGAATAACATTTAGTTTATAAAAAAATCACATCCATATTTAAAAAATATATATGGTGAATCGGTTCTACGTCAGCATATCCGCACGACGTTATATCCGCCACATCTCATCCGCCATTTGGTAATGGCGGCGCAGTTCGTTTCAAACACCTAAATGTCTATGAACCAATAAAAATTATCGATGTTACCACATTAGATAATTGTACTAGTTGCATTATTACCAACAGTAACCCTGTCACGAAGTAGTGGATGTCTATTGCAAAGTCACGGAAATTTTATAAAATTGATAATGTGTCACTCTGTAATATAAAATTTCTATGCCGTAAGAAGGTCGGTGGAGTACAAAGGGCTTAAGTCATGTAGCCATGAGAAATCAGACTTTAGACTTAATCACAGAGTAGTCATGACACAAGTATCAAAAAAATGGAAGTGACTGAGCAAAGACTCCACGCACTATAGATAGCAGTGGTAAGAGCCCAGTGAAGACGTTAACTGTATAAGTTTGCCGTTACTACAAGTGATCGCAACTATGGAAGTGATAACGAAATCCATACTGAGTCCTAACGTTATCACGGGATGAAACCTATATAAATAATGTAATTATACGAAATTTATAGATCAAAATTCTAACTTGGACCAATATAATGACCAGATTTTACACCCGAGTAGTCGGACATATATCCAAATATGTGTGAGATCAGAACGAATTTACGTTGAAACTTTTTACTACGGATCTAATGTCGCGAATATACTGACGTGCAACCGGTGAATCAGCCAGGATTCCTACATAGGAATAAGCGATAATGAGCCTATTTTTCACTAAAGTGACGATCACAATCACGATTTCTTCCCCGTCACGCACACACAGCCTGGTCTAATAATGTCTATGTGTGTACTTATCGCGTACGGCATTACAGGAGAGTATAAAAAGCATTACAGGAGAGTATAAAGAGCTAGAACACTCACATATCCGGGTACCGATAACGTGACCTAGTCATACAATATGTTTGATCAGTACACGCTCATTCTGCATAAGGAATTAGACGCTGTGATTATGGTCCCAAATCAGTGGCCTGCCCGTGCAAAGCCGATTTTAATGACTTTAGTCGAAAAAATAATGGGACGATTTGACGATTTGAGCCCTATAGTACGGGTAAACAATGTGCCCACGCGTTTAATTCGTCATGATGTTCCAGCGGGAGCTTTTTACTTTTTCGACCACGTGGCGGAAACGTGAGTGTTTTTATTGACATTTCAAGTTGCGTAGAACTTGGCTTCAAGTGTAAGTAACTAATTTGATTTTTATTTCAGAGAAATTTCCGGTGCTTACGTTTATGATGTTATTGTGCCAGACAACAAAGAAACTATTAGACTTGAAATTACAAGCGGAATTATTTTGAGTGCTGCTTCATGGTCTCCTCCCCCTAAAAGCACTTTGTCACATGTCGAGCGAATATACCGCTATCTCTCGTCCCCAAAGATGCGGTAAATTAATACAATTTGATTACCTTGATAGTATTTGGTATTCAATAAGTTTATAATGGTTTTTATTTGCAGAAGGTAAGTCTTATCGGCTGCGGAAAGCAACAAGCGCACTCCTAATCACCGGCGTTCGTGGCGAAAACGGTAAGTTCATTACTAGCGCAACTATTTCGAGGTATATTATAAATGAGTTAGTAACGGTAATATTATGTTACAGAGTACAGCGACGAGAGTGCAAACGCGACAGTTGTTACGGAATAAGATACAAATGCAAAAACCGGGTAGCTGGCGGAAAATGATGTAAGTTGATTACGTGACTGATAAAAGGAAATTTCTGATAAAAAGGTAACCTACCATTTGTATTTGAAATAGCAGTGTCTTCTTTGTTCTAGGTACTAGTTGAGCTATGATATCATTTCACGTCTGCGAGGCTATGGCCTCGCGTTCAAATTTGCATGCATATTTTTTTTTTGTAATGACAGCAAAAAACGAGATAACAAAAAAATATGTTTCAATATCAAATGACAAATAATTAGTTTACTTGACAACATCAATCAAGTGGCAACTAACCAGTACTTTTTGTACCAATTGATATTTTTTGGTAAACCAACGATAAAATTCGTTACTTAGATAAAACAATTCGTTTGCAAAGCAAATCGATTTGTTACTTTAACTAAACTATTTTCTTAAAACGATTCAAAGATTCTGTTACAATAACAAAACACTTTCGTTGAATCAACATATAAATTACTTATTATAACCTATGTGTGGTATCATAACATATTATGTGTTATCTCTATGTTAACATAATGATTTTTTGCCACAACTTATTTTTTGTTGCTCTAACAAAACATGTTTATGCGTGCAGGATCATTAATTCGAGTGGCTAGTCATATAAGGGCTACAATTCACGTTTTATTATACTGTAAGATCATAGCTTAAACGGAAAATTGAATCTGTTAGAAGCTTAGGTCAGTGAGTGATTGAGATTTATTAATGTGTCAAGAAGTAAGAAATTTGGAAATTTAACATTTATCAAATTTAACTTTCAAACATTGATACATTTCTGTATTTTTCTCGTAAAACTGACGGTAATTATTTGAAACAAAATTTATGAATGAAAGTAAATATACAGCGATGATTTTAATCAAAAAAAAATTACACTTGCCCGAGTAATTGAAGTGTATTAATTAAAAGAAAAATAATATGCCGCCATCAGTCAGTGTCAAATGTATAGACATACATTTATCTTTATATAAATATATTTAAAAAATCATATGGTTACTGCTCTCCCCTTACCGCGCTAGAGTCTATTCTCCACCCCGCCTTGCGCTCGTACTACCTTAAAACATTAATGCTAAATGATGTAAGAGATGATGATGATAGCAGTTATGATAAAATTTATGTTAAAAATATTTGACGATGATGACACACGAATTTCATTATTAATACCGCTTGTCTTCCATATTTTTGTTATAACATCAAATGTGTCACTAATTCACTTTTATATCACGTTCATCACAAGTAGAACAAGATTCATCATCAGATAGTAATTCTTCTAATTCACACTCTGAGCAGCTGGAGTCATCCTGAATTGCAGCAGACGAGATCAAAGGTATGGTCAGCAATGCATAAGAGTTGAAAACAGGCTCTATATTGTTGTCATCTGATTTCTTGAACCATAAAAATCCACCAAACTCCGAGGACTCTGCTGCTATGCCGTTGTAAAACCCAAAGACACTTATTTGATGAGTTATCTGATTTGTGATGACCCAGAGCAATTCGGTTGTCAAAGTTGCCTCCGGCAAAATCTGCCATTCCCGTGGCACAATCACTTGGAGATGACTTCGAGATTGATTCTGGTCAGACATCATCACTTGGGGTATTCAGAGAAAGTTTTAATTTGTTTGAATCGATGTATAATCGATGCGTAACTTGCAACCACGTCCGTAGATTATGGCGGCATGCAGTCTAATACGAAATTAGCGAGAAATTAAAGCGCAGTATTGAACGGGTTTTTTCGAAGCATTTACAATTGAAATCTGAATAATGAGATAAGTGTCAGTCATGTATGAATGACGAACGGGACGTCTATAAATAAACCAGCGAAACAGCTGAGAGAATCTGTTGATTTTTTGCTAATGCATGTGACATAGACGCAGGCTGCAATACGTTGCACTACACCGTTACTAATAAAGTCGTTGTACTTTACTGACTTCAGTTTATTATGAGCACAAACACTATGAGACATAAGTAGTTGATGTTTTGCAAATGGAGATAAACATTTCATAATCCAGATTCGAAATCAGGAAATGTAAAATGAGCGTAAGATGCAGTTTTTGACTCCTTTCTGTTTCTGGACTGTAGCATGAACAAAAAATGGTTTTGTTGAAGCACTAAATTGTGAAGTGAAGAAAAAATCACTTTTTTATCTTGATTAGTTTCTAAGTTTCTACATCGAAACGTTCCCTTGTTACACTTTGTATTGTCTGTCTTTATGTGTGTTCCGCGGTACCCACGACACAAGGGAAAACCTTAGTGTGGGCCTTTGAGTATATGGCGTTTTAAAAAGGCCATTCTGCTCTTTCACGTTTTATGGTCTTATGTTCGTATTGTGGAAACGAATTGACGACAGCGGGGCTAGTAGACATAGTACAGCGGAAATTTGAAAAATTTTTCGCGGAGTGATAAAAGCATAAAATTTTTATCATACTTTAGGTGATACCATATTGATTATTTTAAGATGTGGAGGCAAGCTGCATTTGACCCCCATCGCATTATAGAGGACAAATTTTAATTTCGGTGATGTTTTACCCCATTTTATGTATTTTTTTTATGAATCCAATTTGGAAGGGTATTAGAAATTTACATATGAAAACACCTGCTTTTCAATGACACATTAATCATCAAAATAGGTTCAGTAGTTTAGGCAGGAGCTATTCCCAAAATAATAGAAATTTTATTAGTGTAGTAATTATATCCATTCTCGTATGAAGTCGTATGGGAACCCATATTTTTTGGATAGAAGGACCCCTCCAAATTGGATTTATAAAAATACATAAAACGGAGTAAAACGTCATCGAAATTACAATTCGACCTCGAAAATGCGATAGGAGTTAAATCCAGCTTGCCTCCACATCTTAAAATACCTAATCACTATGGTATCCCCTATAAAAAATTCATGCTTTTATCACTCAGCGAATAATCTTAACGAAAACATTCAATTTGCCGCCGCACTAACACAGGCATGATGTTTTTGTCATGTTGTGGTCATTCTTATTAAATGAAAGTTTGTAATCTGTTACTGGCTTAGCGACATATAAATTCGATAAGTTTATTGTTTCAATTATTAAAAAAATCCAACCAAGTGCGAGTCGGACTCGCGCACGAAGGGTTCCGTACATAAAAACTGCAAAAAATCACGTTTGTTGTATGGGAGCCCTCTTAAGTATTTATTTTATTCCATGTTTTAGTATTTTTTATTATAGCGGCATTAAGAATACTTCATTTGTGAAAATTTCAACTGTCTAACTGTCACGGTTCATGAGATACAGCATCCGACAGACTTATCTATAAAAATGGCAAAAAACCCTTTGGGTACGGAACTCTAATAAAAATACAAACATTCTTATATTTATTGTTTTAAGCTGTTTACTTATAGTTATAGTTTTGATAACTAGAACAAAAGAAAAAAATGTACTTCTGTAAAAACATTTAAATAAGAAAATCCAAATTCTTATCTCTTAGCAACTTCTTGAGAGATTCTAAGTTGGCAGAACTATAAAGTTCACAACTAGTTTTAGTTTAGGAGCTCTTTAGCTCTCTTGGAAAACTAGATACTCCTTGTATTTCAAAATTCTCTTTACTCATTTTTAACCCTCAGAGGAGTAAAAAAACACCACTTTGACAATGTCTTAAACTAACTTACGAGTATGTCATTTTGTTGATCTTCAATTACGCTCATAGCGCCTGTTATCATAGTCTCGAAAAGTACCCAAGAAAATGAACTTTCCCAAGAAAATGTCAACCCTTTTTAGAACTTGTCATTGGCCCATGGACTTAGTATATTTATGCATTGGCCCTAGCATAGGCCTAATTAACAAAGGAGAGCAATAGACAAGACATTTTGGGAAAGGCAAAGGATTCTATTTCCATATAGCCATTTTTAAACATTGTCTAAGTTTTTTTTATGGGCTATGTGCAAGATTTTTAAAATAATGTGATTTTTTAAGCAGATTTATATTTTATAATTTTATATTCAAATAAAAAAGATATCAAATAATTTTGATTATAGATTAAAAAAAATTGATTACGATTTGTTGCTTACTACAGCATTCTATACGGTTTCATTCCTTTGCCGAAGTAATAAAAAAGACGTTTGACAGTTTGTTGACACATAACCTAACCCTTGTGTTTTTAAGTTGTTGGTTGTTGAGTTTGTTTCTGTTTCGTGGTTTTGATTATTTGGATGTTTACTGACGACTTGGTTTTGCTACCTGAACTCTATTGTTACCTTCTGTTTCGTGGTTTTGATTTTTTGGATTGATATTTACTGACGACTTGGCTTTGCTTCCTGGACTTTTGAACTTTCTCAATACACTGGATTCTGACACTATGGATACCGCTCAGTTCGTTAGAGCTGATTCTACCAACTTGCCTGAAGTAACAACCAACTAGTTTAGTTAGGAAATAACCAATACAATATCACAAATTAATAATAGTTATGTGTCTGCGACAGTACAATAAGTATGAAACAGGTATTTTTTTTTTAAATTGACATGACAGTTTGTGAAAGGAATACGATTGCATATAATGCCGTTCTTAGGATTAGTTTACCGTACTGAGAATCTTTTAATTCTTATATTTTTATTTCAAAAGATAGATTTTTTAATAATTTTTTTTAAGAAATGGGACCTTATTCCTTTATGTTAAATAATAAATCAAACGAAATTAAAAATATTTTTAAAATGTCATACATAGTCCATAAAAATTGAACAAGTAATTTTTCAACTCTATCCCTGCCAATTAAATTCACATCCGCCATAGTATCTACTGAATTAATTAAGCCCTGTCATGGCATAAACTAGGCGGTTATTAGCCATACATTTAGTATGAACGGGAGCGCGTGCCTGATGACCACATAATGTGAGGTGGTCTCAGTGTTTAGATAGTGTCAAGCAAACTTTAATTTCATCGATGTTGAGTAATATGGGTCACTTTGACGGCCGGTTTGGTCGAGTGGTAGTGACGCTGCCTCTTGATCGGCGGGTCCTGGGTTCGATCCCCAGTCGGGGCAAACATTTGTGTGAAAAGCAGATGTTTTTTCTCGGGTCATGGGTGTTTGTGTTTGTCTTTATGTGTGTTCCGAGGGACCCACGACACAAGGGAAAACCTTAGTGTGGGCCTTTGAGTGTGTAGCGTTTATTGTTATTATTATAATCATTTTCCAGTAGAATTCTTAGAACATTGCATAACGCCAAAGTATATCTTGACGTTTTCGGAGAAAAAAATACTTGTAGCCATTCATAGTAGTTATGGGTTAGTAGATTCCACCATTAATGTATAAGCTTTGCTAAGCTGTCCTTTACAACCTTTATAATGGTGGTGGTCTTCCTAATAGACATCGGGGTAAGGTCGTCCGAAAAAACGGTGGCAAGATAACATCTAGACCAGTGTTTTTCAATCTTTATGATTTCGCGACCCCTTTGGATCATATAAACTTCTGGCGACCCCCTAATGTCCATAAGACCCTTTTATGATAAATCTATGTACTACGTCGGAAATTTTAAAACACATACTTAATGAAAGAGTTGGCCGCGGGGTAGACGCGGAAGGCGACGAGAGGTATCATTATACAGACACAGCCTTTTCACTGGAATTGTCTTGGTTTAGTGTAAGATTTATAAATTTTTGTCTTTTTCTTTTACCTGCGACCCCCCGAGTAAAGCTTCACGACCCCCCTGGGGGTCGCGACCCACAGTTTGAAAAACACCGATCTAGACGATATTAATAACTGCTGCAGCTCTAGTATGATGGTGATAGAGCGCGTAATGCGTCTCGTCGTGGTCCTATGTCAACATTGACAACGCCAGAGGGCGAGAAAGCCTTTGCGTGGGGCCCTCGCGCAATCAAAGTGAAGTTGCAGCGTCAGCCGAGTGGCGCGCCATGCGAGTTTGTTGCCATAGTGCTCGAGCTGCTGAGTTAGAATTCAAATGGCACAAGACCCGGTGGAGAAAAAACTAGGGAAGACCTTTGTCCAGCAGTGGGATAGAAACGGTTGAAAAAAAAAATATTTCAATGTACTAAATATGGATGTGTCTGTGATATAAGAAAGGATATTTTAGAAGAAAATTTCGTATGAAAATTTCTAATCTTTACTTATATTATAAAGAGGAAAGATTTGTATTTTTGTATGTATGTAACGAATAAACTTAAAAACTAATGGACCGATTCCAAAAATTCTTTCACCTTTAGGATGCTTCATTATCCCTGAGTAAAATAGGCTAAATTTTCCCGAATTCCCACGGGAATGAAGACCCGAGCGGAATGCTAGTCATACTGTATTATAAAACAAAGTCCCCCGACGCGTCTGTTAAAACTATAAAATAGATTTTCATACGGTTTTCATTTTCGATATAAAAAAAAAGGTTCATGTGTAATTTATTCCAAACATTCTCACGGGAACGAAGTCCCGGGTGGGAAGCTAGTTAAAAATATATTGTTTCAAATTATTGCCGTTATTTTCACGAGCTTTAAATATTACCACTATTTTTGTTTTGAATGAGTGTATGATATTTCAGCGCTCACCCAAAAAATGCCTATTCACTTGAATTCGCGTTATATTACCCCGGAAATATAGACACAGGCAGAGAATTCCATTCCTTAGCGGTGCGCAATATGAAAGATGAAGAGAATCTCGACAAGGTAAGGTACCATACCTTAAGGGAAACATACAGGGTGTAAAGGACAGCTTAGCAAATACTTAAATAGTAGAATCAAAAAAAAAAAGTAGTAGTCATGTAAATAGTAGTCAACTTCATCTTCTCCATACCCAAAGGTTGCCGATAAGATATTGCTTCTTAGCAATGGGGCCGCCTTTTGTACCCTACTTTATTACTGTTCATAATGTAACTTTTACTTTGTCTCATGTTCTGTAATGTTGGTGTGCAATAAAGTATATTTGTATTGTATTGTATTGTAATCTACCCATAACTATCATCATATATATTATAAGTAATCATTTTTCCCCGGAAACGTCACGTTTAGCAGTTTTCATTATTCATATACTTTGGCGCTACGCAACATATCGTGAAACCGCGCCCCGCGCGCGATTCACCCGCGCCGCGCTGCTATCGGAGTGCGATGTACATTGCTGGTTTTCGTGTTTTACGTTGTTATGATTGTTTTTTATTGCAAAATGGAGTGTATTCAATTAAATAATAAAAAATGTAAGCAGGAAATATAAAAAAAAACATGAAAAAAAATGAAAATTTTCCGGAGAAAATTCTACTGGAAAATTATTCAGAGTGATTGTCTGAGTCCATGGTTTCAGTTTTTGCTAAGCTGTCTTTTACACCCTTTATAAACAGGTATTTCAGTGTGTGGCCTCAAAGGATAGACTAACTTTATTAGTTTACTAGCTTTCCGCCCGCGGCTGCACTGGTTGCAGGATTTCTTTGAATATAAAGAACATTAGCGCCTGGTCAACTTTAGTCTTTCTTGGCAGTCGTACTCACAGATTTCTGTATAATTCTGGACTAAAAGGGTGGGTTTCTGTTGCCTCTCACATAGGTATTTCTTTTTTGTAGTGATGTACTTAGTATGTAAGGTATTGACATCTATTTGATTATTTTGTCATTTTTTGGATAATCTCATCATATTAATATTTTGACTTCCATGTGTGCAATCTATGTGTATGACCTGCTTTTTATTGTTTGCAGTTTGAATTATAATGTATTAATTAACCATTGAATTAATTTTGTAAATGTATTTGCATGCTATTATGTAATGGCTAAACAAGCGAAATTTGTAAATATTATACTATGCCATTTCTATACTTACCTTGTTTAACAGCAAATAAATGAATTGAATTGAATTGATAGTTATATCGTGCTCAGCTGTGGGATAAAAGTAGCCTATATCCTTTTCCAAAGTCTTATCTATCTCTGTACCAAATTTAATTAAAATCTGTTCAGTTGTTTAGGAGTCAAAGCGTAACAGACAGACAGACACATTTATTTTCGCATTTATAATATTAGTAGGGATTGCGGTATCTAGATCGCCTGTAGGAGATGATACGTATGCCAAATTACTCGATCCATTACGTTCATAAAACGTAGCATGAATGGAGGGGTTTGTGCATTCGTGCCACGACGTGCAGACCGGAATAGATGCTGTTGTTGAGTGTTAGGAATCTCTTTAGAGAAGAAACGTTTATTTTACTATGACTTAATGTCAGGTTGTGTTTGATTTTGTTCTGTATGTGAAAATGGTTGACGATGTACATTCCATAATAAAATACTACTAAATATTATTATTATGTTCCTATTTCCTTTTATACCTTCAAGAGGTTATGGGCGATTATGTATAGAAGGAAATTAATGTTCGCCAACGTGAGGTAAGATGAAAGAATATAATATAAAAATATAAAAGAAAATGGCTACGGCGAATTTTCCTCAGTTGAAGGCCGAGAATTTCAACAATTGGTTATTTAGAGTTGAAGTAATATTAGATGAAAAACAGTTATTATATATAATAAAAGATGAATGTACGGATGAAGGTAAAAAGAGCGATTGGTCAAGAGACAACGCAAAAGCAAGAAGTATAATAGTACAATGCATACCGGACAAATATCTTAATTTCATTAAAGAATGTAAAACTGCGAAAGAAATTATTAAAACATTGAAAGGAATATTTCAACGGAAGAGTATCATCTCAATAATACATTTGCGAAGAAAATTGTTGAATCTAAAGCAAAATACAAACGAATGTCTGGAAGACTATTTTCAACGGTTTGATGAGTTAGTGCGCGAGCTAGAATGTGCACAAGAGAAGTTAAACGATAGAGACAAAATTGCTTGTTTGTTAACCGGATTAGATGGAAAATTTGATACGGTTATTACTGCTATTGAGTGTAACACAGATTTTTCCATAGAAGATAACAAGGAGGGAGACTTAAAGATAGATTTTGTCAAAACACGTTTATTAGACGAAGAACTAAAATTGAAAAATAAAGAACCAACACCAAATTCGAGTGAAAATACATTTCTGGTTACGTGTTTTCGTTGTCAGAAACCAGGACATATCGCAAAAGATTGCTACAAATTTAGAGGACGAGGACGTGGTCGTGCGAGACCGTACAGAGGCATGAGAAGTAGAGGAGCTTATGTAAACACAGGTGAAACAGGACATTTTTCGGGGGATACATCAGCACAAAGAAGTCACGATTCATCAGCTTTTATAAGTACAGGTATGGCAAACTGTATTAATACCGACAGGGACCATGTGATCAACTGGGTTATTGACTCTGGCTGTACACATCATCTTATTCAGGAAAAATATGAGACCTTCATGACTAACGTGAGAAAATTGCAAAATCCTATGAGAATTTATGTTGCAAACGGAGATTTCTTTTTAGCAGAGAAAGTGGGAAATATAAAATTTTCGGTTGGCGGAATCTCTATAGAAATAGATGCGTTAATTATGAGAAGTTTAACTTTTAATTTACTTTCTGTCAAAATGATGGTTGCTAATGGTAATTTGGTCGAATTTAATCAAAACAATGTAAAAATCATCACTCCAACAGATCAGGTTATATTAGGTTCTTGTTTGGGTAATTTATTTATTTTAAAGACTATGTGCAACAGTGTCCATGCTACTTGTAATAATATTACATCATCAGAGGCAGAGCTTTGGCACCGACGCTTAGGGCATGTGAATCGAAAGGGACTTGGAATTTTAAGACTACCGATAAGTCCAAGAATATGCGGGCCATGTTTAGAGGGTAAGTCTACTCGATTACCTTTTCAGCTTACCAGAAGACCTAGATCGAAGCACATCGGTGAATTACTGCATACTGATATAGCTGGTCCAACTAGAACACCAGGTTTACAAGGTGAGCGTTATTATCAGGTAATTGTTGATGACTATTCACATTTTTGTGTTACATACTTGTTACAAAATAAGAGTCAAGCAACAGGGAATTTGATTGATTATGTAAACAGTTTAGAAAATGAGAAAGAAGTTCGAGTCAAGAAGGTACGTTGTGATAATGGTAAAGAATTTAGAAATCATACACTTGAAACATTCTGTAGAAATAAGGGTATTCAGATTCAGTATACTGTACCATACTCTCCACAAATGAATGGCGTTGCCGAGAGAATGAACAGGACGATTTGTAACAAAGCTAGAACTATTCTTAATGAATCTGCATTGCCCAAGGAATTATGGGGTGAAGCTGTTAAGTGTGCTACGTACCAATTAAATAGATGTCCATCTGGAGCAATTTATTTTAAAACTCCTGAAGAGATTTACCGTGGTAGGTTGAATCTCGAGCGTTTACGAGTATTTGGAAGTAAAGCTTGGACTGTTATAATGCCAAAACAAGATAAGTTTGAAAAGAGAGCTGTTAGAGGGTAGACTTCAGGCGTGGCTGCGCCCACCCGCATTTCTCTCACTGACATTAAACCAGTGCTTAAACGACCTCGGAGCGTTTCACTTGCGTCCCTAATTCACCTATTTAACAGTGGCTGCGAGGATGACAACCGCGCCATTCGGTTTGATTTCGGGGTTTAATCATGAAAACCAGCGTTGGGAAACGTATAAAAACAGACTTAATCAATGGTTTATTGCAAATGGGATTACTGAAGAGAAGGATAAGCAAGGAACGCAACGCCGGGCGATCTTATTAAGTGCACTCGCAGAAGGGACCTATCGCTTGGCAAGTAACTTGGCACTGCCAGAAATCTTAGAAGAAAGAAACTACGAAGAAGTAGTCAAGATTTTGGACAAACATTTCGAGCCGGAACGAAAAGGTTTCGCCGATCGTGCTAAGTTTTACTCGGCCATACAAAAGTCAGGTGAAGGTCATGCGCAGTGGGCCGCGCGTTTGCGTGGGCTAGCTGCCACTTGCAGGTTTAAGAACCTGGAAGAAACCCTCACGGATCGGTTCCTGATGGGCATGCTGCCAAGCCGGGAGCGAGAGAAGCTGTTTGCGCAGGACATCACAACTCTGACGCTCTCCAAAGCGGTAGAAACAGCAGAGAGTATCCAGTACGCTCGCGAGGGCGCCGCGGCGGCAACACCGGCCTCATCGGCCGCCGCTGTTTCAACGGCGTCATCGGCGGTGGAATCTGATTCTGTCTTCAAAATAGATAGGAAGTGTAAAGTGTGCGGTCGTACCAACCATAGTGCGGAAAAATGTCGGTTCGCTAATTATAAATGTAAAAAGTGCGGGCAAAAGGGTCATTTGCGTAACACGTGTACAAGTGCAAAGTTAAACTATGTTGAGTCGGAAGAGGTGAGTGAAGACGTAGACGACGATGGTAAGTTTTTCAATATTCGCTGTAAAAACGGAGCACCTATGGTCGGAAAAGTAGGTATAAATAACTTAGATCTTGAATTTGAAATTGATAGCGGCTCAGCAGTATCAGCCATATCAGAAAAAACATTCAAAACATATTTTAGCGATGTACCACTGTCGCCGTGTACAAAAAAGTTGATTACCTATACCGGAACTGGTATTTCAACCATAGGAATAGCCCCTTTACCCGTGTCGTATGAAGGCCACCAGAACTTAATTGACGTTCATGTAATTAAAAATGGTGGACCCCCCATTCTCGGTAGGGATTTTATTTCCAAATTTGGCTTACAGTTCTCCCCAGTAAATAAAATCACCGACACAAATAATAATAATGATATTGACAAGTTATTGACAAAATACAGTGAAATCTTTACCGAGAAATTAGGTTGTTTTAACAAATATACGGTAGAATTACCGCTAAAGGATGACGTCAGGCCAATTTTTTGTAAAGCACGCCCAATTGCATTTGCATTAAAAGATAAAGTCACAAAAGAGTTAGAACGGTTAGTCGAGCTAGGTATTCTTGAACCGATCGAACATTCAGAATACGCTTCGCCTATAGTACCAGTATTAAAAAGGGATAACTCGGTACGAATATGTGCGGACTACTCCCAAACAATAAATAAGCAATTGGTAGTAGAAAAATACCCCTTGCCCACCGTAGATGAGCTGTTCGCAAAATTATATGGAGGAGAACAATTCTCCAAGCTGGATATGTCTATGGCCTACAATCAGATCCAGATTAATGATAAGCAAAACATTACTTGTATTAATACTTGTAAAGGGTTATTCAAGTACAATAGACTAATTTTCGGACTATCAAGTGCACCAGCCATTTTCCAAAAAGCGTTAAATAATACGCTAGCAGGAATAGAAGGAGTATCCTGTTTTTTGGATGATGTACTCATAACGGGTCCAAATAGGTCAGTACATCTAGAAAGGCTAAACATGGTTCTTCAACGCTTTAAAGAAGCGGGTCTCGTTTTGAAAAAAAATAAGTGCGAATTTTTTAAAGATGAGATTTGCTATTTAGGTCACGTGATCAATAAGGAGGGTCTAAGGAAGTCTGATGACAAGGTTAAAGCAATTTTGGAGGCACCTGTACCGACAAATATTCAACAACTCCAATCATTTTTGGGGCTAGTAAATTATTACCGGAATTTTGTGCAGAACGCTGCTACTATATTACATCCATTTTACGAGTTACTAAAAAAGGGCGTTAAATGGACCTGGTCCGATACACACAAAGAAGCTTTTACAGAAGTAAAAAAAAAATTATCATCGGACCAAGTGTTGGCACATTACAATCCGAAGGCTAAAATCATCTTAACCGTAGATGCCTCACCTACTGGATTAGGAGCTGTTCTGTCACAAATTGGCACTGATGGAATTGAAAGGCCAATCTCTTTTGCGTCACGAACTCTGAATTCGGCAGAAAAAAACTATGCGCAAATCCAAAAAGAGGCAACGGCCATTATATTTGGAGTCAGAAGGTTCCATCAGTATTTGTATGGGAGGTCAGAACCTTTTACCTTGCGTACAGACCATAAACCCCTTTTGTCTATTTTCGGTCAAAATCGGGGTATTCCGGAAGTCACAGCAAATAGACTACAAAGGTATGCAATTTTTCTCTCTGCATATAATTTCGTAATCGAATACGTACGAAGTGCCAAGAATAGCGCCGATTTTTTGTCGCGCGCATCGCTGCCTTATCAGTGCCCAGCTGCATGCGAAACCGGTCCGAGCGACCGCGCAGCCTACGTCAACTTTGTAGTTGAAGGGAGCCTACCGATCACTGTAGATGTGTTGCGACGCGAGACCTCGAATGACGTAATTTTAAAACAAGTAATGCGATTCGTAAGTGAAGGATGGCCACAAAAAATATATAATATTCAGTTAAAGCCCTATCATTCCTGTCGTTTAGAGCTTGCCATTGAAGATGGCTGTCTCATGCGGGGCCATAAGATAGTTATTCCCGAGAGCCTAAAAACTAAAGTACTACAGGAATTGCATTCTTCACACTTAGGTATCGTTAAGAGCAAGGCAGAGGCACGATCACGGTTTTGGTTTCCCGGTGTAGACGCAGCTATAGAACAACTGATTAACAGCTGTGAGATTTGTACTCAACTACGCCCCTCCCCGCCACGCGCGCCCCTCTCGCCTTGGCAATATCCACAGTTTCCTTTTCAGAGAATTCATTTAGATTTTTTAGGGCCTATCAACGGGAATACGCACCTAGTGATAGTGGATGCGTACAGTAAATGGGTGGAGTGTTATAACATGAAGGCTAGTTATAGCACTTATAAGGTGATAGAATGCTTGTGTGATTTGTTTTCAAGGTTTGGAATTCCACAATTAATTGTAAGCGACAATGGTACATCGTTTACTTCTGGTGAATTTAAGAATTTTTGTGTATTGAATGGCATTAAACATATAACAAGCCCCGCTTATAATCCGGCAAGCAATGGTCAAGCGGAGTCGTATATAAAAATAGTAAAAACGGGGATAAAAAGCGCTTTACTTTCCAATAAAAAGGGGAAAAATGTACATTCCGAAATTTTAAAATACCTATTTCACTACAGGAACTCCGTTCATTCAACTACAGGCAAATCGCCAGCGCAATTAGTTTACAATAGACAGTTGAAATCGCGTTTAGATCTATTAAAACCAGAAAGTAAGTCTAAGCTCACCGATCTCGATTCAAAAGTAAAAGATCAACAGTACTTGCAGTGTAAATATTACGGGGGTAAAGAAAGAAACAATTTCCAAGAAAATGAAGAAATATTGTATAAAAAATACATAAATAAGGATAAAATAATATGGTTAAAAGGAAAAATTATACAACAGGCAGGAAAAGTAGTATATTTCATAGAAGATGAAAAAACAAAAGTAGTGGTTAAAAAACACATGAACCAAATAAGGAAGTTTAAAGGCGAACAGAGAAGTACTTCGTCTGAAAAGCCGATTCCTGTGAAAGCATCGGAAACTGATGACTCACAACAGATATTTTTGCCGTTTCACCCGTGTCACGGGGAAACCACCTCAACTGATGCGGGAAGGGAAGAGGCATCCAGACAAGACCCCATAGACCAAGGCGTTGAGGCAGCTGGTGAGACTTCCCCGACGCCGACGGCCAGCCGAGACGCGTTCCCGGCCCAGTCCAGCGACGGAAAGACCACTGAAGGTGCACAGGAGGGCAGTCCCTCCAATCCGGTAAACGCTAAGGCATCGTCTCATACACGTGTTTTGCGACCGCGCAAAATAGAGTTCAAGAAGTTTTTTTAGGTTAAGGTTTTCTAATAAGTTTTAGCTTAAAGGGGGAGGTGTTAGAGGGTAGACTTCAGGCGTGGCTGCGCCCACCCGCATTTCTCTCACTGACATTAAACCAGTGCTTAAACGACCTCGGAGCGTTTCACTTGCGTCCCTAATTCACCTATTTAACAAGAGCAAAAGCAACTAGGATGGTAGGTTATGCGCCAAACGGATATCGTCTATGGGATCCAGTTTTAAATGAAATAGTTGTATCAAGAGATGTAAGATTCGATGAAAA
The DNA here is from genome assembly GCA_949987775.1 of Aproaerema taeniolella. NCBI lineage: Eukaryota > Metazoa > Arthropoda > Insecta > Lepidoptera > Gelechiidae > Aproaerema > Aproaerema taeniolella. The sequence continues at coordinate 13,819,409 of OX465264.1, forward strand.
TGATATAAAATATAGTGGAATAGAAAGAGAGAACGAAGTTAATAGATATTATTATAATAATGATATTTTTTCAAATGAAAGTGACACAGAAAGAATTAAAAAGCACGCAGAACTCGAAGCAAGTAAAGATAGTCAACATGCGGAGGAAATTGAAACTAATGAAAACGAGAATGAAAATAAAAGGTCAATGCGGAACAGAAAAGCACCGGATTATTTCAAAGATTATGTGGTAGGAGATGAATATGATGAACAATTTGAAGATGCAAATGTGGTTTATTGCTTAATGGGTAATGGTGATCCAAAAACATATAGTGAAGCAATAAATAGAGGAAAAGATTGGCAAGAAGCTGTAAACAACGAAATAAGCTCATTAGAAAGTTTAAAGACATGGAAGGAATCAGATTTACCGAAAGGTAAGAAAACTATTGATACGAAGTGGATATTTACTACCAAGTCGGACGGTCGAAAGAAAGCTAGATTGGTTGCAAGAGGTTTTCAAACAGAAAGCGCTTACGATATATATTCACCGGTAGCAAGAATGTCTACTATAAGAATGATGTTAAGTCAAGTTATACAGAAGGGTTACAAGACAAGGCAATTGGATGTACCAACAGCTTTTCTGAATGGCGATCTTAATGTCGAAGTGTATATTAAACCCCCTGAAGGAGTCAAAGTATCGGAAGGTAAAGTATTAAAATTGTACAAAGCGTTATATGGATTAAGAGAAGCACCCAGATGTTGGAATGAACGATTCCATAATTTCGTTATTAAAGAAGGTTTTGAACAATCCAAACATGATTTCTGTTTATATAAGAAAGACAATGTATGGTTAGTGATATGGGTGGATGATATTATAGTGATGGGGAAAGAAAATGATAATAATAAAGTTATTGACATATTGAAAGAAGAATTTAAAGTACGAGATTTAGGAGAAGTAAAAGACTATCTAGGTATGGAAATTATTATTGATAAAGTAATGTTAAAAATCAGTCAAAGAAAACTAATAAGAAAAGTTCTAGAGAAATTTGGTATGGAGGAATGTAAGGGAGCTCAAACTCCTATGGAACAAAACTTGACGTTAGAAGATGAAGAAATAGTGAAAAATGTACCTTATAGAGAGTTGATCGGCTGTTTGACATATATTTCTAGTACTTCAAGACCTGATATAACATATGCTACGTCTTTTCTTAGCAGGTACCTAGATAAGCCGACACGTACGATATGGACTGCAGGCAAGCGTGTACTCAGGTATTTAAAACAGACTATTAATCAATGTTTAACTTATACAAAGTCAAAGGATTCAGAACAATTGATTGCTTATTCTGATGCAGATTGGGCTAGTGAAAAAATAGATAGAAAAAGTGTAAGTGGTTGTACAGTGTTTTATTGTGGTAATTTAATTTCGTGGTATTCTAAAAAACAGACAACTGTGTCATTATCTTCAGCAGAGGCGGAGTATATAGCAGCGGCAATGACAGCGCAAGAGTTAGTATATTTAAAAGGAATTTGTTCATTTATTCACAGTGTGGACACAGTTGCATATATTTTAGTCGATAACCAGAGTGCTATAAAAATGATTGAGTGCAACGAGAATAGCAAACGTACCAAACACATCGACATAAAATACCATTACATAAAGGATTGTGTTAATAAGAATTTATTTTCGGTTACATACATACCAACAAATGAAAATATAGCAGATGTATTAACCAAGTCTTTAACTTATAATAAACATAATGATTTTGTAAAAAAGATGAGAGTAGAATAGTTTTTTTTTGTTTTTATATATTGTTATTAGAAGTTGTTGTTGGTTATTTATTTATTTAAAAGTTTGCAAAGGAAGTTAATTTAGTTTATTTGTAAAGGAAGTTAGTTTATCCTAAGTTAGTCAAGTTTATTTACTTTATAGAAATGGAGTTGTGTCAATGTCATGTCATGATCATATCATATTGTGTATAGTGTTGGGACATGTAATTTAATTATGTCGATGTAATTTTAATGATGGGATATTATCGATAAAAAGTTATCGAGTTTTGTTTTACTATTATTATAATGTTCACAATCTTGAATTTTATCAATTCAATATTGAGAGGGGGTGTTAGGAATCTCTTTAGAGAAGAAACGTTTATTTTACTATGACTTAATGTCAGGTTGTGTTTGATTTTGTTCTGTATGTGAAAATGGTTGACGATGTACATTCCATAATAAAATACTACTAAATATTATTATTATGTTCCTATTTCCTTTTATACCTTCAAGATTGAGCCTCTGCGGCAGAACTGCTGGGCGAGCGTGGCCATTTTGACGGTTGATGGTTATAATATTAGTAGAGATATTGGTATTTCTGTGCTAATGGAACAGGTGAAATAAAACAAAATATCAGCGTCCGTTTTCTACTTTAATTACTGTATTGAATTTCAACAAAGGTGCCCTTTTCATTTGCTTTTCAATTTCTCTCAAACTCTTACTTCTTATTTTTGGTAGTCTGAATAAAGTGTACACCCCTCCAAACATATTTATAATAGCGAAGACGTAAAATGTTGTATACAATCCCATGTATTCTTCAATGTAGAGGAATGAATGGATATGGGCTAACCTTATTGCTTGGGTGTACACGAACAGAACAGTAAGAATAGCTCCCCGAATCTGAAAGGAAAGTGGTAACACTCTTTAAATTCTTTGGTCAAGTTAGTTCCTGTACATTACTATTTCTTTTTACTAAAAGTCCTTCTTCTTATCGTGTATGTATAGTCAAGTGGGCGGCAAACTAGGCTAACCCTGGTGTCAGAGTTTTTAAACCCTACAATGGCCTCTGACTTGGTTTTAACGACTGTAGTCAATCGATAACAGCCGGGACCGACCAAAGCACGAAAACGCTCTTGATAAATTGTTACTTGGATCACCCATCCGGTTCCCTGTCTATTTGTACGTTGCTTAACCTCACTGATCGGTTGTGATTACCTGAAAATTCAGCATCTCCGCCATGATGATAGTCCTAAGTCCCCATACCATGCCGTATCCAAAGACCACGACTGCCAGCGCCGCCACCGGCAGCCATCGTAAGTTTGTCACAGTCAAGTCCTGCTGCGTGAAGACTGCCAGAAGACCCATTGATATCACCATGATGCTGAAGCCGATTGCCAGGAGTGTCTGGGGGAGTGATGAAAAAGTTAGTTGTAGAAAGAGTAGCAGTATTTTCTCTGTCATGTTTGAGGCACTGTAACGTAGCTCAGAAGGACATTAAAAATTGGACATTAAATTTTGACATTGATAATTTTTGAAATATCTGAAAATGTATGCTTATATCGCTTATAAAATTGTTTAATTTAATCAGAAATTGAGTAAGTGTACTTATGCATACAATTTATATTTTTAATTTATTTGCTTTGACATGCTTTATTATTTACTGTTGACATTTAATTTAATTTATTTTATTTTAATTATGTTTTTTTGTGACGATCATAACATACGCTGAATTGACTAATTAATTTAATTTCACATTGTATGCTTTGTTATGAAATAAATATATCTAGCTATCGGGGGTCGAGCTGGACCAGGTGGAGATCAGGAAAATACAAAGAATCACTTTTAAAGCATTTATTGATTTATTGAGGAACCTGACTCGCGCAGCCTGTCGTAGACACAACTATTATTCATTGTGGCACGTCCGAAGTCATGGGAGAGAATGCGTCAAATACGTATTACGCGGCAAATCACGCGAATCAGATTGAATATAGAACCTTTTGCTAAAGGAGTTCTAAGTAGATGTTTATCAAGGAGGTATACAAGGTGTTTCAAAAAAACCAAAAAAAAAATTCCAACATTTAATTTTAAAAGTGAAATTAAATGTAATCTAGTAATCAGTTGCACGGTTTGACATCTACAAAATGAAAGTTTCATATAATTAACATGACATACTTGTCATATTAATTATATGAAACTTTCATTTTGTATTTTGAATTATTATTTTTTTGGTTTTTTTTTGAAACACCTTGTATAGAACCTCCACAGTACTATGTTAAAAAACGTATGTTCCCACTAATCCTCTTTAGCGCCCCCCCCCCCCTCGGTAACAATTGAAAGGTTTTTTTCTCTATAATCCCCTCTGGTGCGATTTTAAAGGGGATAGATAGTATTAAAAATCGTCCCCTGGGTGATAAATAGGATTTTTCTGTCCCACTTATTCCCTCTGACACGCTTTCAAAGGGGTCAAATGTGCAGATTAGTCATACTTCTGACCGATTCGAAGAGCAAAATCCAATTAATTTCAATTTTTTTTTAGTTTTTCTGACCGCGTGCAATGTATTTTATCGTGATTATGACGTATATGCTAATTTGGAGCGGGCTTAAGGACTATTAAGTAGTAAGTAATAATAAGTGTAACGTGTAGAATCTAAATATATAAAAGGAGAAACTGACTGACTGACTGACATATCAACGCACAGCCTAAACGGCTAAACGTAGGCACTTGAAATTTGTAAGGAACGTAGCTTACCGTAGAGGTGCATTAAGAAAGGAATTCCCGAAATTCCCACGGGAACGGGAATTAGCGGGAAAATCCTTTTGTATGAAAAATCTAAACCGCTTAAGTTAGACGCTTGAAATTTGGTATGCAGGTACCTTAGTAAACTAAAAGCTTAGTTGCAACAGGATATTGCAAAATTCCCACGGGAACGGGAGTTAGCGGGAAAAAACTTTTGTATGTAAAAATCTAAATTAACACGCAAACGAAGTTGCGGGCATCAGCTAGTTTACTATAAAAATAATCGCATGAAGTAAGGAATATGAAATATATGTTGACTAACCTTTCTATCCAAAAAGTAAATAGTAGCCCATGTGAAGATTCCACCTAAGAACAAACATCCTAGCACAAGCGCCTTTTCTGTGGCAATTGCCATCTTGAGCTGCATGAGAACCTTCTCTTGATCCAAGAATACGATGCTTCCACAGATCACCAACGTCGTGTTAATGATTATACCGATTTTGATGATATCTCGGTAGACTGGGTTTTTTACTGGAAGAAAAAAGTCGTCCAATTAATTAGCGGAATTTTAGTTGGTGAATTTATCTATAAATTTGAACCAGTTCTATCCCCGAAAGAAAAAACCGGCCAAGTGCGAGTCAGACTCGCGCACGAAGGGTTCCGTACCATTATCTATCAAAACGGCAAATAAATCACATTGTATGGGAGCTCCCTAATATTTTTTTTGTATTTTAGTATTTGTTGTTACAACGGCAACAGAAATATATCATCTGTGGAAATTTTAACTGTCTGACTATCACGGTTCATGAGGTACAGCCTGGTGACAGACAGGCGGACGGACGGACGGAAAATGAAGTCTTAGCAATAGGGTCCCGTTTTACCCTTTGGGTACGGAACTCTAAAAAAATGAGGCACTTCCCAAATACCAAGAGGTTACAATCTTTCTAAGTAAAATTACAATATAACGAGTTTGACAATGTTACGATTATATAAACGTAACTTACATTTTCTCTTACCTAGTTTTTCTTTTTAAATTTAAAAGCATTCAGAGCCAGCGTAGGTATTATAATAATCCCTAAGGAAGAGTGCAAAACTTCATTCCTTATTAACGCCACTAGCTGAAGATTTTAAATTAAATTATGTACTTGCTTTTAAAATGCAAATCTCTTGTGTTTTGAAAGAAAGTGGAGCGTTTGTTGTAGTGTACAATTCGTGAGGCGAGCACTGAGTGCAGTTTTTTAAACAGACTCAAGTCATTGTTGATGAGCAAGCCTACTGTAAAAAATTCCTGGATGAGTAATTATACAAATTAATAATTTATTTTATTCTTAAATTTTATTAGTATTGTTAATTTATAACAAATCGTACATAACTTTATTTGAATTTACATTATTGTAATCAAGTTTTTGACATTGTATGTTTAATACAGAAATAAATGAATATGAATAGTGTAGAATAATTTTCTATACATCCATATACTCACGCTTATAGTCCTTTTCGGGGTAGACAGAACGTCATGTAATTGCAGAACCACTTGACGCGACGTTTGTCGTCATTTTCTTTTAAATTATTTTTATGACTATTCGTTGAAACCCAGTTTTTTATTTTTATCATAAGATGGGTTAACTCTTGACCTCAATCTTGACCAAGGTTATAGACGAGGTCGACGATGGAGCGAGTTAACCTAGAAAATGCCTGTTACGGCACTGGTACTCCTACGCACCGACGGAGTTTCAGGCCAAATTGGATTTGGCTGGTCTAGGAGATAAGTTAGTGATAGTTTGACATGTTTTGCTACACACTCAAAGGCCAACACTATCCTTGTGTCGTAAGTCCCTTGGAACATACACAAAGACAAACATCAACTGAACATTCATGACCCGAGTACAAACATCTGCTTTTTACACAAATATTTGCCCCGACCAGGGAATCGAACCCAGGACCCGTCAATCGAGAGGTAGCGTCACTACACAACCAAATCGTCCGCCAAAAGCTATAATTTAAGAAGATAATATTAAATAGCAATAATATATGAAGACTGCAATCTTCCATCTGCTGAACATGTTTAGTTACAAAACAATTTAAAAAAAAGGCATACACTCAAAGGCCAAAATTAAAGGTTTTCCCTTGTGTTTGGGTCCCTCTGAACACACCCACGTCCCGAGAACAAAACATCTGCTTTTTACACAAAAAATTTCCCTGACTGGGATTTGAACCCAGGACCCTTAGATCAAGAGGTAGTGCCACTACCACTCGACCAAACCGGCCGTCAAAATGGCGTTGTCAATATATTAACATTTTTTGTTTTTTTGCATTGAATACCTCTATTCCCCATTGCCACCACCTCGATCGCCACCACTGGTGGCAATACGGATTTTTTTTACTTAATGCCACCACTGGTGGCTATGAGGAATATATTTCTTTATTGCCGCCTAATTGCCACCACTGGTGGTCATGAGGAATATTCTTCCTGATCGCCACCACCACTAACTGGTGGATTAAAACTAATGGGTGCACTTTCACTACAAGACCGATTTAAAAAATTAATTCATCATAAAATGCCAAAATTTTAAATTTCTTTTTTTTTCTGAAGTAAGTACCTTTATTTGTGAAACGCGAAATTAGCCATAAAAGTTTTATAAGTACCTACCAACTTTTATCGCAAATTTCTACTTCAATTACGAATGCTATATTCCGAAATGAATATTTTTCTTCTATAAAATAGCAATTTGACTAAGTGTTCTATGCTAGATTTTACAGCTATAATAAAGCGCTGACTTGCAGAATAAATCAGTGTACTGTTGTACTGCAGAAGTTGAAAAGTTTGATTAGTTCGGGTGCAGATATGCAGTTGGAAATCTCAGCATCTGTCTGAATTAACTTCTTTCAAACTTTTTTCTTGATAGAATAAATTTTTTCGCGTTGAAAACTAAATAAAGCAATTTACATTTATACTGATAGCTTGGACCTTCATTTTCATTAGTGCACACACTCACACACACCTCAACACACCATACACACACACACACACTCACTCAATACTCAATATTTTATTACATCCATAGGTTTTACATGTCCACACACCACACCGTACGTGACGCACACCACACAAACATGCTTTACTTTTCTATTTTATAGTAGGTACTCTCAACACACAATGTACCGAAATATACACACCAACACGGTCTAGGGATATTGCACGATTTTTCATGCAAAAGAGGTCTGTTTGAGAAGCTATAATAGCATACTCGAGATATATAGAGGGCTATAATTTTCAGAGGAGCAAGTGCTAAACTTGAATTTTCAATCCTAGTAAATAAATTTTGTTTTACTTAAAATTTGTAAAAAACTTGACAGAAACAAAAACGAGAATGCACTTTTTGCAATTGGTCGAATTTACGCAAATATTTTTTTCATTTTCGTCATGTTCTCTTATCGCCTGCCTCTGTGTATCTACGTTGCTTTACCTCACTGATCGGTTGAGATCAGCGAGAGCCCTGGGGTACGATCTCATATTGGTATAAATATTTATATATTTTTTTTAGAGTCAGTAGATTCAAAAAAATGAATGTGTATGTATGTATTTCACTACTTTTACTTATTCTAAGTAACATCCTGAATGTTCTATGAAATAAAGCAATTTGACTTTGACTTTGGGTTCTGCTTTTTAGTAATATTACTGAAGTCACTTTTAAAAGTACTAGCGGCTTCGCTCGCGCAATGAACTAGTCAACCATTTCGTTCTTGACTCCTTAGGGGATGATTTTAGAAAAATCGCGAAACACGTGTCCGTTTATTTCCTTCAAGATGTATCTTGACGAATATTCGAGTCAAAATGTCCAAAAAAGTTGTTTTCTCAATAGAAACTTTGAACCCCCATTTTACCCCCTTCGGGGTTGAATTTCGAAAAGTTCTTTCTTAAGGCGACTACAGCACCCGATAAAGGCAGCACACATAGGAATGGTGCCTTCTCCGTCTCTCAACAGGCCTGGGTTGGCAGTGCGAACAGTGTCGTTACACGAAGTTTACGGACTATAAAGCGTGCGTGCGTAAAAACATGTTCGAAAGTTAGAAAAATGAGATTTATGGAAAGGTGACAGCTTAAATCGAAAAATTCGTTAACTACTTATCGAGAGTGTTTAATCACGAACATTTTGATAGCAAATTCAAGTTCCTGTATGCATTTCACTATGGTTTTTACAGCTTAAAAGATACAAATATTGGGTACTTAGAGGTGACTTTGTGAGCTTTTTCTATCGAACCAAAAGTGCTGAATCATGTTTTCAGCAAACTACTTATCTATTTTATGTCCTGAATATTACCGTAGTATTTTTTTTCTTCGATTCAATGCAGTGTGTCATGCTTATCTACGCATCATAAAATCGTAATTTAGGTGCTGTAGTCGCCTTAATACTTGCTTACGTCATAAAAGACACCTTTTTCCCAAAGGTGATATTTCACTTTTATATGGAGCTTGGGCCTGGTCATTGTACAATACTCCATAAGTCGTCATTAATACTAATGATGACATTAGTAGCGTCTATTTTTCATAAAATACATTAGTTTTATTGTAGAAAAATATTTAAGATTGATTATTATTGCCATACTTACAATGATGGTGGAATGAAATGACAGATGACAGTGACATTAATGACAGTTGACAAGTGAACGCGCGTTCAAAAATCTATCAACCAGTTTAATCTCATGACATCAAAATATTATAAAAAGTTAATGCTCTGGTGTTATTATTCTTAAGCTATTTGTTTTATCCAATATTATAAAGATTTAGCTAGGATTTACTTGTTAAATACAAACAAGTCGATTAATTATGAACAATTAAGCATTGACTATTTTGAACGTGAATTGTCAAACAATATGGCAACCTCAGTGTGGTAACTACAAAAACACGTATGATTTTCAATATTTTATAATTTTCTACTAATCAGCCAGGGATTTTTGAAATTTTTTGATATTTTTCCAGGAATAAACTATTTATTTTTTATTTTTCTGGATACTGTACAAAGACCAGGCCCATTTTGAAAAATCACCTTTCAGCTTTCTAGGTCTAAGGGTTTGGGCTGGGCGTTGATGAGTCACTGAATCAGGACCTCTAATTTTATATACTTATAAGAAAGAAGAAGAAGATACTTACAAATACGCCATAAGGTAAGCCTCCCTTTCCTCTTAGCTCTCTCGCTCTCTTTTACCAGTATATCCAGTTCTCGGCTCACAACAGAATCTGATTCCGATGTGTTTTTTAGTTTCGCTATGCTTGATTTTGCAGACTGAAAGAAGGAAAAAAAACTTTTTTTTAATTGCTATCTCATTCCTCTTACTCTCGTTTACTAAGCCAACTTCTAATGGTGCGACTATAGCTTGTCTAGTAATAGTAGATTGTTAAACAAGGGTAGTAAGGAATTAATAACACCCGATCTTCGATCAACTATAAAGAACTAGATACACAATCCACAACAAAAAAGTTTCCTCACTAAATGATCACCCACTTGACGTTTTGGGTTGTCTTTTCGTTTAGTAGCATTCGTTCGTTCCGAAAGTAACCATGCCTCAGTGCGCAGTGAAAAATTGTAAAAATCACACCTCCAGAACATTAAAGGAATATGGAATGACATTTTTAAATAAGTAGTTTTGTAATTATTATATGTGAATTGAAATTATCTTGGTATTTGGCCAAGAAAAGGTTATAAAACATTTTTTTAGTTTAATTTAATAACATTCGGCGAGAGTATAACCCTTTAAATTGAATAGACACTAGCCGAACTTACAAATCCATACCGTTGTATTTCAACATCATTTGTTCGGGTTATGCAGTGACTCTGTTCTAAAACAAATAGAGACGCTGTTTTTTTTCTATTGTTTTTTTATTTTATTTTCATCTGTGTTATAAAATTTAAGTGTAAAGAGTATATTATATTAATTCTGTCCTTTTTATCACTTTTGATTTGGAGTTTCTTGTATTGAATAAAATAAAAAAAATATGTTTCATCTTCAGGACAAAGATGATGACAGCGAAGAAGATAAATGTTTTTTTGAGTTGGTTGTTTTTTTTAAAATAAATTATTTCTTGTACTTGAATATCTATTTAGTTTCATAGCTAATTTCGTCTCTAAATCTCAATAGGTCATTTCTGTTCAAAAAATTATACTAAGTTTTAAATAAGCAAAACATATACTATATGTGTAATCGGGAAAGACACAGTTCTTTTCTTTTTTTATAAGTTATTTCATATTTCATGAAAAATAAGCATAGAATATTATGTTTATAAGCAACAATTGGGGTTGTAAAAATTTGTTTACATATTTATTTTATAATTTATTTCGTAAGGCTATTGTAACAAAACCATTTTCATTATTTTTGTATTTAATAGCCCCATTAAAATGCTACGATTTTTTAAAATAAATTGGCGATGACGTCACATAATGAAGTGTCATACTTGGGTCTTTGCCTGCCGTGAGTCAGAAAAAAAAACAAACTGTCAACACTCGTGAATGACACTGATATCAGTGTTGCTAGATTATTTCACCTTGTTTCCCCTTACAAACATTTTAAAAGCCCCGTATGACCTATTAAAAAACTTCTATTTTAGTTATGTCCCGTGCAAATTAGATTTGACAAAGATATAAAGGAATTACATACAAGCTACCTACACAACACTGACAATTAAAAACTAAAAAACTAAAAAGTTTTTATTGAAATAAACAATAAAAACTTTAAATTTGAGTAAGCGATCTCGAAGACTACTTTTATGTACAATGATTTTAGGAAATAAACATTCAATTAAAATATTAGACAAAGAACACTTTAATAGGTTAAAGATTCAATTCATTATATCTTGACAGATTTAAAAAGGATTTTGCTATTTTTCAGTATTCTTACAATAGTGGAAAATAAGAAGATCAATTTCGTGATATCAAAACCTGGAGAAATCTTATCTGCAAAAACTCCTAGGCTTTAGGGAAAACCTCTGAATCTGGCAACACTGAGCAGTCTGGCATACGATTGACACTTTAAAAAAAAAATGAAGTATTGGCACAAGTTTCGTTATTACTTCCTTGTGTGACGTCACAAGGGTCAAATAAAGGTTATCACATTTTATTAAAAATAAATACAATCCTTCACAGTTTTAAGTTGAAATTATGAAAATATCGTAGCAAATACATATATCTCCAAATGGTTTTGGATTTGTATACCATTCCAAAAATTTTCCAACCCCAATTATAAAGAATGGCGGCGGCTGTGATTATCAATTGTAATGTATGTTAATTTGAAATGAATGTGATTTTTTTAATAATAAAAAACCGTAAAAACTAACATAAAAGTAAACGGCTGAACCAATTTTGATAAATCATATCTGAAATCCAGCGCAAGAAGAAGCTTTCGAATAAAATAAACTGCACCATTAACATCATCCGTTTAAGAGCTATGATGCTCCTATAAATACACAACACAATCAGGGGTTAAAAAGAAAACCACACCATTTCGTAGCATTTTGAATTTGTTAAAAAGTTTGTACGAAGATTTTTTTATGTGAAATCGACCCAACTAAAATATTTTTAAAATTAACAAAGGCAACTCCACTCCTCCCATGTTCTACGTGACAGCCAGTGTCATAAAATTGTCTTACGTTATCCTTTGTTCAAAACCAAAAGTGGCATTTTACAAATTAAACAGATTTTATTTTCGACCTTATAATATTACGTTAAGGTTTAAATTAGATTAAAATGTTTGACACTTTAGAACTTTTTCATAATACATGAAGTGGTATACAACTATCTAAGTACGTATTGTAGTTAGGACACTTTAAAATTTCATTTTGTATGGGACTGTGTATCTAGTTTTTTATAGTTGATCGAAGCACCCGATATATTTATTTATATTTAAAGTTCGAGGGGTTATTAATACTTCCACCCGAGGTAAACACTCGGCTTTTCATCCTCCATGCGAGGTAAATAAAACAATTGTAAGTAAAGGAAAAATATTAATATTTGTTTATAAATTCAGTTCGCACTTTATTCAGAGTGAATTTTCCCGCGTTATATATTATTTTTAAAATTTTTGCAAATTAGACAAAACCCGCCGTTCTATTTTTAAAATCGACACATGAACGCAACATTTAAGATCGTAATTATTCAGCATGAAGATTTTATTCCAACTATTTGTATAGGCAGATCTTGTTATAATTGCAAATTTATTTACATCCCTGTTTTTGGGGAGGTAAGAAGTCTTTCCCGAGGATGGAGGATGTATCTTCTATCTCTCTGTGGCATCGTGGCTCCTAAACGAAAGGACCGATTTCGATGCGATTCGATGTTATTGTTTGAATGTTAATGATGTGATTGAGATGGTTCTTAGCTATATTTAATAATAATTAATTTTAAGAGTTATAAGCGATTAATGTCGGGCGATTGTACAACATTTATAATTTTAGAGTCATAAGTTTGAATACTCGAGTAGTCCATTTAACGTATCATATTTGCCACAACCTTGATAGCATAAAGGCAAATATGCGGTCGAGGATGTAGCAAGCTTACCCAAAAGCTTACTCCTCTCAAAGATTAAAGAGATTTGGTTTTTATGAGCTCGGAAATACAGACGCAGAGGGAACTCCTAAAATGATGAAAAGCGCTCAGTGCGAATCCGCGGGATTTCCACAAGATAATGGTGGCATCCCGCAGTGCGTATGGACGTCCGATAGAAGAAAAGCGCGGCGCCGGCGGAATAAGCTCATTTATTAAGCTATATACACAATTTTCCAGCTACATGTGTATTTGCCTAACAAAATACAGTAAGTAGGGGAGACCTAGGAGAGTTGTGACGTATTTGTTTTTTCTAAACCTATAACTGCTAGCGTTTTAAACTCGAGGCTTGAGCTCACTGTTGTGAGCTCGCTAGCAGTTTTAGGTTTCGAAAAATCGACTGTGTCACACCTCTCCTGTGTCACAACTCACTCGGTCTCCCCTATTGCAAACAAAATCCCTTCATATCGCTTTAATCACATACTTAAGCTCAAGCCTATCGGGGTCGGCAGAACATCAGTGGTTTTAAAACCATTTGATGCCACGTTTTACATAAATTCAGAGGGTTATATTATTATGATGAAAATATGATGTAAACGGTGAGAGGTGGTCAGCCTTTCGCCCACAACAACAAAACCCTCACATCCCACTTACTGACTTTTACAGTATGCCTGGAAAGAGTAGGCAGCTGGCACATTCTTTGTTTTTCTTGTACTCCAAGTCCAGCATGGAAGGTAAATAATAATATTATATAAATAATCTTTATTTTCTCTACAATGGGTTCTTAAAAACTAGTAACAGGTGCCACCCATTAAAATCATCGCCTGTGTCGGGTAAGGTTTTCGCTTTAATCACAAACAAAATAAACCCCGCTAAATGAACAGAAATCAAACTTAGACCAGAATAGTGTTGGTAAAAGCCAATTAATGCCAGCATGGAAAAACAGTATTAGGTACTATTCTAGGGTATGCACGGAGTCATAAAATCAAGCTTGTTCCTAAACTACGGAAAACAAGAGTTAGTGTTGTTTTAGGGGTCGAATTCAGTAGGCCACAAATGCCTACTGTTTATCATTCATACGACATTATAATGATAAGCTAAATAAGTGCCCTGTCAAGTAAGCAGGACGCGAGGGTTTTGCTGTAGCGTGTATGGACGAAAAGCAGACAACTTATCACCACTCTATCCTTTTATTCCATCTAATTATTAACCCTCGGAATTAAAGTCAAATATGGCGCCGAGTAGTTCTAAAACTACATGAACTACCTACCTTGCAAGGGATAGTAGTTAGTGTATGGATGGATGGACCTATCTAAGGGATTTTTTACATTTTTTAAAAAACATCCCAATTTATTTTTCTTTATTAACCCCCTACAAAAAAGAGAAGATTTTAAGTTTGACGTATGTATCTGTGTATTTATATGTCTGTCTGTGGGATCGTAGTAGCTACTGGGCCCCGATTCTGTAACTTGTGTGTCGATGGAATGGTCGCCATTTTATCCATCTCGGACCAAGGATAACTCGGCTGTCCAAAAACAAAATACAGTAAGGGCCTTTTGGCAAATTTTTTACAGAACGCGCAATAACATGTTTTTTGATGGTACCTACCGTATGATTATTTGAATCATAGACAAAAGTGTTGTATATCAATCAACGCGATTTGGAACACTGAATTGACCGATATCATTAAAATTTGTCTATTTGGAATAATAGTACACTCAAAATTTCACTTTTTAAGCTATTGAAACCTAGTATGTACAAATAACTGGTTTTTTAAAATATATCCCAACGTCAAACAAATACAAAACACAGTAACTCCAAATTCATACTGTGTTTTGGTTTTGTTCTTGCGCCTTACTGTGTTTTGAATTTGTTTTACGTGATTTTTTGTGACCATACTAGGTTTTGATTTATCTATATCTCGGGTACTAATAATCGTAGAACGACGTGGAATCGACCATTTTGTAGAGCGTTACTAACTGACTCAGCAAATGGCGAAAAATTTTTTTTGCAGATGTCCAAAATCAAAACACAGTATGTTTTGATTTTGGACAGTCGAACTTGGACCGAGGATGATCCTTGGTCCGAGTTATCGATACTATTTTTTATTTTATTTTATTTTATAGCTATTTACGACCTGTGGGTTATGCAATAGTAAACATTATTAACAGTGTCGCGTTCTTAAGAGTTGCTCAGTTCCTTGCGCTGATTCATTTCCTTGATTTTCAATAACTAATTTAAAATCACCAAAGCGACCATAACATCTAAATCCATACCTGGAGGGGCGAGCAGTAAATCGGGTAATAAAATAAACCTGTTTCTAGAATGAGATTCGCGGTCTTGACAACGGTACTACTAGATTACGTATCACTCGATTACCCCCGACTTTGCTAAACAAACAGTCTGGAACATACGTTTATTTCGTCACATAAAGTCAGGATACCAACTGTCTTAGCATACGCAATGAGATTCCTCTCTCATGAGAATATAGACGTCCGAATCAACTCAAGGAAAATAAACCCGATTTGGATTCAGACCTAGGGGTCTGAATACATAGCCTATTCAGAAATGCGCGTTTTCTGCGCCGTAGATGCCGATTTTTGGGTTTTTATAAATTCAAACGCGCGTAAAACGCGATATAAACGCGCGTGAAGCGCGTTCGAAACTCGTTTGAAGCGCGCACAAAGGTTCGGAGGAGGGTTAGAGGGGGGGCGACTACGAGCGACTACAGCGCGTCTGTATCGCTGTATCTTACGCCGTGTGGTGGTCTGTTGAGAATAACACCACCCCATCTCTTTCCGTAGGTGTCGTAAGAGGCAACTAAGGAAAATCAAATGAGACCTGCCTCCTAGTAATCCATCTTAGGCAACGACACCTCAGTTTGTTTTGAATCTGAGGTGGTGTCCTATGGTCTCATGTGGTGTGGTAGGCTCTGTAAAGGGCCGTCTGGTTCGCGACGTCCGAAGTCCGGCGCCAAACAGCTTGATGTGTTCCGTCGGTGCGTGGGAGTACCAGTGCCTTAATTGGCATTTTCTGGGTAAACTCGCTCCATCGTCGACATCATCAATGACCTTGGTCAAGATTGGGGTCAAGAGTTAACCCATCTCATAATATAAAAAAAAAGTATACGCGCAGTAGACGCGCGTTTCACGATCGCCCCGTGTGCTTAGGTTCCAAAGTTGCGTTCAAATCTCATCTGAAGCCCGTATATGCGTCATCTACCCCGTGTGCTAAAGGCCTGCATAAGAGGAGTTTTCATTTCTCTTGCGTTTTGATTTGAACATTTTTCCTTTTAGCTTGAATATCTATCTGTCAACGTCAATTGAATGGAAAGAAATGCAACCTTCTGCTCATACAAGGCTTTAGGTATCTCTCTTTCAACCTCTCGGGTGGTTTATCAGTCCATGAAACTGAACAACTTCCCCAAGGAACATAGGTCAAAAAACAAAATAAAATATTTTGATCTCCCTTAAAAAATGCGCTAATGCTGATGAAGTTTGTATGGGAACTCAAAATTTTTTTTCGTATTTTGACCTATATTCCTTGGGGAAGTTTTTCAGTTTCATGGACTGATTAATCACCCGAGAGGTTGTAAAAGAGATAGGTACCTAAAGTCCTGTATATTTAAGGTTGTATTTTCCTTGGCAATCAACTGTCATGAGAATGAAGACCTCATTGCTTATGCTAGGGCACTAGAGATCGGTTTCAAGACCTAGTTAATGACAAACACGTTTTGGGTTGATTAGATGTTTGTTTAACATTTATTTCTCAATGTTTTGCTAATACACTGGTCAGCGGTTCCGTTAATCCAGGGTTTCTAAAACTTGCTGTGTTCCGACGGTGCGTGGAAGTACCAGTGCCTTTATAGAAATTTTCTGAGTTAACTCGCTCCATCGTCGACCTCATTTTTGACCTTATGGTCAAGATTGAGGTCAAGAGTTAACCCATCTTATATTTAAAAAAAATTAAAAACTTATCATTTTTCAATTTTTTTTCTATCAATCCATTTACGTCTCCACTGAGGGGCAAGGACCTCCCTTCGAAACACGAAGGGGATTTAGGCCTTAAGGCATTTTTATAATACGAAAACGGCACGGCAAAATTGTATTACCATTGCCTCCTATGCACTAGTGATACTAGAAGCTGAGAAAAAAGAAGACAATAGTAATACAAATTTTGTCATGTCGTGCCGTGCCGTTCGAATTATAAAAATGCCCATAGTCCACCACGTTGGACCAATGCAGGTTGCTGGACGAAACCTATTTTTTATACCAGCCCATATTCGTCCCCACCGAGGGGCTCGGGCCTCCCTTCGAAACACGAAGGGGATTTAGGCCAGAGTCCACCACGCTGGCCCAATGCGGGTTGGTAGACCGCTCGTCTTTCGAAAATTTTCTTGGACGGGCGGGTTGCATCACGATGTTTATTTCACCGTTGAGCAAGTGATAAATAGAAATCCGTACGTAAATCCGAAAAGATGAATTTAGTGGTACAGGCCCGCACCAAGATTTGAACCCACGACCTTCGGAATACAAGTCTGGTTTATTACAAACTGGGCTATCACCGCTTAAACCTATATCTCGTCTGAATTAACTTGAGACCTAGTCCGATGACGTCACATACCTATACCTACACGACAAGAAGAATAAGTAAAAAACCACTGAAATGCTGTTAGAAATTATTTTCCCTAAATTACACATCTTCTAGTTACGTGTTCTGTGCTAGAGAGTGACATAGGCAACTTTTCCTAAACAATAAGTCGCAGGAAGAATTTTTGTCGCGTCGTGAAGTGAAATCTCGTGTAAATATATAAATAAACGTGATTCCAATTTAAGAAGTTTAAATAAAGTTATCGCATCTCAGTTTAATTGCGAGATTACGTAGATTACCTGTAGTTACGTTTCTCGACGAGGTGCGTGTTTTATTTCTAATGCACCCAGTAATTGTTATTTTAACTTGTCTAAAAACATTTAAAATAACTCTACAATAAAAAAGAAATGTATAACTTCTGACATTTGGTCCATTTGTTAAGGAAATACAATGCCACAAACAGACACACGGGTACACACGTTAAACTTATAACACCCCTCATTTTTGTTGGGGGTTACAAATACGAGTGAATAGGCATTCTCGAGTTATCTTACAATAGATTAGATCATATAAGACAGGGGTGGCCAACTTGATTAGACCCAAGATCTCCTGTTTACTAACGAAACCCTGTGCGATCGACCAATTACATAAGTCTTGAAATCCTAAATGAAACAGCATAGTTCTACACAATCATGTAGTATTTTTTATTATATTAGGAGAAAAAACATAAATCTGAAAATTATTCTTAGTAACTACTTATTTACCTATCTATATGTTAGTGTGAACATTGCGTCTGAGCATCTTACACTAGTTTAGCATAATCAGGTTTGTAGTTGGAAATTGCCAACCTTAAAGAATCCAATGTATGAGCGTCTGTCAAGCGAGAACGTTTACTTCATTTGATGAACCTTCAGAAGCATTTCGTTCCTCATTTGATGTTTCTTCAGCGTTTCTTTTCAATCACTTATCCATAACTATGAGGCGTGATACAGAGTCTAATCGTGATTTACATCGGTAATCATAGCAACGTCTCCTAGTCTCTGCTCTCAGTTAGTATCTGTCGTCAACTGACTGACTGAGACGTGACGGGACGAATTGATGCAAGATGTAAGATGTGCAGCAGTTGGTGATTGCGATGCGCAGTCTGGTCTAAGTATTTTTTCGCCTTGCCACGATCGGCTGGACTAACAGTCGCGATCGACCGGTCGATCGCGATCGACCTGTTGGCCACCCCTGATATAAGAGAACCATTTACCATTAAATTAACGTTTTATCTATCTTACCTACTTTTTATTCTAATAACTCTACTAAAAAAAAATCACTCTAAACTTCAGTTAAGTGACAGTTAAAAAAAACTTCAGTGACAGAAGAAAAAGAACTAAACCCTCACTTCAATTTTGCCTGCCATGACCAAAAAGCTCGGAGATTCCACCATAACCAGCATGCCAAGGAACTGGGCAGCTACCAGGGCTACCATGAGGAACATCATGGCTTCCAGGTCCAGCACAAGGTACATCAGGTACCCAGCTGTGGTTAACGGCATCATGTGCGATAGAGAGAAACCTGGAAAGGAATATTTCAAGATTCAAGATATTTATTCGTATACAACATAACATTGTGTTCGAAATTAATATCAATTTTAGTACCTAATTACAATATTAAAATGTGTATAATTAAATTAAAATTTACAAATTATCTATCTATACATATTATAAAGAGAAAAGATTTGATTGTTTGTTTGTTTGTTTGTATTGAATAGGCTCCGAAACTACTGAACCGATTTGAAAAATTATTTCACCATTAGAAAGCTACATTATTTCTGATGGACATAGGCTACATAATTTTCCCGAACTCCCACGGGAACGAAGTCCCGAGCGGAATGCTAGTAAGTAATAAAATTAATATTAAATTAAAATGACATAATATTTAAGTCATACATGTCATAACATAACAACTGTAATGCTTTAAGTAAATGTCACATAAATAAATAATTTTAAAACTCATCAATGTCATAACTATAACAACACTTTAGTCAATCGACAACAGCCGACCAAGTCAGAGGCCATTGTACGGTTTGAAAACTCTGACACTAGGGTTAGCCAAGTTCGCCACACACTTGACTATACCTACACGATAAGAAGAAGAACAACACTTTAATAAGAGAAGAGTTTATTTTTAAATGTATTTATGCTACTTTCCACTTAAAGTTTAAGATTTAGTATCCATTTGTGATGGAAAATTGTGGTAATACCCCGTTTTAATTATGTTCAAAACTTATGAATATAACCGCGTAAATCTTAAACAATATATGGTAAAGCCAAAAGGTTTTCTAGTGAATACAGAGCTGGAAAACTTCAATATTAATTAATATTATGGTTTTTTAAATTTCCCGGTGATATACAGGGCTTTCGAAAAATCATTTTCAACCTCTCGGGTGGTTAATCAGTCCATGAAACTGAACAACTATCCCCCAATAATAGGTCAAAACAACAAAAAAAATATGTTGAGTTCCCATACAAACTTCATCAAAATATAGCGCATTTTGTATGGGAGATCAAATTATTTTTTTCGTTTTTTGACCTATTATTGGGGGAAAGTTGTTCAGTTTCATGAAATGATTAACTACCCGAGAGGTGTCCAGAGAGATACCTAAAGCTCTGTATAGATTGGGTCTAATTGCAAAGCCAATTAACGTTTTATAGTAAATACAGTTGAGGAAAACTTTAATATTCATTAATATTATGGTTTTTAAAATTTTCCGGTGTTGTATGTCACCGAAAAATAATAAGAATCGTAAGTTGATCAACTTTCGAGGTAGTTTATCAACTATCGGAAAATCTTAAGTGGCAATTGAAATGTATTATTTAACGTGTACATTTCCGGTAATTGATCAATTTACGGCGACTCGCGGTAAATGATCCGACGAACGCGAGGTGTACGCTGATTGCTTGAAAACGCGAGCTGTACCCTGATTGATTGAATGTCTCACTTGGAACTGCGACAAGTAGGTTTGTTTAGGTTAGGTTAGGTTTGTTTAGGTTCGGCTACTAACGGTTTAGGTTAGGTTAGAACTGCGACCCCCAACGCACGAGCCGAGCGAGCGTGCCGCGGCAGCGGCCGGCAAAGTGCCAGAAACGACTCGACTGTGGTTGCGTTAAGTGGTTGTCGCATCAACCAATCAGAGAACAGTGTATTAAGTATATTACGGATGTAAATTTAACGTAAAAATGTACACTGAGTAGCGATTAGTCCATTCATGTATGATTTGACGTGTGGCAAAATCGTTAGTTGATAAACTTACAGCCAGGCAGCTTAAATTTATTAATTAGCTAAAATTTATTGCGTTAAATAATACATTTCAACTGCCATGTATGATTTTCCGATAGTTGATAAACTACCTCGAAAATTGATCAACTTACAATTTTTATTATTTTCCGGCGACATATACAATGCATATCCCTGAATGCCATCAGAAATGAGGTTTCCCAGTCCTTACCTCGTAGCCTGTCATTGTTCATCTCTCGAATGTAAGTTGGTAACACGATGAATAGTCCAGCAGTTGATATACCAGCCAGGACATGAAGTACTATCACACTTGCTTCGGTTTCTGGCAGGAACAGAGGGATACATGATGCCTGAAATGTAAAGACATAGTTAAGTAAGTTGTGACGCATATGATAGCCCAATTGGTAATGAGACAGGCTTGTAATCCGAAAGTCGTGGGTTCAAATCCTGGTTCGGGCCTGTACCACTAAATTCGTCTTTTCGAATTTATGTACGTATTTCTAATTATAACTTGCTCAACGGTGAAGGAAAACATCGTGATGAAACCCGCCCGTTCAAGCAAATTCATTTTCGAAAGACGAGCGGTCCACCAACCCGCATTGGGCCAGCGTGGTGGACTATGGTGGGACATATATATGGGCTGGTAAAAAAAAACCGTAAAAGTTACCAAGACACCAGGATGGCTGTTCCATTCCATCACAATGGCGGTTGAATGACAATAAGAGGTAAGTGGTTATTATAACATAAACGCTACACACTCAAAGGCCCACATAAAAAAAACATTGTTACTAACACTATGGGCTAATGATCTGAAATAAAGAATTTGAATTGAATAAATGGCGGAGAAATAATGAACATACATAAAAAAATATACATACATACAGTAGAACAACGAACTTCCTCCTTTTTTGAAGTCTGTTAAAAATCGTCAATAAAAGATTTCACTTACCCCCTGACTCAGACTAACAACATACACCCCACTCCTTCTCCCCCATTTGTCCAGAAGATGCCAGTAGAACGGAGCAGCAACAATAGAGGCCAGGAACAGCGCTGTAGTACTCCAGGGAACTATCCTTGGAGTAATAATGAAGTGTCCTGAATGAGCTGTAGCTGATAGTGCTGTAGTTTCCACTCCATGTGTGAAGAAAGGAAGACTTACTGGAAAGAAAAGAAAAGGAACTTTTCAAGTCATCGTCGACCTTTTTGAAATTATAACACACTTAGACCCGTATAAGTGTTTTTTGGTGATAGCACAGTTGGTAATGATCCAGACTGGTAATTGGAAGGTTGCAGGTTCAAATACTGGTGCGGGCCTGTACTACTAAATTCATCTTTTCGGATTTATGTACAGATTTATAACGACGTCAAAAAAACATTCCTCTCTATTTACCATATTTCGCTATGAATTCACCTATTTGCTGTTTTACCCGTAACCACTACTTACTCGTGAACATAGCTTTAAAAAATTATTTCACCCTTTTTGAAGGCGGGTCAATTTTTGTTAAAAATATTTTATTTTATTCTCTGTAAAGGTTATCATTTATCTAAGTATATTAATGTTATAAAGAGGAAAGATTTGTATTTTTGTATGTAACGAATAGGCTCCGAAACTACTAGACCGATTTGAAAAATTCTTTCACCATTAGGATGCTACATTATCCTTGAGTAACATAGGCTACATAATTTTCACGAATTCCCACGGGAACGAAGTCCCGAGCGGGATGCTCTTCATTCATATAACTCCCTCGTAGATTTATTATAAATCACTCGAGATTAAAGAGCGATATAGTGATCAATTACTTTCACCCCACGGAAAGATATGAGGTGATAGTATTCATAACCAGTCGCAACACGGCAAGAAAGATACGGGGTAGTACGATTCTCAAACCAATCGCCAGATGGTATGAAAGATATGGGGTGATATTATCACCCGATCACCCGACGGCAGGAAAGATGTGTGATGGTAATATACTCTACCGGTCACAAAACGGTGACCGGTAGAGTAGGTAGCCCCAGGACACAAAGGAGCCCTAAAAAATAACTTAAAAGTCTCAGGGAACAACTTCGCTTTTGCTTCGTTTACATTGATGACCTATTATCATCCACATATATGACCGTAAATTTCAGTTTATTTTTTATTTTTGACCTAAACTACTGAAGCGATTTCGATAAAAAATTTATGGGACCAATCTGGAAGTAGATGCTACCGAAAAAATAATATTTTTTTTGAAATCGGTCTACAAATGACGGAGTTTTGAGGTAACAAACATAAAAAAAAATCACCCGAATTGAGAACCTCCTCCTTTTTTTGAAGTCAGTTAAAAATAGATTTTTGTAGAATTTGGATTGGGTTCTTCGGGAAAAATTATTAATTTTCAAGGGGTCATTCACCTCTAAAGTTTCGCTAACTAATTTAAGGTCACCCCATATTTGAACACATTGATAAACTGTTGCATTAAATTATTAGTTTTCGGAAGGTTAACTTGTAATCGGAAGTTTGCGGATTCAAATCCTGGTGCGGGCCTGTACCACTAAATTCGTCTTTTTGGATTTATGTAAGGATTCATAATTATCACTTGCTCAACGGTGAAGGAAAACATCGTGATAGACGCTGGGCCAGCGCCTAACTCCCTTTGGTTCGTGCCCCTCGGTGGAGACGTACATGGGCTGGTAAAAAAATGGTTTATTTGGGAAGAAAATTAGTACAGTAAATTAGAAAACAGTTTAGAAAAAACCTCTAGTCAAACATCAAGTAAGTATTGTACCAACTACCAGAAAGAAAACGCACGCACATTCTAAGTCTGTCATCGCATTATACCAAAAGGCTAACTCTGAAGCTAACTAAATTGTCCGACAAAAGGAAGCGACCAATGTAATCAGCAATTAACGACGGCACCTCGCAAATCGATCTGAAGCAATCGTTCTCAAACTTCTGTTCAATTTTTTTTTTCTTAGTATGGTTGAACGTATACTCTAACATGGTTGAGTGCTTGGCGTCTATTCCACTGGTCAATGGCGTTTCAGTGGCGGTTGAATGGCCCATTCAGGTGGCGAAATTGAGAACTATCGTAACCTCATACATTGACAACCAGGCAGGAGCTACACAACAGCATCCCACATGCAGTGGTTGCCGTATCGCGCCATACCGTCAGCTGTGTATATTACGCGGATGACGGTAATGATGCGATAGGCAGTTTTATCAAAGAAGCAGAGGCGGCGGGCCGAGGAAAAGTGATTGATTATAACCTTAAAATGGCAATCAAAAATCGGGATACGGTTGCTATCGATGCTTTAAGGACTGGAGACAATAGACAGAAACCACCGCTGGCTTAGGTAAATAAACAGAATAAAAATGTATTTAAGTATATTTTAGTTTCTTTATATGTATTTATTGTAAACTCAAATGGAGTATAAAATCTGTTGAAAATGTAATATTAGTATTAAAAATATAAATTATAATAAGACAAGGGCACGGACATCAAGTCTGTGGATGCAAAATTAAGTGTAATTAAAAAAAAAAAAAGTTCGTTCGGTGTAGGACAGATTTGGGCAGTTTCTGTTCAAGATAGAATTGGTACTAGCGCCACCGCCAACCGAACGTTATGTTGCAAAACCGCCGGCAGTCAAAGCAGCCGTTATCTAAATATATAAAAGGAGAAACTGACTGAACTGACTGACTGACTGACATATCAACGCACAGCCTAAATGGCTAAACTGAGATACTTGAAATTTGGAAGAAACTTAGCTTAGGTACCGTAGAGATGCACTAAGAAAGGAATTCCCGAAAATCCTTTTGTATGAAAAATCTAAACCGCTTAAGTGAGACGCTTGAAATTTGGCATGCAGGTACCTTAGTAAACTTAAAGCTTAGTTGCAACAGGATATTGCAAAATTCCCACGGGAACGGGAGTTAGCGGGAAAAAACTTTTGTATGTAAAAATCTAAATCACGTAAGATAGATGTTTTCAATCTGTGTACCCTGTACAAAAAAAATTAACACGCAAACGAAGTTGCGGGCATCAGCTATATGAAATATAAATATATGAAATTTACTTGAAATTTAGATAGTTCTCAGTTTCGCCATCTGAATGGATAAAATGTCAAACATTGTCATTTCATCACCATTGAGATGACATTGATTGGTGAAATAGGCCGGAGGTCCAATATAAAAGATATTTCACACTTATTTGACTGACTTGATCCTTGATACTTTGATTATGATACCTAGGTTACTCAATACTACTTATTTGTCAAAATAAAATATATCTATAGTTTACTAAGCACGTCTGCAATATGCAAGGCACCGAATTTGTAAACCAGGCCAGTGTTGCAAAAATCGTTGTGTAATTTTTGTTATTTATTGTTGTGTTTACGTAGGTTATACTATTTAAGCAATGTTTCGGTTAGTAGAAGCAATCTGGAATAGATTATTTTTATTGTATTTTATTAGAATTTGTGTGTATTTTATTAGAATAGAGTATTTTAAATTCTAAATTTTCATCTTACATATAATTTACGTACTTAATTTATTTAAGAGGATCGTCTCAGTGTTTTTTTCCCATACAAACGGCGTCAATGGATTCCATCCACATAAACGTCAACGGATCCCTGTGAAATTGTGGTGTAGTATCAAAAACACCAGAAACTAGGTCCATGCGTTTTGATTTTTGTGATATTTTTAATAAACGAAAAGATATTTGAGACTAAAAGTCAGCATTTTTCGCCAAAAAAATTCTCAACATTTAAGAGGTGACTGTTGGAAAACTAAGAACAATTTTTCAAAAAACAAAACGTACGAACCTCGTTTATACGCTTACGGATCGATAAAAACGTACGATTTCATTACGTTTTTGGGGTAGGAATTCATTGACGCCTATACTCATAATTTTGGAAATAAAACTCGGCATTTTGCCGGAAAGCTGCAATTGTCCCTTTCGCACAAGTCTGAGGCGGGTGGTCGACAACGAGACAGCATAAAAAACAACTGAGACGCTAGTCCAATTAACTTATCGGTAGGAAACTTTTTTTGCACGTGATAATTTATTTTCATAATTGTTTGAGGTCTGTAACACCTGATATACAGGTTATTAATTAAACTAGTTTAGGCACATAGTGTTAAGTTTTTTCCTTTTATTTTTTACACCTAGCCCTTAGTTTTTTACTGTGAAATTCTTGGTTGTATGAAAAATTATATTTTTTTCTCCCATGATATTATAGGAAAACCATTGCGTCATGCTTGCTGGTTTTCTACAGTAATCTTAAAAAGAGTTAACAGCTGGCAGATTACTTTTTATTCTTTCTTTCAGTCCTAATCACAACGTAGAAAGTTGGTACGTAATTTGAAATCAGGGATTTAGCATAATTTAACACTAAAATAAATTTAATTCTTTCCAAACAATCGTTAATCACTCTAATCAATTGAAAGAAAAAAAAATCTTTAACAGATACATTGTTTGGAGAACGTTACATCTATCAATTTTTTTAAAAGTAATTTTGATAAGTGCTTCTTATTTTATTTTACAGAAAAAATACTGTAGAAAACGACAAAAGCCTTTTATTTTAATTAAACAGATTTTCAAAAAACACCTGCTTTTGTAAAACGATTTTAGGCGAGTTTCATTAATTAAGTACCTACATAGACAGAAAAATTTAGTAGGTACCCAGGCTGAAGCTTGGGTTCCCATGGCGCCATCTCTTATCGTCTTTTAAGAATTAATATTGTCTTATTTTGTAAAAAAATGCAAAATTTGCGATTTTTGGAAATAAAAGTACAACGTTTATCTTCTTCTTATCGTGTAGGTAAAGTCAATTGTGTGGCATACTTGACTAACCCTGGTGTCAGAGTTTTCAAACCGCACAATGGCCTCTGACTTAGTTATAACGACTGTAGTCAATCGACAACAGCTGGTACCGACAGCTTAACGTGCCCTCTGAAGCATGAAACGCTTATGATAAATTGCCATTTTAGTCACCCATCAGGTTCATGGGACCAACTTTCCTACTGAAACATAAAAATCTGCTTTTCCATACAAAAGTTCAATACCTACTCAACCAAAATGTATGGAACATCTGATTTTCCATACATTTTGGACATTTTGGGCTACGCACGTGGGATAAACTTCGCTTTACAAGAAAATTTATGTGATTTTGTGAACTGCGACACTGCGACCCACGACCACGCTACGTATGAAATGACGTCATCAATACACGCGTGGCTTGCTGGAATATGTTGCCCACGTAGCTCAACGCCATGCACGCTGTGCATGCGGCACCCGGTTGGCACGCGGCGCATTTTAGCTGCGGTGAATATCTACTCAGTGAGTTTGACATTAAGGCTCAAATTAGCTTTTGATCTAATCCACGCAGCTAAAATCGTGGGTTTCAATTCGTGTATGGCGTGTAGACCCACGTTGACAAACAAAAGAATCCACGCAGCTAAAATGCGCCGCGTGGGCGTGCACATCCTGCGCTGCGGTGGGTCTGCGCCCTATGGGAAAGTTGGTCCCATAAAAAAAATTGTTTGTTATCATAGGTAGATTCATCCCTCAAAATTTATCAATTGTTTTCAATGTCACCCTGAAGTTACGCTCTGCGCTCGTTGCCCAGTGTTGTTCGCTGATCTCAACCAATAAATAAGGTAAAGCAACTTACACAGAGGCAGGGAACCTAATGGGTGATTAAAGTGGCAATTTATTACGAGCATTTCTGTGCTTTGCTGGGCACGTTAAGCTGTCGGTCCCGGCTGATGTTAATTGACTATAAACAAACAAACAAATAAACGAATAAACGCTACACACTCAAAGGCCCACAGTAAGGTTTTCCCTTGTGTCGTGGGTCCCTCGGAACACACATAAAGACAAACACAAACACCCATGACCCGAGAACAAACATCTGCTTTTCACACAAATGTTTGCCCCGACTGGGGATCGAACCGAGGACCCGCCGATCAAGAGGCAGCGTCACTACCACTCGACCAAACCGGCCGTCAGACCAAACTATAGTCGTTAAAAACCAGGTCAGAGGCCATTGTGCGGTTTGAAAACTCTGACACCAGGGTTAGTCAAATTCGCCACACACTTGCCTACACGATAAGAAGAAGAAGACGTAGTATCACACATATTGATTCTGGCAGCAATAAACATTTTCATTTCGGAATAACCAGTGTGTACCTACTCATTGTAATTGTTTTCAACACCATTCAATAAACACATTAATATTAAGTGAATTTCAGGGTTCCGTACCCAAAGGGTAAAACGGGACCCTATTACTAAGACTCCGCTGTCCGTCCGTCCGTCTGTCTGTCCGTCTGTCACCAGGCTATATCTTATGAACCGTCGGACAGTTGAAATTTTCACAGATGATGTATTTCTGTTGTCGCTAACAAATACTAGAAAACATAATAAAATAAATATTTAAGGGGATCCTATACAACAAACGTGATTTTTTTGCTCGTTTTTATAGCTAATGTTACAGAACCCTTCGTACGCGAGTCCGACTCGGCTTGGCCGGTTTTTCTCTATCGACCTATCAACCCGTACGAGTAAACAGTGCTCGTACAAATAGATACTGACTAATCATGTTATTGTTATGGTTGCGCATGCGCATGTTCATCGAGTGCCAGAAAACTATTCCACTAATCAGTGGCGTCTCATTGACGGTGAAATGACAATGGTCATTATTTTATTCGTTCAAGTGGCGAAATTGAAATTTTTGTGCCGTGTGGTGATCGGTTGAAAATAAAACCACCTCATTTCTTTCCGTGGGTGTCGTAAGAGGCGACTAAGGAAACACAAATAAGACCTGCCTCCTATTAATCCAACCCAGGCAACGACACCTCAATTTGTTCTGAATCTGAGGTGTCGTCCTATGGTCTCATGCGGTGTGATAGGCTCTGTAAAAGGCCGTCTGGTTCGCGACCACCCTCCTACCGAAGTCCGACGCCAAACAGCTTGCTGTGTTTCGTCGGTGTGTGGGAGTACCAGTGCCTTTATAGGCATTTTCTGGGTTAACTCGCTCCATCGTCGACCTCATCTATGACCTTGGTCTAGATTGAGGTCTAGAGTTAACCCATCTTATCATAAAAAAATAAAAACTTAAGTTACAGAATTGGGGCCCTGATATCTAAGGACACCCTACTTTGCAAGCCTTGTATAATTTTATCGTATTTTCATATGGGCCAAGTCAACCAAGTTACCCAAAGTCAACAAAAGACATCTGTTTTAGGAAACGAGGTTCACTGAAGCAAGAGGTGGTTGATTTAAACCTGATTACGTTTCCTTGAATGTAACATTGTTAATCCAGTTTAGTCACTGTTTAATTAATCCCTTGGGAAATTCTCGAGATGTAGATGTTTGCGATGGTTCTGAATAATCATTACTTTGTTTTTGCTTCTTTATAATTAAAATACCTTTTTTTCAAGACGTGAGATAAAACTCAGCCTTAATAATTATGTATATTTTTAAACCCCCGTTAAAAATATATAAAGCCCAGTGGCTCTCGCTGATTTCAACCAATCAGTGAGGTTTTAAGCAACGTACACAGAGGCAGGGAACCTGATGGGTGACCAAAGTGGAAATTTATCAGGAGCGTTTCCGTGTTTCGGAGGGCACGTTAAGCTGTTCGGTCGCGGCTGTTGTTGATTGACTACAATCGTTAAAACCAAGTCAGAGGCCATTGTGCGGTTTGAAAACTCTGACACCAGGGTTAGCCAAGTTCGCCACACACTTGACTATACCTACACGATAAGAAGAAGAAGACCCCCGTTATCTGTGTGTCTGTCTTTGGCGTTGTAGTTCCTAAATTAATACTATGAATAGACCGATTTTGATGGGGTTCTTTGTGTTTGAAAGCGGAAGGCGTTTTATCAATGGCGTTTCAGTGACGGTTAAATGACATTGGTGACAATTTTATCCACTCAGAAGGTAAAATTCAAAACAATCAAAACCTCATACACTTGATGATAACCACCCCAATCAGCAGCGCCACCGCCAATTGAACGTTACGTATGCCCCCAAAGAAGCATATCTTTATTAGATATTCTCCCTTCTAATATCCCTAGACCAACTCATTTAAAATATATTTTATCTTTAGTGTTTACTTCTTTAGTTGAGACCTTATACAATACAATACAAATATACTTTATTGCACACCAACATTACAGAACATGAGACAGATTAAAAGTTACATTATGAAAAGTAATAAAGTAAGGGTACAAAAGGCGGCCCCATTGCTAAGAATCAATATCTTATCGACAACCTTTGGGTATGGAGAAGATGAAATTACACCATATAAGTGTGGGTGCAAAAATACTTACATAAATATACTCACATAAACTAAATTACACACATACAGTAACACAAATAAATACATATAATATATATACTATACATAACATACGCCTTACGGAAATAAGGAGTATATTAACTCATATGTGAGTATATTAACTCTAATAACATTAAGTTATAGGTTACCTATAGTTACTTGACCTATCCTACTTGTACCGTACTAGCTCTGGTAATTGTTGTGTTCGTTTTTTCAAAAAAAAATTAAGTTAGTTAATCAACAGCTTAGCTTCGAAAAACAGTTTTTTTTTTTATTGAAGTCTTGCACGCTCATAGCGCCTGTAATAGTCTCGAGTAAATTGGACTCTCCCAAGAAAACTGCAACCTTTTTTGGAACCTGACATTGGCCTAATCAACAAAGGAGAGCCATAGACAAGAAATTGAATTGAATTGAACGTTACGTAAACTACTTTGCAACTTAACATTCAGTTGTCAGTGACGCTTTCAAGTCAAGATAGCTGTCTTTTTTATTTTTTATTATAAGATGGGTTAACTCTTGACCTCAATCATCTATGACCAAGGTCCAGACCCAGAAAATGCCTATAAGGCACTGGTACTCCTACGCACCGACGGAACACAGCAAGGTGTTTGGCGTCGAACTTCGGTAGGAAGATGGTCGTGAACCAGACGGCCCTTCACAAAGCCTACCACACCGCATTAGACCATAGGACGCCACCTCAGATTGAGAACCAATTGAGGTGTCGTTGTCATCAAATGTATTAAGTTAAGATAGTTCTCGTCTCATGAACGGTTAAAGTAGTCATCATAACATTCCACCCCTCGTCATAAGCCCATATACGTCCCCACCGAAGGGCATAGGCCTCCCTTCGGAACACGAAGGGGTTTTAGGCCATAGTCCACCACGCTGGCCCAATGCGGGTTGGTGGACCGCTCGTCTTTCGAAAATGAATTTTCTTGGACGGACGGGTTTCATCACGATGTTTTTCTTCACCGTTGAGCAAGTGATAATGAGAAATCCGTACATAAATCCGAAAAGACGAATTTAGTGGTACAGGCCCGCACCAGGATTTGAACCCGCGACCTTCCAATCACAAGTCTGGCTCATTACCAACTGAGCTATGTTCCACCACTGTTGAAATGTAAATTGTTAGTGGAATAGCTGCCCAGGGCTCTAAGTAAATTCAATTGAAACATCACACAGACAATCTATTTATGTAACGGCCCAACCCTTTTAATACTAGCGCCGGCACATCACTAGCTATGGAGCGGCGTCCAATCACACGCCCTCGCGCCCGCGCCAACCAATAAGAGCGCGCGCTTCCATGCTCACGTGATTCTAGCCTTTTTTCTCTTCTAACGCTGGCCGCCATGTTCGACGCGTCCCCTCTGACACTGTCTTTTTATTTCCTAGCATTTTTATGTTTAAATGTGATAAAACGTTTGTGAAACTGTAATAAAAGTTGTTCTCAAGATATATGTTTCAATGCCAACTTACATTGACGCCCAACTAGTGGCACGAAACACGGAAAGTCTGCAGAGGTGAACGACCGCTGAGCGTCCCGCAAGTTTGCTCTGGATTATCTATCCGACAAACTTCCCCAGTTTATTCGATTCGACTGCAACTGCGTGCTGAGCTGCCTACCACGATGCCACGAAGGCGCGCATCCCGCGGCGCAAACAGCCCAGATGAACGAGACGCCGGCAACGAACATCCAATCGCCATGACGAATACGCAACTCTACGTCCTTCTAGGAGAGCTACAACGTTCACAGGTGGAAGCCAACCGCCTGCTCATCGAAAGCTTCAGTGAGAGAGGTTCACCGGCTGCTACGGTTACATCCGACGCCGCAACCACATCCACTGCTTCATCGGCTCCGCGTCGCGGCAACTTCTCTAAGTGCACGGCGCGCTTCGCGGGCGGATTCCCGCGCGATCCCGACAGGCTGGAAGCTTTCATCGATGCCGTGGTGTCATACAAAGAGTGTGCTAACGTCGACGACCACAACGCCCTTCGAGGGATGTCGATGCTACTAACTGAAGAAGCCGCCACTTGGTGGCAGGGGGAGAAGGTGTCCGTGCAGACGTGGGAAGAAGCCGTCGCCCGCCTGCGCAGCATGTACGGCACGCCGCGCCCCGCCCACAAGATATTCAGAGACATTTTTGCTACGTGTCAACAAGACAGTGATCGTGCAGAGTCATTCGTGTCGCGAGTGCGTTCCCTTATCGCTAAATTACCTTACCCTCTCGACGATGCGGTTCAAATAGACATAGTGTTCGGATTACTGCATAGCCGTGTGCGCAAGCGCTTGAAGCGTGAAGAGTGCGTGAGTATGGAGGTGCTAGTTCGTAAGGTCCGCGACATAGAGGAAAGTATCGAGGATTTAAAGGTATGTACACCCTCTACTTCTAATTCAAAAGGCAGAAATAGTACTGACAATAAGTGCGATAATAGTGTTGACAATAGCAAGTCTAAGTCCAGACCTAAATGCGATTATTGCCGAAATTTCGGGCACGTTAAAGAGCACTGTAAGAAGCTGTTAGCTAAACAGTCTCTTCCCTCCGATTCGCGTTCGCATGCTGATAGGAGTGATAGGCAGGGGAATGATTCTACTAACGCTTCTAGCCCTGATTCTACTACTACTATTAGGTGTTATGGTTGTGGCCAGTTAGGGGTGATTAGGTCTAAATGCCCGAATTGTAAAAGTGGTAACAACAGTAAAATAGACAATAAAAATGTGGAATTTCACAGCGCTGATGGTGGCATGGATACCACCGTGAGACGGCCTGCTGTCCACGTCGAGGTTGCAGGACGATTGGGAGTCGCCGTGCTCGATTCCGGCGCTACGCACTGCATCGCCAGCCCCGCGCTACAGCAAATATTAATAGAAAGCGGAATTAAATTCACTGAATCCCAACGTTCTGTACGCCTCGCCGACGGATCCTACGTTAAAGACAAGGTACTTGTTTGTAATACCTATTTGAACCTGGAAGGCCGTGATATCCCCATGTCCTTCATGGCGTTTTCAAATGCTCCCAGTGCACGTACCCTGCTTGGCCTTGATTTTATAGCACGTGCAGGCATTGTGCTCGAGCTACCACAGGAGGCATGGCATTTTGTTGACGCTCCTAATGAAAAATATTTCTTCACTAACCATGTTGCACACCATCAACCTGATAACCATGTCTTAGGAGCACTGGATGAGGTAAAGTCATTAGTTCTACGTGACGATGAAGGGGTTAAGTTAACTAAGGAACGGAGGACAAAAGTTGACGAGCTTTTAAATAAATATGCTGATGTGTTTGCTGCTACAGGTCCGCCCACTGAGTTTGCAGAGCACTGCATTAAAGTGCCTAATAACCAGCAGCCTATTGCCTGCCCGCCTTATCGTATGTCTCCAGGCAAGCGTGAAATTCTAGAAAAAGAAATTAATAAACTTCTAGATGGGGATATAATCGAAGAATGTGAATCTCCTTGGGCAGCTAACGTAGTTTTGGTGAACAAAAAGAGTGGAGGAGTCCGGCTTTGTGTGGATTATAGAAAGCTGAATGCGGTCACCGAACCAGACCGATACCCCCTTCCTCGGATGGAAGATGTACTTCATGCGGCCAAGGCCAGCAATTTTATGACTACACTCGACCTTCGGTCAGGTTACTTCCAGGCCCTCGTCAGGCCTGAAGACCGAGACAAGACTGCGTTTACTACACCTCTGGGAACGTTCAGATTTAAACGTATGCCAATGGGCCTACGCAATTCTGGGGCCACTTTTCAACGTTTAGTTGACAGATTCAAATCTAATCTAACAGATATCCGTATATGGGCTTACTTAGATGACTTCTGTATACTTTCAGACAGCTTCGACCGCCACCTAGAAGACCTGGAAGCTGTTTTTCAACGGCTGCGCATGTTTAAGCTGCGGGTTCATCGAGAGAAAAGCTCCTTCGTTCGGGATTCTATACGGTTCTTGGGGCATGTGATAGTGCCAGGTGGATTGTCCACGGACTGCGAGAAAATTGCCGCCATCGCAGCACTACCCCAACCGCAGAACCTGAAACAGTTGAAGAGCTTCGTGCAAACGACGAGCTGGTTTCGTCGCTTTATCCCGCATTATGCTGACACAGCTAAGCCGCTCACGGATCTTCTGAAAAAACATAGTACCTGGACCTGGAATCAAGCTCAGCAGGAAGCTTTTGAACATTTGAAGACATTGCTTGCTTCAGCCCCTATTCTACAGCAAGCCGACGGTTTGAAGCCTTACGTACTGCGTACTGATGCCAGCGGATATGCGCTCGGGGCAGTACTACTGCAGGGGGAGGGGACAGACGAGCGCCCCATTGAATACGCAAGCCGCTTGTTGAATAGCGCCGAGAGGAACTATACTACGACGGAGAGGGAAGCACTCGCAGTCGTCTGGGCTGTTCAGAAGTTCAGGGGGTACATCGAGGGTTCCAGAGTCGTCATCAAGTCCGACCACCAACCGCTGCGATGGTTGATGAGTTTAAAATCACCCAGTGGACGCCTGGCGAGGTGGGCATTGATACTTCAGGAGTACGACCTGCAAATAGAATACACACCTGGACGAGCGAACGTCATCGCCGATATGCTGTCGCGCCCTGCTGCCGCTGAAGGTGCAAATTGTGAGGTAAACTACACCATAGTTGACACGCCGACGCGAAGTCCGGGTGATATCAGAGAAAACCAGTTGAAAGACACTGAAATCAAGAAGATCATTGAAGACCTAGAGTCAGATGACCTGTTCAAAGCAAGAGCATGGGCTGACCGCGGTTACGTTACGTCTGATGGTGTCCTGTACAGATGCACGCCTGACGACGACATCAACGAGCGACCTTGTCTCGTCGTACCACACCACGAACGCAACCAAGTACTCGCTGAACTGCACGATGCACCGACTGCCGGACACTTCGGAGTGGAGAGAACTCTCCGACGCATTAATTCTAACTATTATTGGCCTGGAATGAAAAGGTTTATCACGGATTATATCAAACAATGTGTACCATGTCAAAGATATAAGATTGACACGCGCAAGCCAGTGGGTTTGGTTCAGACACCGGCTACAGCTAGGAGATTCGAAGTGGTATCAGTAGATCTCTTCGGTCCGTTACCCGAGACAGAAAATGGCAACAGGTGGGTTTTCATCATAGAAGATGTATGTACACGTTGGGTAGAGGTATTCCCAATGCAAACAGCTACTAGTGCAGAATGCGCTAAGATTTTGCTCAATGAGATTTATTTCAGATATGGCGTGCCGCGTCGTATGATATCAGATAACGGCGTGCAGTTTGTGAGCGACGTGATGCAGCAGGTCTGCCATGCCATGGGAATCACACAGGCGCTCACACCGCTTTATCACCCAGAGAGTAACCCCATAGAAAGGAAAAATCGTGACCTAAAGACCCAGCTCGCCATTCTGGTTGGCAAGGATCACGCAACTTGGGATAAACACCTAGCTGCTATCAGATTTGCCATGAATTCGGCTGTTACCGCAAGTACTGGTTTTTCACCAGCTTATCTCACCTTTGGGAGAGAGCTGCGTACCCCTGTGGACGCTACCACGGATCTCCGAGGGATTCTAGATTCTGATAACTTTGTTCCTGGCATCACACCTTACCTGAAAGGGATAATCGACGCATTGATCGAAGCTAGGGATGAACATGAGAAGGTTCAGGCTGATTCCAAGAAGTACGCCGATGATGACCGTCGTGCGACACCCCAGTTTGAAGAAGGAGATCTAGTTTTGTTACGGACTCATGGGTCGAACGATGCTGCCAAGGGTCAAACACCAAAGTTTTTACCACGTCGCGACGGCCCGTATCGTGTTCGCTATGTGAGCAGCCCCACAACGTGTGTCCTCGAGAAGGTGGGAGACAAAACTGTGATTGGTAAGTACCACGTATCTCATTTATCACCTTTTACTGGCCACAACCAAGCCCCTTTGCAGGAGAAACGTAGAAGGGGCCGTCCCCGTAAGTGTTGCTAGTCCAAAACTGCCTTTTGAACTAGAGGGGGAGGATGTAACGGCCCAACCCTTTTAATACTAGCGCCGGCACATCACTAGCTATGGAGCGGCGTCCAATCACACGCCCTCGCGCCCGCGCCAACCAATAAGAGCGCGCGCTTCCATGCTCACGTGATTCTAGCCTTTTTTCTCTTCTAACGCTGGCCGCCATGTTCGACGCGTCCCCTCTGACACTGTCTTTTTATTTCCTAGCATTTTTATGTTTAAATGTGATAAAACGTTTGTGAAACTGTAATAAAAGTTGTTCTCAAGATATATGTTTCAATGCCAACTTACATTTATATGTATTTGATCAATTCATCATGGCCAACTTTATAGATGTTCATAGATTATTGTTTTTACTTTTTGAGTGTAATACCCAGAAAATGCCTGTCTAATTTAAGGAGCATTCCTAATTTCCAAGACTTTTAATTTAAAGACATTACATTTTTAACCCCCATCAAAAAAGAGAGGTGTTATAAGTTTGACGTGTCTATGTATCCGGCAAACGTAGCGTAGGGCGCCCTGTTACTAGGTGGGGTGACGATATTCGTAAGGTAGCGGGCAGTGGTTGGAGGAGGAGAGCTGAAGACCGAGCTCAGTGGCCGGCTATAGGAGAGACCTATGTCCAGCAGTGGACTGACACAGGCTGATGATGATGTATTCAAAAAAGAGAGGTGTTATAAGTTTGACGTGTCTATGTATCCGGCAAACGTAGCGCAGGGCGCCCAGTTACTAGGTGGGGTGACGATATTCGTAAGGTAGCGGGCAGTGGTTGGAGGAGGAGAGCTGTATACCGAGCTCAGTGGCGTGCTATAGGAGAGGCCTATGTCCAGCAGTGGACTGAAACAGGCTGATGATGATGTTTCCGTCTGTGGCACCTCTTAAACTGAAGGACCTATTTAAAAGCGGTCTTTTTGTTTAAAAGCTGACATAATCGAGATGGTTTTTAGCTATATTTAATAATTTTCCACGTTAAAAACGTATGAGTCACCGACTTCAATCCTAACAGTTCGCACAAAGTAGATATCTAGTATTTTTTGTGGACTACAATGCTTATTAGCAGATAACTACAAGCAGAAATGTCATTCATTTATTTAGATGATGTTCTAGTTTGTAGTATTTTTTGTTTTTGTTGTTTTTTTTTTAAGCGCTGAATCATTTTTGATAAAATTTATATGGGACCTCTTCAGGAGTATACTCTTTCGAACAAATAAAGAATTATTCAAATCGGTTTATAATTGCCGGAGTAATCGCGTAACAAATATACAAAAAAAAAAAAAAAACAGTCGAATTGAGAACCTCCTCCTTTTTTGAAGTCGGTTGAATAAAAATTAGTTCAGCTATTAAAAAGCTTTAAACAATCGAATATTGAGGGTGATCTATTTTATGTTTATTTTAGAGTCATGTTCTAACTCTTTTTTTACATCGAGATGTACACACAGCAGTACATCAGGCTACACATGTTAACCTTGACGCCGCCTTTATCTCGCGCGTCTTAGCGCCGGCTTTCGTAGTTCAAATGGGTGAACTGACGTGCTGTTGTCTGTACATTTTGCCATAAGTAACCGTCGATGAATGCAACTGCAATTCAACTTAAATTAATACTCACTAACAGGCGCTTACATTACGTTAACATACAATGTAGACTAAACTCAATTTAAATTATATTGTAACTTTGTAGAGCTTCGTGAGTGTAAAGGTTGTGTTCAATATAATTTAAACTTAATTCAACCGTTTTTTTTCAAAGAGATGGTAGGAATTGATTACCTATTTTATCGTGTGGTGATCGGTTGAGAATAACACCACCCCATCTCTTTCCGTGGGTACGACACGAGGCGGGAAACACAGATGAGACCTGCCTCCTAGTAATCCAACCCAGGCAACGACACTTAATTTTTTTCTGAATCTGATGTGTCGTCTAGGGTCTCATGCGGTGTGGTAGGCCTGTAAAGGAC
Source organism: Aproaerema taeniolella (assembly GCA_949987775.1). Lineage (NCBI taxonomy): Eukaryota > Metazoa > Arthropoda > Insecta > Lepidoptera > Gelechiidae > Aproaerema > Aproaerema taeniolella. The sequence continues at coordinate 13,857,575 of OX465264.1, forward strand.
CGTCTGGTTCGCGACCACCCTCCTACCGAAGTCCGACGCCATCAGCTTGCTGTGTTCCGTCGGTGCGTGGGAGTACCAGTGCCTTTATAGGCATTTTCTGAGTTAACTCGCTCCATCGTCGACCTCATCTTTGACCTTATGGTCAAGATTGAGGTCAAGAGTTAACCCATCTTATAATTTAAAAAAATCGATGTTAATTTTTATTAAAAAAATATTTTAAAAGCAATCTTTTACCTAAATATATTTTTTCGTAATGTTCTAAGCCAGGGGTTCCCAACCTTTTTTTGTCTACTGCCCACTTTAAGAATAAATTATTTTTTAACGCCCCCCTTTTTAAACATATTTAAAAACCGCTAAGTACTTATAACGGATTATTGAAACGCAACTTTATAGTATTCGGACAGAGTATATTTTATTGAAAATAAAACAAACATAATCAATTCTTATATAAAAACTATTGTGAAGGTTGAATCTGATGCTGTTCAATAAGTTTGTTGATATCAGGTTCCAATTTACTCAAAAACAGCCGCAAGTCGCCACGTTCGGTAACACGCAAACGATTTCTCTTTTTAGTAAGCAGCGTTGCCACAGCACTAAATCCACGTTCACACAAATATGACGATGGAAATGCTATCAAGAATCGTTGAACAATTGACCACAATCCAGGGTACAATTGCGGGATCGGTTTTTGTAGCCAAAATTCTTGATATCCATTTTTGAACTTGATTTTTATTTCTTCGTTTGTTGTCAATTCTATAAGTTCTTCTTCCAGCTGAGGTGACATTGCTGTGTTGACATTTGAAAACGGATCCAACACCCAGTCTGGTATTTCCAAGTTTAAAATGTCCTGGTATCGTTCGGTGAAGTCAATGTGGAGGTTTTCCAAATGTTGGCAGTAGGCAAACAAGTCGTCGTTACTGCAGGATACTGATAAATTCGGAAAATTGTGAAACTCACGTCTGCCCATATTCTTTTTGTACAGAAGCAGTTTGGCTGCGAAAGCAGCAACGACATTTTTTGTTTTAATTAAATTTAGTTCATCGCCTTGCAGTTGGAGGTTCATGTCGTTGAACAATTTATACAGGTCTGTCATGTAAGCTATATCATTCTTTGATGTTATGAGCTTGTTGCGCAGTTCTGTATCTTTAATTTCCAAGAACTCTATCACAGAGTCAAACAGGTTGTAAAATCGAATCAGACAATTGCCTCTTGACAGCCAACGAACTTCAGTATGAAGCAACAAACGGTTGAAATCTTCGTCATTAGTAACACAAAGCTGATGAAATAATCTATCATTGAAAGAGCTGCTACGGATTTTATTGACTGCTTTGATGACATATTGCAGTGATTGAAATAGTCGTTCACTTAAGTTTCTAGCAACCAAATGTTGTCTATGAATAGCGCAATGTATAGCAAGGACATCTGGAATTTTATTTTTTAAGTACGCTATGAAGCCTCTATGGCGCCCTGTCATAGCCGGAGCGCCATCCGTAGCAACTGATATAATATTTTTCAAAGGAATCTCTTTCTCTTCACAAATCTTTTCCAGTGTATTGAATATGGTTTCGCCTTTTGTATCTGTCTCCAAATTTCTGGCAATCAATAGTTCTTCACGTATTTTCTCATCTTTAATAAACCTCACGTAAGATAGCAACAACGCTTCATTAGTTGGTAAAGTGGACTCATCGAGCTGAATTGAGAATTGACTAGTCCTCAGATGATTGCACAATGATTCTTCAATGTTTTCAGCCATTTCATCAATTCGTCTTTGCACAGAATTATTACTCAAAGGAATTTTTCGGATAATATCTGCGGCCGGTTTATGAATCACAGTAGTTATTACTTCCTTTATTGCTGGCAAAACTCTTCTCCGATGTTGTGTGGTTTGCCTTTTTGAGCAATTAACAAAGAGATATTGTACGAAGCTCGAAGCGCTGCTAAGCAAGTACGAAGCGGCTTGCTTAGCAGCCGCCGAAAATAGTTTTGATACACTTGGCTGAGTATTATGCTTCTTCTCTAGGTCTTGAAAATATGCTATATTCTTGTCTTTCTTATCTGGATGCATTTTATTCAAATGATCTTGCAGTCTTGAAGGCTTCATTGCTTCGTTCGAAAATGTTTTTAGACATAGAAGATACAAAGGCGACGACGGGTTTGTGGGATTTTCAATAAATCCGAATTTAATATATTCCGCAGAGTATTGCCGTCTCTTCTTTTTTACTTCCGACATTGTTTTGTTTTGAGAAATACGTAAGTGTTATAATCAAGTACTGCTTATCTATTATGCGCGAAACCGCAAATGAAAATAAAATAAATTTACGTCGTTTATATAGGATTGCATAAGCAGCACGCACCAACAGGAATAAGACAAACGTGCATAAACTCGTTTATCTCATTCGACGCCCAATCGTACTCGACAAGCAAGAACAAGTATTATAGAACCAGCCGATTGATACAGGAATGTACAAATCGGATTATTTAACAAAAAAATGTTAAAACATGATTGCCCGCGGTCTATTATATCGAACCGAGTTTGAGCTATATCTTAATTAATATTAGTTGATGTTCACAAGATGTAGTCGAGAGTCGAGAGCTCAGTCGGTGTCTAAGAGTCTTCCTAGCTAGGTAGATGAAATTATAAATCGACCCCAAAGCCCTACACAACGCCCCCTTTTTTTTCTGGGTCTCTTACCGCCCCCCTTTAGGCCTGCAGCGCCCACAAGGGGGCGTTATCGCCCACGTTGGGAAAGACTGTTCTAAGCAAACTTTTTCATTAGAAATCCATATCATGGGAGTGCAAAATAACTAGTTTGCCATCTTGAGTGGCAATACAATTTCGTTAAAAAAATTATGAGATAATTCGAAGAGTTCTTTTGAATAAATTAAAAATTTTGAAAATCAGCCGGCATTTGGCGGATTTATCGCGTAACAAACATCCAAAAAACATATAAAACATACAGTCAAATTAAAAACCTCTTCCTTTTTTTGAAGTCGGTCAAAATAGAAGGCAGTGGACGGCGTAGTGTTCAAGATGGCTAAAATGTTGACATTTATAAATCATACTAAGAAAACAAAGTTTAAAGTTATGTGGTTAAAACGTGATTGAAAATAATTTTATGGTGTACTTACCTACGTAAAAATGAAATTAAATACAAGACTAGTTTAGCCTGCAAGTACGTCCGTCTGGCCTATTTTCGATTGATTATAGTCCATAAAATATACGCTAAACTTGTATTACTTGATATACAGGGCTTTAGGTACCTCTCTTTCAACCTTCCGGGTGGTTAACCAGTCCATGAAACTGATTACGTCACAGTCATAGGGGGACGTATCACATGTGTACAACAATACATTATGGTATAAGTGCGTTATGTTGAAAATTACAGCCGAGGCGATATTGCTAGCCAGAGCCGTAGGCGAGGGGTACAAGAAAGCAGAGGCTGTAATTATCAAAGCGTACGAATGTCATATGACGTTTTTTAACATATTTGCGAGGAAATAAATAAAAACAATACAAAGAAAAGAAGAAGCGCGCGGAATAATTTTTATTTGTTCACTTAGCGATGCGCGCGCATCAGGGTTTTTTTAAGGCAACGGCACAAAAAACAGCAAGTATTACTAATAAAGTAAATTAATATTTTTGTGTTTTTCGTTATAGATAAATAGTTGTAATTTATCGTCAAAATTAATTAAATTAAAGAATTAAATGTTTTTTATTATATTTTATCTCCCAAAGTTAATTTTATTCATAAAATTTTGACCACGTTTCTGACATAAAAACTCTTTGCTAAGATTTAAAAAGTACCGTTAGTTTTCAGACGGAGCGTCCGTTTTACATTACATTACCGGACAAGTACGTAATGAGATACCATACGATATTGAAATTGGTGAAATATGAGACCCTTTACGAGCAAATGTATTATAAAATTAGTTAGCGAAATGTTACAATGGACTAAACCACTCTCCCCAAGAAATATATTCATTAAAAAAATCAAATCAAATCAGCTGATCGCACAAGAAGTATGGACAGGCAAAAAATAAACTTTAATAATTCCGTCTATGTTCCTTGGGAAAATTTGCTTAGTTTCACGAGCTGATGCCCACGTTTGATTTATCATATTTAACTTCCCAATTGATAGTAACTTAGTTTAAAAGGCATAACGATGAAAAAATCACGAAAAATCACCTGGCAATGAAAGTAAAATTCAGTAAATAATCATTTTTCAGTTTTTTACTAAGTTTTCCTTTTGGTGACAATTTAGCACTATAAAATGATGCAAGATTTGAACATAATAAAATAGATTCGAAAATCATGGAAAGAACATGTGGTTAAATATTTGTATTAACTGCAAAAATCTAAATACAAAATGCCTCCATATTTGAAAAACTCATTACAGGCTCAAACAATTAGTAACACCTCATTGGTGGTGATCATTTCAGTGATAAATATTGAGTGTCAATTATGTAAACTCAGTGCCTTAAGTTGAAAGCCCAAATTCATTCTAAATTGAACCTTATATAACCAGCAGACAAAAACTTGGGTGAATACTTAATTGAGGAAACAGGTACTACAAAATTCGTTATCAGTAAAGCATAAACAAGCCAAAAAATGTACTTACTCAATAAAGAGAGCATTAATTGCTTCCAAACCGGACTTTTATCATCACTGTTATTCTTATTTTCCGTTACATTAGAACTATTTGTGATACTAAATATCATTTTGTCTCTACTATGTACTTTATTAGCGTCCCTAGTAAATATTTTCTTCAATTCATATAGTCTATTATAAACAAACAACACGAAAGCTAAAGTTAACATCGAAAAACTATATCTCAACAACACAGACACCCATCACTGAGGAAGTTTTTTTTAAACTGAAAACAAACTTACGAAGCCGTGTATAACAATAGTGTGCGAGTGATAAAAGGGTGTTCAGTGAGCAAAATCAAAAGTAAACTACCATGTTTGGTCACATATGTTGATAGTGATTTTTACAACTATAGTAGGTACACGATAGGAGAGGAGGCGTTCCAAAATGGTGATAAGAAGAAAATTGCTACTAAAATGCGAGTCAAAAATTAGCATTTGTAATGAAAGATTTTCCAGTAAACACTTGAAAAAAGTACTTAGATAAATTTTCCGCTGAGCGGTGCTGTAGTATGAATACGAGGAGAATGCGTTTTTTTTCATGTAGAATGCATTCGTAGTCAAAAAGACTAAAATCTATGTCTAATAATGTAAATTAATAAATATAATGAAAATAAATAACGACACTTGCTTAAACGAGTCGAATTCTAAAAGTTCATTTTAAAAAATGCAATAGGTAAAAGAATTAGGTCGTGATATATTTATCAACGTAATTAAAAAAAAAAATATTTTCTTAATACAATTTTTTTTTACAAAAACACAAAAGCAAATAAAACTTAGGCTAAAACTTAGCAAATAAACATAATTCTGGTTTATAATAATTAATCAGATTTTTGTAAAATTGATACTTGGAAACTAACATCCTTAGCTATCAGAAAATTCCTCATTGACTTCTCACTATTACAGGAGATGATGGCACGACGATTTAGATAGGGAGATGAGTAGGTTCATATTTAATCTAGACACTTTTATAGATTCCGTAACACAAGACAGAAATTCTGGAAAAAGAAAGGGGAGGCATTTTCCTTGGACTATCCCTAATTTACAAATATTTTTTTAGGGAAAGAAAAATATTCGGTACAAATGGGACATGAACCCATGACCCCAGGATTAGACCTTTTGTGAAAAGGTTTGTAAATTATCCCTCACTCGGGTAAGCGTTTAAAAAAAAAACTAAATTATCCCTAAAGGAGAATGGGTAACAGCGTACCCAAATACGAAGTTGATTGTAGCATTATGACCTATATTGGTAATTATTACTCTTGTGGAGTAGTTTAATTTATTCTGAGGCGGCACATCTCAATTCCATTGGAGAAAAAAGATTTTTTTGGCAAAAAAATATTTTTCCCCAATAATAATTAAGTATAATAAATAAGTAATAATTATTATTATAAATATATTAAATTGCTATCACTTTCAGTAATCATAATTATTTTTATTACTAAAAAACAAAATTCAGTGATTAACAATCAATGTAACTTAGATAAAATAATTTGTATCTTTTTCTGGTTTATAATAATTAATCAGATTTTTGGAATTCAAACCTGCTTCTTAGAATAATTAAGCTACTACACTAGGGCAATAAAAAACAACACGGACCATTATGCTACAATCAAATTTTTGTTTTTGGGTCGAGTGTCCATACAAAATTACCCATTCTCCTTTTCCTCCTTTTTTATAAATACTTATGGGTAACCTTAAATACAATTTCTTTTATACACATATGTGCTACAGTAAATAGAAAACTAATTTTATTTTTTAAAAGAAAAAAACAATTGTTTATTGTCTTAAAAAGCAAATTTTAGCTCCAGACCCAATTAGTTATTGTATACCTAGTCAGAAATTTAACACTACATGAAACTTAATGCAAAAATTTGTGATTAAATAAATTAATCTGTAATAAATATCCTTTACCAACAATTTCTCTATCATGCGTCTAGCCGCCGCCAAGGTAAGTGAAAAAAATTCATTAAGAGCACCACACCAAATTAACTTTACGTGACCGAACCTATATCTCTGCCAAGCTGACAATAAGCCCGATTAATCAGTATACAAGCAATTAATTAAATACCTTTGATGTCTCTCGCATGGGTAACGCGACAGCTCCCCACCCTAACCCGGGCTGATTTTGACACATCGCCTAATGATATTAAGATTGGGATCAAAAGGATGGTTTGTATGAAGAGGTACTTTGTGCTCTCAGAGTTTGATGTTTATATTATTGCTCAATTCTGTGTTTGCGTTTGTAATTTTAGGCTTAACATTTTGAGTAAGCTAGAAAGAATTTTGCATCCCTTCTATTCGAAAAAAATCGGTTTGTTCCTCTATAAGCGGGAGTAAAAGAGCTCTTTTCTGTTAAGAACTTTGTAGCGGGCGTAAATGAGATTTGAATTTAGATCATGAGTCATTCATAGAAATCGAACGCAAATTGTATGAATACTAGCTGGTACGTGTTGGCGGCACGGTGGCAGCCCCCGCGCTTTTTGAAAAAAAAAACTAAAACGCGCGAATTAAGTCTTTGTTCCTGTAATTTATTTTCTCATAGAAAGGGTATGAAAGTAGAGTATATGACTCGAGAGCAAATTATTTTTACCTCGGACGATGTATTTTGAACCGCCCTCGCCTTAAAAATACTACCTACTTTGCTCTCTTGTCATACAATCTACTATTCTACTTTCGGCATGTTCGGGCTACTGCGATAACCAGCCAAAAGTGTGCCGGGCCACGCGCAGTGTAGGGTTCCATAGTTAAGAAATTTGTTACTCGATCGACCATAACTTGTTTATTTGAAAGGCCAAGTTAGTTGTCATAGTTTTCCTTGTAATTTGAGTGAGTTTTTAACAATAAAATTAATTTTTAAGTTTTGTATTTCACAAATAGATGACTGAATTGAAACACGTTCTTCCTAAGCCCGTTTTAGAATAGGTATTCAATTATGCCCCACATGTAATTGACAAAAAGAAAAGAATACCCCTTTACGTGCGGGGTAATACCCAAAAACAATTTTATTATTTTACAGTTTTATCGGCGTGGTCAATATTATACCTTTGCCAAATTTTAGCTTTGTAGTACCAAAGGTCTCTGAGAAAATCCACGAAAAGACATACATGGCAAAATTGAAAGCGAATTCTTACTGTGGAATCCTAAAAACGGGGTAGGGCTATGCTGTAGACACGACCACATGTTTAACATGAAAACGTGAAACGCGTCACTGGTCTCGCTTAATTTGTAACGAATGCTTTGACTCTGTAGCTATAAAGTTATGTTATTTAATTTTGAATGGAGATAAGTCATCAGTTGCCTGATTTGCAACCCACTATGGAAGCAAATTTAATTTTTAATATAAGTATTTTAACACACTCAAAAGTATTCACCTAATAACTCCAAAATTAAAAATTATATACCATTCGACTGCTTATAACTTCTAAACGACTAAACCAATTTTGATCTCTATTACAACAGCTTTCAAACAGAAACAACCGCATCTAAATCGGTCCATTCTTTAGGAGCTACCATGCCAAAGACAGACACATAGATACACACTCATAAGCCCTCTAAAAACTCATAACCGATCAAACCAGCTGAAAACGCTGGTTTTCACAAAAAACAAAAAAAAAACTAGAAACGGACACAAACTGACAAAAACCGGCAAAAAACCGTACAGCGCTGGCTGTACAGTATAGCAAAATGCTGTGCTTGGCTCCTTTTACTTAGGTTAATCTAGTTCTTACTTTTTACTTTAAACCCTCGCGCGATTCTTGCACACCCGTGTGTGCAAGATTTGTAACGCACGCGCCGTAAACAAGCGCGCGACTGGATCATTGTATCACAGATTTAACTTTAGCCATAAAAATAATTTCATTTGATTTCTTTTTTGTCAGGGCTAAAAATAAAAGAGGAAGCTCTGAAGCAAATTTAATATACGACAGTGGTATATTAGATTTTCGAACGAGCTCTTGTAAGACAAACGTCAATTTAAGCACTTTGTGTCAATATGATTAGGAGGACGTGCGCCTCGGCGCGTCGGGGCAATTTTACTATTGTCACACATATTGCAACATCCTTTACAACTCGCTCTTACTTCCTTGGAATAAAGTGCATTTTAAATTGTATTGTTGGAAATTTATTACGTCAAAATGAGCAGTCTCTTTTATTTAGATAAACATGAATGCACAGTTCTAATGCTTCTTAAAGTCTTATATCTTTCTAATCTTATCTTTTTTTTAATAATTATAAAATTAGTTGTCATGACTCACTGACTTATCAAAGCCCAGTCCAAGCCCTTGGGCTTAAAAAAAAAATTAGCGCTAAAGTTCCTTTTATGATGGAGACAAGGAATAAGGAAAATCTTCATGAAAGGAGAATGGGTAATTTTGTATAGACACTGGACCCAAAAACAAAAATTTGACTGTAGCATAATGGTCCTTGTTGTTTTTGATTGCCCTGGTGTAGTAGTTTAATTATTCTAAGAAGCAGGTTTGAATTCCACTGGAGAAAAAATATACAAATTATTTTATCTAAGGTACATAGCGCGTTATTTTATCATTATATTGGCTGTTAATCACTGAACTATGATTTTTAGTAATAAAAACAATTATAATTACTACTGAAAGTGATAGCAACAGAATATATTTACAATAATTATTATTAATTATTATACTTAATTAATATTGGAGAAATTTTTTTTTTTCCAATGGAATTCAGATGTGCCGCCTTAGAATATATTAAACTACTCCACAAGAGCAATTATTACCAATATAGGTCATAATGCTACAATCTACTTTGTATTTTGGGTGTGTACGCTGTTACCTATTCTCCTTTAAATAAAGGTATTTATTAATTACTAACATAATTTTTAAGTCAGCCACTAACAAAAAATCCCTACTTATATTATAAATGCGAAAGTAACTCTGTCTGTCTGTCTGTCACGCTTGTGAAAGCTGACTCCTGAACAGATTTTGATGAAATTTGGTAGAGAGATAGGTTAGACCTTGGGAAAGGAAATAGGCCACATTTTATCCCAGTGAATTACATTAGCATTTTTGACTTAGCGCCTATTCGCAAAGGTGCAGTCTTCCTCAGGAGAAGAATAGGCAAGAAACTCCGAGGGTCGCTCTTTTCAAGTCAATCATATAAATTTTCTTACTTCTAATTTTAATTGACTTAGTATCTGAATAACTCTGGAGCTGAGCAATTTATTCCCATCGTAACGGAATCGTACCTCGTACCTCATAATGCGCAGGCGCAGTGTCACTCATAAAAGAAAGGAAGTGAGTCTAGTGAATAATTGCGTAGTTAGGAATAGACTCGTAACTCGGAAGATAATGGAAGGATCTCGAATGCCAATGGTGCAAGTACAGTCAAGTGTAAAATATGTATCTCCCCAACCATCTCAATCTTCTTCTTCTTATCGTGTATGTATAGTCAAGTGTGTGGCGAACTTGGCTAACCCCTGGTGTCAGATTTCAAACCGCACAATGGCTTCTGACTTGGTTTTCACGACTGTAGTCAATCGACAACAGCCGGGACCGACAGCTAAACGTACAGTCCAAAGCACGGAAATGCTCATGATAAATTATCACTTTGGTCACCCATCAGGTTCCCTGCCTCTGTGTACGTTGCTTAACCTCACTGATCTGTTGAGATCAGCGAGCACCACTGGGTTACGAGCGCTACATGTATGTTCTAAAGGAATCATGAAATATGTAATGTTTTTGTCATTATTAAAATGTCTTTGCTAAAGTTCTATGAAAACATTTACAAAATTGTGAAGCCTGTTTTACTCAGGGGTAATAATAATAATAATAATAATAATAATAATAATAAACGCTACACACTCAAAGGCCCACACTAAGGTTTCCCTTGTGTCGTGGGTCCCTCGGAACACACATAAAGACAAACACAAACACCCATGGCCCGAGAACAAACATCTGCTTTTCACACAAATGTTTGCCCTGACTGGGGATCGAACCCAGGACCTGTCGATCAAGAGGCAGCGTCACTACCACTCGACCAAACCGGCCGGGGGTAATGTAGCATTCTTATAGTGAAATAATTTTTGAAATCGGTCCAGTAGTTTTTAAATTTATTCGTTCCAGACATACAAAAATATGTCTGGTGGTGATAGCCCAGTTGGTAATGAGCCAGACTTGTAATCGGAAGGTTGCGAGTTCAAATCCGCTAAATTCGTCTTTTATGATTTATGTACAGATTTCTAATGATCACTTGCTCAACGGTGAAGGAAAACATCGTGATGAAACCAACCCGCATTGGGCCAGCGTGGTGGACTATGGCCTAAATCCCCTTCGTGTTTCGAAGGGAGGCCCGTGCCTCTTGGTGGGGACGTATACAGGGCTTTAGGTATCTCTCTTTCAACCTCTCAGGTGGTTAATTAGCCCATGAAACTGCACAACTTTCCCAAGGAACATAGGTCAAAATACGAAAAAAAAAATTACAAACTTCATCAGCATATTATAGCGCATTTTGTATGGGAGATCAATTTTTTTTTCTTATTTTGACCTATGTCCCTCGGGGAAGTTGTTCACTTTCATGGACTAATTAACCACCCGAGAGGTTGAAAGAGCGATACCTAAAGCCCTGTATATGAGCTGGAAAAAAATATATTTCCTTTTCATAACATTAGGATAGACTTATGTCGAGGGTCATAAACATTTTTTAATTTTAAATCTATAACAATAAACATTATTATTGAAAGTATCGCATGCACCTTTTTCGCCACAAAAAGATTCACCACACATTTAACGTCACAACAATTAAATATTATTCTACAGCAGGGGTCACCAATTAGTTTAACTCGGGGTCCGTTTGAAAAAATGAAATGACCATTGGACCGCAACATTTTATAGATTTTTTTAAATAAAACAAATGTAATTATGGAAATAACAAAGGTAAGTATTTCGCAATCCGTGAACTCTTTCTTGCATGTTAGCTCGTTACTTTGCCTGGCCGTTATCGAACTGACGTCAAAAAAGATAATGCAGGGGTAATTTTTTATTAAATTACTAGCATTCCGCTCGGGACTTCGTTCCCGTGGGAATTCGGGAAAACCATGTACCCTATGTCCATCCCAGATAATGTAGGATTCTAATGGTGAAAGAATTTTTCAAATCGGTCCAGTAGTTTCGGAACCTATTCAATACAAACAAACAAACAATCAAATCTTTCCTCTTTATAATATATTAATGACAACGATCAACATTGATAATCAGTTTATTGTTAATTATAAATTATTAAGGCCATGAATCGAAATAAAAACTTTCCTATCTCTCAAGTTGGATCAAACTGCACACGGTGTACAAATTTGATTAAAATCAGTTAAGTAGTTTAGGAGTCCATCGCGGACAAACATCGTGACAGGAGATTTATATATATTAAGACTAGCAGCCCGGCCCCGCGTTGCCGTGGCGCCATCTGTTAGAGATTTACGATTAATGACAACGATCAACATTGATAATCAGTTTATTGTTAATTATAAATTATTAAGGCCATGAATCGAAATAAAAACTTTCCTATCTCTCAAGTTGGATCAAACTGCACACGGTGTACAAATTTGATTAAAATCAGTTAAGTAGTTTAGGAGTCCATCGCGGACAAACATCGTGACAGGAGATTTATATATATTAAGAAGATTGATATTGATATAGATAGACATACTCAGTAGTGCAAGTTGCTGTGTTCTCGCGGTCCGCACAAAATAGGTCGGGGCGGTCCGCCATTTAGTGACCCCTGTTCTACAGTTTCCAATGGCGTTTCAAATGTGGTCCATTGCTAATTATATTATACCATGAAGGACATGATGGTTTTCCAAACATAAATGAATGATAATCAGCTAGCCAAGAATACGTCAGATGAATTCAGCCTTAATCCTTTGTAATAAGAGCGACAATATACTTTTTTCTCCTGAATGCATTACAAAATGAGTTTATGGATATTTAAAGAAGAAAGACAGATTTATTATTTTCGATATCACAAAACATAGAACAGGCAAGATCACACAGTAATACAATAATAATACACAAGAGTGTAATATTGTGTATAATATATGTCACAATATTTTATATGTGAAGAAAAATGAACATTTATTTAAGAAAAAAAAGTGATAGGCACAATGTAACTACTTGGACCAATCATAAACTGGATTACTATAGACAGTCGTCTCCGCAAGGTCACGAACTCTTTTATGGGTCAATGTATACGTTTGTACATTAAGATTAACATGTGTATTCTAACCTTTGGACAAATTTAAGACAGTAATTAAACAAAAAATTTGAAAACAGGGCTATTACAGAATTTCTATGCGATTAAAAAGAGCACTTTCGGAGTTTCTTGCCAATTCTTCTCTAGGGAAGACTGCACTTTTGCGAATAGGCGTAGAGTCAGTAGGGTCAAAAGAACAAATGTGTATATATGTATTTAAATCCTTTAATGTATGGTTGTAAGCATTTAATGTAATCTTGACTTATTTTAAAAAGCATCCTGAATATCCTATAAAATGAAGATTATTCTATTCTATTTTATTCGAGTAGTTGTTCTCCTAATGAAACTGAATAACTTTTCCCAAAGAACATATGTGAGATAAAAAAAATCGGTTTCAAATCAGCTAATCGTGCAAGTAGACAGGTTGGAGTAGACAGGTTCTCGAATGGAGACCACATCTTGGCAAACGTAGTGTAGGACGCCCCCCAGCCAGATGGTCAGATGACCTAAAGAAGATAGCGGGTAGTGGCTGGATGAAAACAGCGGAGGATCGTGCAAAGTGGCGCACCTTGGGGGAGGCCTATGTTCAGCAGTGGGCTGCAATAGGCTGATATGATGAATCGTGCAAGTTATATGGAGAAGCGAAATATTTTTTTATATTCTAACCTCCCTCCTATTCTATCCTATTCTATGTTCCTTGGGAAAAGTTGTTCAGTTGCTTTGCGAGAACAACCCCTTGGTTTCGCTAGCTAATTTAAAGTTATCCCATACACAATATTATGATTATCTACACTAATATTATAAAGAGGAAAGATTTGTATTTTTGTATGTAACGAATAAACTTAAAAACTACTGAACCGATTTCAAAAATTCTTTCACCATTAGGATACTGCCTCTTGATCGGCGGGTCCTGGGTTCGATCCCCAGTCGGGGCAAACATTTGTGTGAAAATCAGATGTTTGTTTTCGGGTCATGGGTGTTTGTGTTTGTCTTTATGTGTGTTCCGAGGGACCCACGACACAAGGGAAAACCTTAGTGTGGGCCTTTGAGTGTGTAGCGTTTATTTTTTTTATTTTTTTACATTATCCCCGAGTACATATAATACATATATGTACATATATGTAATATAGGTGGATAAGACGAACTTGCTACACTTTTCTCTTACGAAAAAGAGGCCGAGTCTGTGCATCCCTGTAAATGATACGACTATTATTAAAGTTTCCCATCATACGCGCTTTGTAGGGTTCTGCTTTGATGATGGCCTGCAATGGGCGGAGCACATTGATAGCGTGTGTAACAAGCTGAACTCAGCTTACTTCTGTATGAGTCGTTTAGCTCGTACTCTGACATTGTCCAATCTACTTGTAGCTTACTACGGTTACTTTCATTCCGTTTTAAATTACGGAATCGACCTCTGGGGACTGGCAGAGGATAGGAATATACCATTCGTCATTCAGAAAAAAGTAATCCGGATGATGATGAGTGTTCCACTTGATGAGCCAGCCAGGCCTTCATTTATTCACGTAAGTACGCATCTTGACGGTACCCTCTCTTTTCATATTTGAAGTCTCTAAATATGTTAGGAAAAATATTTGTGAGTTCCCCTTGCCCAAAAAGATTACGGGTAGACATTAGCGTCTACTAAGCACCGCCTTCAAAAGACTGCCAATTCTTTGCATGTGCTTGGGCCGCGTATTTATAATAAAATACCGAATACAATTCGTGAGGCGAGCACTGAGTGCAGTTTTTTAAACAGACTTGAAAAATGAAAATGAAAAAAAAATTAAAAATATTTATTTCACTTAATTTGTAACATAATATATAGATTTGGTTGATGCCTCCTTTTAAGCTTGATAAAGCCTGTGGCAGGAGACAACGCTCTTCCATGGACATAGTGTGACTTAAGTCATTGTTGACGAGCAAGGCCTACTACAGTGTGAAAGAGATCCTGGATGAGTAATAATACAAATAAATAATTTATTTTATTTTAAAATTTTATTAGTATTATTAATTTATAATAACAAATCGTACATAACTTTATTTGAATTTACATTATTGTAATCCAGTTTTTGACATTGTATGTTTAATACAGTAATAAATTAATATGAATATGAATATAAATATGAATACATAATTTTCCCGAATTCCCACGGGAACGAAGTCCCGAGCGGAATGCTAGTATTCTATATTTTTAATTTTCTTTTTTTTATATAAGAACTCTGACAATATTACAATTATTGAAAACCTCCTTTCTTTGAAATCGCTAAACAAATGCGAAAGGGCTTTGAAAGGGTCAAAAATCCCTCAAATAAGCATCACGTCTCTCCCTTTTCCCTTAACTTTACACAGGAAGGCTATTCTACTAATCGATGGCGTCGCTATGGCGGTTAAATGACAATGGTCGCCATTTTATTTGTTCAGGAAATTGAGAACTATACCATAAGTGTGTGGTGATCGGTTGAGAATAACACCACCCCATCTCTTTCCGTGGGTGTCGTAAGCGGCGACTAAGGAAACACAAATGAGACCTGCCTCCTAGTAATCCAACCCAGACAACGACACTTGATTTCTTTCTGAATCTGAGGTGTCGTCCTATGGTCTCATGCGGTGTGGTGTGGTAGGCTCTGTAAAGGTCCGTCTGGTTCGCGACCACCCTCTTACCGAAGTCAGACGCCAAACAGCTTGCTGTGTTCCGTCGGTGCGTGGGAGTACCAGTGCCTTTATAGGCATTTTCAGGGTTAACTCGCTCCATCGTTGACGTCATCTTTGACCTTTATGGTCAAGATTGAGGTCAAGAGTTAACCCATCTTATAATTTTAAAAAAAAGTTTATTTGATGACGGCCGCTTTGACTGGTGGCGCCACCGCCAACTGAATGCTCAGTTGCTAGGTAGTTTGCAATTTTACGTTCGGTTGGTGGTGGCGCTGCTAGTCGGGGTGGCGGTTAGTAATGTATAAAAATTAAATAAGTAGTTCTCAATTTATAATTTTCCACATTAAAAACGTATGAGTCACCGACTTCAATCCCAACAACAATTCTCACAAAGTAGATAACTAGTATTTTTTTGCAGACTACAATGCCTATTAGCAGATATCAACAAACGAAAATGTCACTCCTTTACTTAGATGATGTCTGGTTTGTAGTATTTTTTGTTTTTGTTGGTTTTTTTAAAAGCGCTGAATCATTTTATATACAATTTATATAGGACCACCTCTGGAGTCTCTTTCAAATAAAAAATAATTTTGAAAATCGGTCCATGATTGGCGGAGAAATCGGTGAACATACATTAAAAAAATACATACAGTGGAACATAGAACCTCCTCCTCCTGAAGTCGATTGAAAATGGCCTGTATTGTAATTCAACTGCCATTGATTAGTAGAATAGACGCTCAGACATATTGCCTTCAGAAACAACGGACAGGGCCTTGATATGGGATCAGAAAAATATTGGATTAGGGTGCTAAGGGTCTGACGCTTGGCGTGTGAGATCACACACAAGGATTTTGATTGGTAAAAGAATGATCAAAGAATTTGTTCTTCATCCATACATTCACACCTGTAATCCCTTTTGAAGTAGGCAGAACGTTCAAGACGTCTTTCCAATAAAATCAGTGGCATCTTTATGGCGATGAAACTGTGACCATTTTATCATTGAACATATAAAATGATACTTGAACACGTCAATATTATGAATTACATTAGCACTTTTGACTTTGCGCCTATTCGCAAAGGTGCAGTCTTCCTCAGGAGAAGAATAGGCAAGAAACTCCGAGGGTCGCTCTTTTTAAGTCAATCATATAAATTTTCTTACTTTTAATTTTAATTGACTTAATATCTGAATAACTCTGGAGCTGAGCAATTTATTCCCATGGTTGCTTGTCTAACAGATAATCCGAAATTCTATAATAGCCCTTTTTACAAAGTTTTTGTTTAATTATCGTCTTAAATTTTTCTAAAGGTAGGTTTTGAATACACATGGGAATCTTATTGTAGAAGCGTATACATTGACCCATGAAAGAGTTTGTTACGTAGTGGCGAATAATATTGGCGAAATATGCCGAAGCTCTTTAAAGTTCTAGTGAATAGGCATCTTCTGGGTGAGCTTGCTACATCCTCGACCACATCTCCGCCTCTGGGCTAGATTGTGGTCAAGAGCAAACCCATTATCTATAAAAAAAAATATATATACATCATTATTCATCTAATAACCCTCAGATTTATTTCAAAAGTGACATCAAGTGGTTCTGTGCCACTGGTGATCTATCTACCCTGTATTGGATTACAGGTGTGAGCATATGTAAGTGGTGGGTGGCGAAATTGAGAACTATCTTAACCTCATACATTTGATGAGAGCTACCTTGGGTGAAGGTGCCACTGCCAACTGAAAGTTAAGTGGCTAGGTTGGCCCTAAATGTCGGGGTTTATACAACATTTTGACATTTGAAATGTTTTTTCGTTCGCTCCAGTGTAGGCTCCGAGTTCTCGCAAAAGATCGTTACCCTTATATCTCTGATAGTTTTAAAGATATGATATTCTAAAAAGGTTCAAAATATGCGTATTCACGAGAGCTGTAAGGTGCAATACAACTTATTCGACAAAGTCAAAAACGAAAAAAGTTATGGCCGATATATTTAAAAAAAAAATCCAGTTTTTCCGAATTTTTGATTTTGGCGCTCGATATCCTGGAAACGAAGAATGATATCAAAAATTTAGAGAAAAACCCTCTGGAAAATTTAGTCACCTACAATTTGAGTCTAAAACAAAGACGATCGGGTTAAGGGTTTGCCCTGTAGCCTAACCTTTTTGTGAAAAAAGTCAAAAAGTCAGAACGACATTTTTCACATATCTTTATCCCGTAGTAGATAAATTTCCAATGTGCTCGATAGTCGTGTGAGGTACGAAATCTGTGATTTTTTTATTTAAGAGTTATACTATGTTTAAAAGAGATTGTCTCAGAGTTACT
Source organism: Aproaerema taeniolella (assembly GCA_949987775.1). NCBI lineage: Eukaryota > Metazoa > Arthropoda > Insecta > Lepidoptera > Gelechiidae > Aproaerema > Aproaerema taeniolella. The sequence goes on from OX465264.1 coordinate 13,875,402, forward strand.
AAGACCCGTATTATAGAAGGAGACTCAAGTCTGAATCTATACTTAAGTATTGCTTGTCTCTTTCTCTCACTATCAAAATGAAAAGTCGAACGCGACTCAGTCAGACTCTGACCTATACTTGAATAGGTCAGAGTCTGAGTCGCGCTCCGTAATACGGAGCTAAGCGTTGCACTCTATTAATTATCTACTTACGAAGGCGACATTTCTATGCAAAGTCACGAGTGGTAACTACTTTAATACAGCAGCAAGGAGAATACTTAACTCCGAAGTGTATAACTTCGGAAGTCAAGAGTCAAAGTTAAATCGAAGTGGTAATTCGATTGGCATTGTCGCGGCACTAGTTTTCAACGCTATAACGTGGTATAATTAAATCTGTACAGGGTATAAGAGTGAAATCCTGAACTTAGATTAACATTCTGAATGAATTTCCAGTGGGATTCTCCTTAGGAAAATTTTTGGAAAATTTCATAATCAATATTACATAGCAAATGAGATTCTTGCTTTTTTATTATAAGATGGGTTAACTCTTGACCTCAATCTTGACTTGAAAGGTCAAAGATGAGGTCGACGATGGAGCAAGTTAACCCAGAAAATGCCTATTAAGGCACTGGTACTCCCACGCACCGACAGAACACAGCAAGCTGTTTGGCGTCGGACTTTGGTAGGAGGGTCGCGAACCAGACGGCCCTTTACAGAGCCTACCACACCGCATGAGACCATAGGACGACACTTCAGATTAAAAAAAAACATGAAGTGTCGTTGCCTGGGATGGATTACTAGGAGGCAGGTCTCATTTGTATTTCCTTAGTCGCCTCTTACGACACCCACGGAAAGAGATGGGGTGGTGTTATTCTCAATCGATCAACACACGGTTAGTTGCCTTTATCTAATGCTGATTTTGTGGTAAAGCAGAAAATAGGTGCATTTTATAAGAATACATTACACTTGTTTCTGAAAAATAAAATTACAGAAATAGGAAAAAAAAGTTTTTATTTAAGTATTTGTGTTTAGAATTCAACAATTTTCCTTCAATTGGACACTAGTACTTTATTGGGTGTCTCCTGACCACACGAAGGAAAAGTATTTTTATATTGAGATATAAAACTTTAATTTCAGACTTCATTTGGATTTTTCCACAAACTTTTACGAGAGCTGATGTTTCTAAATCTTCTTCAAGTAACTGTAGCAGACTCTTTTAAAAAAAACGCCCGTTAATTAATGATAATATAATAATATTTATAAGAGTATGTATGATATTGGTTTTTCATGCAAAGTTTCGATAGACATTAAAGTCATGCTTACTTACATTATTTTCGATGATATAAAAACTTTGATTAGTTATGATACATTGTTCCTTACATTCGTAGAAATAGGGTTCTAGGCCCTAATGAAGGAATCAGCTCTTTGAATTCGTCGTAGGTAAGCGCAGAAAATGCTGCAGATTAATTTCACTTTCTGCAAAATAACAGTTGATGAATTGATGTAAAAAGCACTTTGATAAAAAGGGTAGGTATGTAAGTACTTACGCATAAAAGTGCCACGTAGTTTAGGGAAGCCCCAAGCCTGGAGAAGGTGGCTCACTTCTTCCATCACAGATACGACATGGTTTGACAAATTTCAAGACCTATTATTTACATACTTTGGCGATACATAATGTCCCTCCGCGCCCTGCCGCTGTTAGATTACGATATACATTGCTAGTGCTAGTTTTCGTATTTTATACTGTTATCATTGTTTTTTTTATTGGGAAAATTTAAAGCAGAAATATATAAAACATGAAAAAAGAACTCTGAGGAAAATTCCACTGGAAAATCATTTAGAATGATGGTCTGAGTTTAGCGTTTAAGTTTTTGCTAATCTGTCCTTTAAAGCTTGTATTAGGTGACTTAATTAGTTGGCAAAAAAGTATTGGTTTTCTGGCAGTTTTTCAGTTTTAGGGGGATTAACTAGTATACCCCCCCTATTAAATAAAAGCCATTATAACTAATAATAACTAATCTAATAATAATGTTTCACGTTAAAAACGTATAAGTCACCGACTTCAATCCCAACAACAGTTCGCACAAAGTAGATAACTAGTATTTTTTGCAGACTACAATGCCTATTAGCAGATAACCACAAACGAAAATGTCACACATTGATTTAGATGATGTTCTGGTTTGTAGAATTTTTTTGCTTTTGTTGATTTTTTTAAAAGCGCTAAATAGTTTTCAATAAAATTTATATGGGACCACCTCTGGAGTATACTCTTTCGAACACAAAAATAACTTTGGAAATCGGCCCATAATTGGCGGAGAAATTGGTGAACCCAACATATATAAAAACAAAAAAAAATACATACAGTCGAACATAGAACCTCCTTCTTTTTTGAAGTCGGTAAAAATAGGTCACATTAGAATTATTAAATTACTAGCTTTTACCCGCGACTTCGCTCGTATTAAATCCATTAAATGAGTATCAGAAATCATACAATAGAAATATATCAATATGATAACTATATTTTATTGCTTTTTTTATTTTTATTAAAAAGGGGTTCGCTCTTGACCACAATCTAGCCCAAGGGCAAAGATGCGGTCGAGGATGTAGCAAGCTCACCCAGAAGAAGCCTATTCACTCGAACTTTAAAGAGATTCGGGTTATATGAACTCGGAAATACAGACGCAGGCAAGGAATTCCATTCCCTAGCAGTGCGCAATATGAAAGATGATGAAAAGCGCTCAGTGCGAATCCGTGGGATATCAACAAGATAAGGATGGTACCCAGCGGTGCGTCTGGACGTCCGATAGAAGAATGGGGCAGGCGGAATGAGTTCATGCAGCTCCTGAGCACACTCCCCGAAGTACATCTTATAAAAAATACATAGGCAAGCTACTTTGCGTCTATGAGCTAGGGTTTGGAGCTTATCTTTTACTAGCTTCCTGTCACCGATGAGTCTCCTGGCTCTGCGGTCCACCGAGTCCAGTGTGGCTAGTTGGTACTTGGCTGAACCATCCCAGAGGTGGCTGCAATACTCCATGCACGATCGGACCTGCTTGGGTGGGATTATCAATTTAAAAAAATTACTACATACAATGAAGTTTTAAAAACTCAAAACATGCTTTATTGAAATACAACAACAAACGTTAGAACATATTTTTCTGTAACAAAAATAAATAATTTTGAATTTTAACAATTAAAAAGATAAAATGCAGAGTATTAATTCTTTGTAGACTATGTTATAAGTTTTTCCGTAGGGTGCAAATATGTGTAAATTCCGGGCATTAGGTACACGTGAACACGCTACATCTCTTTCAGTTGTAGCTAATTTAGTACGACTTTTGAATTTCTTACCATAATTTTCAGGATCATTAAAAAATTACTAATCACCTTACTATTCTTACACATTTATTTTGTCTCCTAGCTTAGATAGCAAAAGAAAATATGCTGGTCCTATTCATGTGACGCGGTGTGTATGACGGGCAACTGCCCATAATAGAATTACTTTTTCCTAATTTTATTGGCATTTATAAATAGACAGTAAAAATAGGAATTTCGACCTACTTTCATAAAGAACACCTAAACATTAAGAAGTTCAAAAGATATCCATGTTGATTTTCAGACTTTTCCACCCTATTTCTCCCAATCAGGGGTTAAATTTTGAAGAACCCTGAAGAGATCGGATATTTGGATGCATATTTACCTAAAGTTGAGATGTTGGCTGTTATGAAGAGCATTTTTTTATCTAAAAAATCCAGTGATTCCGCTATTATAAAGAGGGATTTTCTTTTTATTTTTTTTTTAAATTTTTCCCCAGTTGCCGGATAGATGGCGCTAAACTAGGTACGTTACTGCAAGGAACGGAACGTTACATTATTTTTGATTAATTCACTTGAACGTAATTTTGAGATCATAAAACGAAACGTTACTGTCATATCACATCAATATCACATCTACCACGCGTAGTTAGGCGATTTTACGAAAAACGAAACTGAATTATAACAAAACGCGAGAAAACTAGGATGATCGAAAGCCAAAGCAAACGAACAGAATATTTGATGCAATGTTTTTCTCCAAGCCTTTTTGCTTTGGCACCTAGTAACGGAGTCAGTTCAGCGCCATCTAGAGAGCTCTGGGGAACTACTTTTTTTTTTAATACCCAAAAAGAAAACCTCCCATTGACAACGACGGTTTCCTTCATTTTTTCTTTTTTTTATAATAAAAAGTATCATATGTTACTTATAGTACCTCCGAGAACATGTGTACAAAGTTTCATGATGATCGGTTGAGTAGTTTTTGCGTGAAAGCATAACAAACATCCCCATTTTTTTATAATAAAAAGTATCATATGTTACTTAAATACCTCCGAGACCATGTGTAAAAAGTTTCATGATGATCGGTTTAGTAGCTTTTGCGTGAAAGCTTCACACTCAAAGGCCCACATTAAGGTTTTCCCTTATGTCGTGGGTCCCTTGGAACACACATAGACAAACACAAACACCCATGACCCGAGAACAAACATCTGCTTTTTACACAAATTAAAAAATCATCAGTAGCCCACATACGTCCTCGCAGTTCTTATCTGCTTCTGTAGACTTGGTACTTAATAGCAAAATTATTTGAATATACACATATCACACCAGGCCACACATGATATATGATGAGCTCCCGAATATGTTTTTCGCGGTGAGTATAGAGCATTTCCCCTCATGTGATTGAAGGAAGCCAGTGTCCCAGCAGTGAGGACATATATGGGCTGTTGAAGTGAAGAAGTGAGATAAAAAACAAAAAACTACAAAAAGTAACAGTCACTGTTAGATTTGAACCGTACACCTCACGATTCTGATGAAATGAAGAAGTAAGATAAAAAACAAAAAAATAAATACAAAAAGTACCTAACAGTCACTGTTGGATTTGAACCGTACACTTCACAATTCTGAGTTCAACGCCTTGACCATTACGCCACGAACTTGTTACAAATGTGGTTGAAATTAATTATTGCTTTCCTCTATGTTGATGTCTGTCAATCGTTACCGTGGGAATTGGGGAAATTTATGTAGCCTATGTTACTTCTAGTACCTTCGAGAATATGTGTACAAAGTTTCATGATGATCGGTTAAGTAGTTTTTTGCGTGAAAGCGTAACAAACATCGCTACTTTCACATTTATAATATTATAGTAAGGATTACAGGTAATCAAATACCTTAATACACTTAAACTAAAGAAAAAATAAAATTATACAGTGTGAGTCCCTATAATGTGCACATACTAAAATGAGGGAAACTACCTCATTCTATTGACGGCAAAAATACCCAAAAAAAAATTTACTCATAGGCATTTTTAAAATTCTTGTCTACTACTGTGTAACTGTTATATATAAGTATAACTAAAACACAAACTTTATCTCCTGGTTTAGTATATCAGTTTTCTAGATTGCGACCCACTATGAAAGAAAGTTTAATCACGTAAAAAAAAATTAAAATAGCTAAACAAATCCAAGTCGCAATTTTATGTTTGCCAAAAGTATGCTTACAGTAATCTCAACATAATAATTACGTAACTTTTACAATAAAAGAGATAATCAGTAAGCAAATACTACATTTATTTTGTAGTCACACGATTTACTTATCTGAGGTGATATAAAATATTAAACATTAATTCATCAGTATTCACTTGGTTTCTAAAGAACACACATGATTTTTTTAAAATTAAAATAATGGATTCAGAATCAAACGATGCCAGGAACAGAAAAGAAGAAAATATAGAAGAACCCAGAGAAAGTGTGAATTACGATCAACTTCTTTCTTCAGCTGGTGAATTTGGACTTTACCAAATTCTTCTCTTTATATCATCTTGCCCTTTCTACTTTTTTGGAGTCTTCTCCTACTTTTCACAGCTGTTTATGACAGAAGTTTCTCAAAATCACTGGTGCTGGATACCAGAATTAGCCAATTTGACTATAGAAGAACGCAGAAATATAGCAATTCCAAAGGACACTAAGGCACGGTTTGGATATGATCAGTGCTATTCTTACGTAGCCAACTGGAGTGAAGTTCTCGCAACAGGTGTGGAGCATGATCCATCATGGAAGACAGAACCGTGCCGAAATGGCTGGGAGTTTGACAGAACAGAAATTCCCTATCCGACAATTTCAAGCGAATTAGGGTGGGTCTGTGAGCGAAGCAGCTATCAAGCTACAGCACAGGCGATTTTCTTCATTGGCTCTATCGTCGGAGGGTTTCTCGTCGGATGGGTGGCAGATCGTTACGGCAGACTATACGGAGCCGCACTTAGCAATCTCATCGGTTGTGTCGCTGGCATCGCAAGTATTTTCGTCTCTAATTTTACTGAATTCGCCATTTGCCGGTTTTTCATGGGAATGTCTTACGACAACTGCATGATGATGGTATACCTTCTTCTACTGGAGTACGTCGCTCCCAAGTATAGAGCATTTGCCGCGAATGCACCTTTTGCTGTTTTTTTCACGATGGGCTTATGTAGTCTGCCATGGATAGCTCTTGCATGCGGGGACTGGAAAGTTATGTCCTTAGCTACCAGTATACCGATGGGACTAGCTGTCTTAGCACCACTTTTAATGCCAGAGAGTCCGCGATGGCTTCTCAACCAAGGAAGAATTGATGAAACTGTGAAAAAAATCGTTACAATAGCGAAAGTAAATAGAAAACAAATCTCACCAGAACTAATTAAACAATTCAAGATTCGAGCAAAAAATAATAAAGAAGAACGTGGAAATATTGTTGACCTTTTGAAAAGAACTCCTTTACGGATTATGTTTGTATGCATTTGTATAGTCTACACGTGTGAAATGACGGTTTTTGATGCTTTAGTTAGAAGTGTGGGTCATCTGGGTTCTGATTTTTTTTTGTCATTTACTGTAGTGTCTCTTACTGAGTGTCCTTCTTTGTTGATCATTTGTTTCTTCCTCGACAAGACGGGAAGGAAGTGGATGTCACTAGTTTCCTTAGTGCTAGCTGGGGTATTCAGTATTTTAATAGCTTGCATAGCGACTGGTTTGCCGTCGGTGCTGTGCGCTGTTTTGGCGAGATTTTTTGTGAACATGGCATGTAACACTGCGATGCAATGGGCTGCTGAGATGCTGCCCACACCAGTACGAGGAGTGGGTGTTTCAATAGTCCATATCTGTGCTTACGTAGGTACTGTTATATCACCGTATATAGCCTATTTAGACACTTTTGTTTTATGGCTTCCCTCAGTGATCACAGGTGTTATTGCTTTTGTCGGTGCTGCGGTACTTCTCGCTCTGCCAGAAACGGCGGGGAAAGAAATGCCTCAGACTTTTGACGAAGCTGAGGATATGGTGATGAATAAGAATATGTTAAGATTCCGTTTTGCAAAAAATGATTTGAATAAAAATAAACCTGGTCTTGAAAATGCTTCGTTTGAAATGTAAACAAGTTTATTACATAAATCTACGATTATAGATATAACAATGAATTGTTTAAGTTATGGCATCGACTTATCAGTGAAGCTAATTAATGGAGGTAAAAACGGCTTTATTTTACGGAGATAATTTAGAATCTTTCGTTAAAATACTTAATAATAATAATTAATTACCTAGGTGCCTAATTTCTGTACTACAGATAAAATCACGCGTGACATACTAGTCACTTAAAAAGCGTCAATATCAAATTATATGTGGTTGACTGTTTTGTACATTTTGATTTTATCCGCTGGTCCTGATACCTTACCGGCTTTACTTTTGGTGAATTGTGCTAGGGAGCTATCCATACCAGTGTCAATTTTGTTTAAGCGTTCTCTATCTGAAGATGAGATGCCAAAAATCTGGAAGTCAGCATTCATTACACCCATACATAAAAAAGGTTGAAAAAGCCAAGCGGATAACTACAGACCTATTTCTAAGTTATGTCTTCTTGCTAAGGTACTGGAACGATTGGTTTTTAACCAATGTATGTAAGCTTAATACCCATTTTCAGTCCACAGCAGCACGAATTTCTTAGAGGTAGGTCCACAGTTTCTAATCTTATTGTTTTTGATGAGTTCCTGACTGAAAGGATGGAAGATGGGATTCAGGTGGACGCAGTCTATACGGACTACAGCAAAGCCTTTGATAGAATAGACCATTTAGTACTGCTCTCAAAGTTATCTAACCTAGGCATTCATGGGGATCTATACAGATGGTTCACATCCTACGTCCTGAATAGAAGTCAGGCAGTGGTTTTGAATGGTTTTTCATCTTCCTGGGTAAATATTCCGTCAGGTGTTCCACAGGGTTCGCTGCTAGGGCCTCTTCTATTTGTTATCTTTGTCAACGATATTCGCTCATGTTTCAAACATTCTGAATTTCTTCTCTTTGCAGATGATATGAAGATATTTAAGGCCATTAATAACACTTCCGATGCTCTTCTTTTGCGGGAAGATTTATCACGGTTAGACAATCACTGTTTGTTAAGCAAACTAGACCTGAATTTGTCTAAATGCTTCTATGTTAATTATACTCGTAAAAGACATATTATTGAATTTAACTATAACTTGAAAAATGAACCATTGGCAAAATTTGACATTAGCAAAGATCTAGGGTGTTTTGCACGATAGTAAATTAATGTTTGATCAACATATTGACCATATCGTTGACAAAGCTTACAATGCGCTTGGTTTTATTATTCGCTCCTCGACCCAATTCAGGAGGATGAAAACCCTGAAGATTCTCTACTGTGCCTATGTCCGTAGCCACTTGGAATATGCCTCGGAGGTATGGAATCCATCTTATGCCGTTCATGCTGATAAAATAAAAAAATACAGAGAAGGTTTACTAGATTCTTATGCTTTAAATTTAAAATTCCACAAATTGACTATCAGCGACGCTGTTCTAAGTTTCACCTGCTACCTCTCTACCATGGAAGGAATATTTCCGATATTTGCCTTTTGATGAAAATTGTACAGAGTATTCTGGACTGCCCTGAGCTCACTGCGAAAATTCACCTCAGGGTCCCAACACGGAGGCTCCGAAATAATAATGATTTGCTCTGGATTCCTCATTTCCGTACCAATTACAGAAGCTCGAGTTTCTTTCTGAGAAGTTTTAAATTATTCAATAGTATCAACAGCAATAGTAATACAGATTTGTTTTGTAGCAGCGTGGGTAGTGTAAGAAGAATTCTTTCTAAATAGTTTTATATACATTTCTTATAATATATTACTCCAGCTTAGTTATATTTTGATTTTTTGTACTTAGTTTAAGACTCATGCTAAAGTTGTGCTTTAGTTTAAAAAAATCTGTCCGTATGTGGAAGCTTGTAATTGGCTGTTAGGTATATTTTCTATGTACCTAAAATTATTGTATGTAGCTGTAAGCTCCTCAAATAAAATAAAATAAAATAAAATATCCATAAATAACATTTCTTCATAAAATTGACTAAGCTTCAATATTCTGCAACAATAAAACTGTTATTAAAGAACTCATCATCCAACTTGATTAAACATTATTTAATCATGTTATCTTGATTCCTTATTTGAAGTAACTGATAGAGAAGTGTTGAAAATTTTAACTTTATTGTGAGAACAAACAGTGATTAATCTATTTTCATAAGTTTTTGATTGCTTGATTAATTGTTTTTTCCGCTAAAAATTATGTGTTTTGTTAACGGGATTTTTTTCAGTGTAGACAAATTCAATCAGCGTGACAACGTATGTTTATCTACACTATACTATATACTATATTACTATAAATTATTATAAAGAGGAAAGATTTGTACCTATTTTTGTATGTTTCTATGTTTGTAACGAATAGGCTCCGAAACTACTGGACCGATTTCAAAAATTCTTTCAGCATTAGGATGCCACATTATCCCTGAGTAACATAGGCTACATAATTTTCCCGAATTCCCACGGGAACGAAGTCCCGAGCGGGATGCTAGTTTTTAATAAAGTTTAATAACAGTTTTAAAATCCTTGAAACCAAATTCTTTTGTCCCAAAAATTCAAGGGAAAATGCTATCATAACAATGATTTATCCAGCGTTCCGCTTCCAACTAGGTCCAGAACTAATAAATTGGCTAATGTGCCCAGTGTGCTTGTTTATTTTCTTTGGTGTAATAATTCTAGTTACTCGCCATTTTTATTTGTTTCTGTTGCGGACCATGTGAAAGAAAGAAAATGGTTTAAGTGAGATTTATAATTAACTAAGCGCTAAGAGTTAAGCGCTACTTTACGCCCGATCAACTCCTTTCCCTTTATAAGGCACAGGTCCATTCGTGCATGGAGTATTGCAGCCACCTCTGGGATGGTTCGGCCAAGTACCAACTAGCCACACTGGACTCGGTGGACCGCAGAGCCAGGAGACTCATCGGTGACAGGAAGCTAGTAAAAGATAAGCTCCAAACCCTAGCTCATAGACGCAAAGTAGCTTGCCTATGTATTTTTTATAAGATGTACTTCGGGGAGTGTGCTCAGGAGCTGCATGAGCTCATTCCGCCTGCCCCATTCTTCTATCGGACGTCCAGACGCACCGCGGGGTACCATCCCTATCTTGTTGATATCCCACGGATTCGCACTGAGCGCTTTTCATCATCTTTCGTATTGCGCACTGCTAGGGAATAGAATTCCCTGCCTGCGTCTGTATTTCCGAGTTCATATAACCCGAATCTCTTTAAAGTTCGAGTGAATAGGCTCCTTCTGGGTGAGCTTGCTACATCCTCGACCGCATCTTTGCCCTTGGGCTAGATTATGGTCAAGAGCGAACCCTTCATTAATAAAAAATAATTAAAAAAAAACTAGCTTCCCGCGTGAACTTCGTTCCCATGCGAATTTTGGGAATAAATTATACACATAAACCTTCATCTTGATTCACTCGGCTATTGGTGAAAAAAATTTTCTTAGCCTGCCTACGTCATAAAAGACACCTTTTTGCCAAATTTCAGCTTTCTAGGTCTAAGTGTTTGGGCTAAGCGTTGATGAGTCAGTGAATCAGGACCTCCAATTTTATATCATCACTACATAGTATAAAACAAAGTCGCTTCCCGCTGTCTGTCTGTCTGTCTGTCCCTGTGTATGCTTAGATCTTTAAAACTACGCAACGGATTTTGTTGCGGTTTTTTTTATAGATAGAGTGATTCAAGAGGAAGGTTTATATGTATAATACATGCATAATAAAGCAGAGAAACGCTGATAATTTTAGAGGTTTCTAATGTAATGTCGTAAATAAACACATTTTTTTACGCTTACATTACAAACACTGGCTGAACCCCATGAGATAGATCAAAATAATGTACTACAGTATTGTACATTTTAAGAAGGTCTACAAAAAAATCCACGATGGTATATGTGTATCTCTTAGGGATAATCCACAATAACCAATTTTTATCCTTTACTTTTTACGAGAAATAATGACTTACTTACGAAGCGATTTTAAGCAATACAGCATTAATCCTTATCCAATTAAGTACTTTCAATAAATTGTGCATTTAATATAGATCAATATTGCCCTTTACAGCATTTAATTTAATTTAATATTTTCAAAGATATGACAGATTTAAAATGCAGGGACACAGCGGTTGACCGATTTTGATGAATTTTGGTACTAAGATTAGACCTTGGGAAAGGATATAGGTTACATTTTATCTCACAGCTGGGTACTATATAACCTGTAGTCCATGCAGGCGAAGCCGTGGGCGGAAAGCTAGTATAAGATCGAAAAAGAAGATGACTAGCTTTCTATCCGGGACTTTAAATCAGTAGGAATTCGTAAAAATTATGTTGTCTGATACGCGCTGATCAAAGAGCTTTTTATTGGCGATAGAATTTGTAAAATCGGCTACGTAGCCCAGTGGCGCTCGCTGATCTCAGCCGATGAAGCGCTTGTAGCCCAGTGGCGCCATCTGATCTCAACAGATGAAGCGCTCGTAGCTCAGTGGCGCTATCTAATCTCAACAGATGAAGCGCTCGTGGTCCAGTGGCGCCATCTGATCTCAACCGATGAAGCGCTCGTAGCCCAGTGGCGCCATTTGATCTCAACCGATGAAGCGCTCATAGCCCAGTGGCGCTATCTGATCTCAACCGATGAAGCGCTCGTAGCTCAGTGGCGCTATCTAATCTCAACAGATGAAGCGCTCGTGGTCCAGTGGCGCCATCTGATCTCAACCGATGAAGCGCTCATAGCCCAGTGGCGCTATCTGATCTCAACCGATGAAGCGCTCGTAGCTCAGTGGTGCTATCTAATCTCAACAGATGAAGCGCTCGTGGTCCAGTGGCGCCATCTGATCTCAACCGATGAAGCGCTCGTAGCCCTGTGGTGCCATTTGATCTCAACCGATGAAGCGCTCATAGCCCAGTGGCGCTATCTGATCTCAACCGATGAACCGCTCGTAGCCCAGGTGCGCTCGCTGATCTCAACCGATGAAGCGCTCGTAGCTCAGTGGCGCTATCTAATCTCAACAGATGAAGCGCTCGTGGTCCAGTGGCGCCATTTGATCTCAACCGATGAAGCGCTCATATCCCAGTGGCGCTATCTGATCTCAACAGATGAAGCGCTCATAGCCCAGTGGCGCTATCTGATCTCAACCGATAAAGCGCTCGTAGCTCAGTGGCGCTATCTAATCTCAACAGATGAAGCGCTCGTGGTCCAGTGGCGCCATCTGATCTCAACCGATGAAGCGCTCATAGCCCAGTGGCACTATCTAATCTCAACAGATGAAGCGCTCGTGGTCCAGTGGCGCCATCTGATCTCAACCGATGAAGCGCTCATAGCCCAGTGGCGCTATCTGATCTCAACCGATGAAGCGCTCGTAGCTCAGTGGCGCTATCTAATCTCAACAGATGAAGCGCTCGTGGTCCAGTGGCGCCATCTGATCTCAACCGATGAAGCGCTCATAGCCCAGTGGCGCTATCTGATCTCAACCGATGAAGCGCTTGTAGCTCAGTGGCGCTATCTAATCTCAACAGATGAAGCGCTCGTGGTCCAGTGGCGCCATCTGATCTCAACCGATGAAGCGCTCGTAGCCCAGTGGCGCCATTTGATCTTAACCGATGAAGCGCTCGTAGCTCAGTGGCGCCACTACATGATCTCAACCGATGAAGCGCTCATAGCTCAGTGGCGCTATCTAATCTCAACAGATGAAGCGCTCGTGGTCCAGTGGCGCCATCTGATCTCAACCGATGAAGCGCTCGTAGCCCAGTGGCGCCATTTGATCTCAACCGATGAAGCGCTCGTAGCTCAGTGGCGCCATCTGACCTCAACAGATGAAGCGCTCATAGCCCAGTGGCGCTATCTGATCTCAACAGATGAAGCGCTCATAGCCCAGTGGCGCTATCTGATCTCAACAGATGAAGCACTCGTAGCCCCGTGGCGCTAGCTGATCTCAACAGATGAAGCGCTCATAGCCCAGTGGCGCTATCTGATCTCAACAGATGAAGCGCTCGTGGACCAGTGGCGCCATCTGATCTCAACCGATGAAGCGCTCGTAGCCCAGTGGCGCCATTTGATCTCAACCGATGAAGCGCTCGTAGCTCAGTGGCGCCATCTGACCTCAACAGATGAAGCGCTCGTAGCCCAGTGGCGCTAGCTGATCTCAACAGATGAAGCGCTCATAGCCCAGTGGCGCTATCTGATCTCAACAGATGAAGCGCTCATAGCCCAGTGGCGCTATCTGATCTCAACAGATGAAGCGCTCGTAGCCCAGTGGCGCTATCTGATCTCAACAGATGAAGCGCTCATAGCTCAGTGGCGCTATCTGATCTCAACAGATGAAGCGCTCATAGCCCAGTGGCGCTATCTGATCTCAACAGATGAAGCGCTCGTAGCCCAGTGGCGCTATCTGATCTCAACAGATGAAGCGCTCATAGCTCAGTGGCGCTATCTGATCTCAACAGATGAAGCGCTCATAGCCCAGTGGCGCTATCTGATCTCAACAGATGAAGCGCTCATAGCCCAGTGGCGCTATCTGATCTCAACAGATGAAGCGCTCATAGCCCAGTGGCGCTATCTGATCTCAACAGATGAAGCGCTCATAGCCAGTGGCGCTAGCTGATCTCAACAGATGAAGCGCTCGTAGCCCAGTGGCGCTATCTGATCTCAACAGATGAAGCGCTCATAGCTCAGTGGCGCTATCTGATCTCAACAGATGAAGCGCTCATAGCCCAGTGGCGCTATCTGATCTCAACAGATGAAGCGCTCGTAGCCCAGTGGCGCTAGCTGATCTCAACCGATCAGTGAAGTTGAGCAACTAACACATAGGCTGAGAAACTGATGGGTGACCAAAGTAGCAATTTATCACGAGCATTTCCGTGCTTCGGAGGGCACGCTAAGTTGTCTGTCCCGGCTGTTGTTGATTGACGACAGTCGTTAAAACCAAGTCAGAGGCCACTGTGCGGTTTTAAAACTCTGACACCACGTTTAGGCAAGTTCGCCACATACTTTGCTGTACCTACACGATAAGACGAAGTAGAAGAAGCTTCACAGACAAATAGATATATAATTTACTATAATTATGAATATGTAAGTACTACAATTAAAAACCTATCTTATATGAATACATAATAATTCCGTTTAGTCTCTCACCTCCATAAAGGTACGCACCTACTATGATCCTCTACTAATCTTCCTAAGGTAACGATACCACAGATAGACACACAGATACACAAGTCAACTTTATATTCTTTTTTGTCACGGGTTTATTAAATATTGACAGTAGCAGAACTTTGTTCCCTGAAAGACTTGCTATTTGCAGATTAGTACTCATCATCATCATGTCAGCCGCAAGACGTCCACTTCTGGACATAGGCCTCCCCCAGGGACCGCCACCTCGATCGCTCCTGCGCCGCCCGCATCCAGCGGCTTCCCGCAATCATTACCAGATCGTTGGTCCACCTTGTGGGAGGCCTTCCTACGCTGCGCCTACCGGTACGATTAGTACTAATTTTCATTTATTAATAGTACATTATGTAACGAGGGGATAAAGCAGACATTTTTCTTGAAATCGAAACTGGGAAAATAACACAGCGAGTGTTTTGCACTTTAGCGCCTTTTTTTATTTTATTCGGTAGTGGCCAGTTCAATTTCCGAATATCTTTTTGGTGCAGGTTTCAATGATAAGTTTTCATGCTAATTTTGATGTGTAGTCATGGGTTGCAAGGAGGTCGTATAACTCTGTGACGATTGCATTCCAAATTCAAATCTCATAACAGCCCGGCGGGTCATAATGAAATTCAATACAATAATATGACCCGACTAGACTGTGGGGGTCTAAAGACTTACTTTAGGTTAGATTTGCTTGACACATAATATGGCATTAACGAGCAAGTGTTTTATAAAATTACTTACACTACAAATGATTTTGGGCTGCATAACACTTTATAACCATAATTATGGAGTTATTACCAACCACTGCATTGTAAAAGAGTAAAACCATTAGAAGTACGAAAGTATCATATCCTCAAATAAATGGTTTATTGACTTAAAGTTCTTTTTTACTAGAACATATTTGTCGACACACTCACCGAGTAACAATTTCAGAAGGTCGTAAAATCCTCACTTAGGGTTGGGGTGGTTGAATTATTACCCGTGAAGGTTTTTTTTTATTATGAGAAGGGTTAACTCTTGAGGTCGAAGATAGAGCGAGTTAATCCAGAAATGCCAATTAAGGCACTGGTACTCCCACGCACTGATGGAACACATCAGCAAGCAGTTTGGCATCGGACTTCGGTAGGAGCGGTCGCGAACCAGACTGCCCTGTACAGAGCCTACCACACCGCATGAGACCATAGGACGCCACCTCAGATTCAAAACAAACTAAGGTGTCGTTGCCTGGTTTGGATAACTAGGAGGCAGGTCTCATTTGTGTTTCCTTAGTCGCCTCTTACGACACCCACGGAAAGATATGGTGTAGTGTTATTCTCAATCGATCACCGAATCCGAAAAAATAACAGAGGTGTTATAAGTTTGACGTGAGTATCTGTATGTCTGCATATCTGTGTGTCTGTATGTGACATCGTAGTTCTTTAAGGAATGGACCGATTTTGATAAGGTTTTTTTGTTTAAAGCTGACGTAACCGAGATCGTTCATAGCTATAAATGATCAAAATTGGTTCAGCCATTTAAAAGTTACAAGCAAAAACTGCTTTATACCACAAAACATCACTAAAATGACTTATGTCATTTTTAACCGACTTCAAAAAAAAGGAGGAGGTTCTCAATTCGTGTTTTTTTTATTTTTTATGTTTGTTACCTCAAAACTCCGTCATTTGTAGACCAATTTCATTTTTTTTTTTATTAGTTCGGAAGCATCTACTTCCAGATTGGTCCCATAAAATTTTTAATCGAAATCGCTTCAGTAGTTTAGGTAAAAAAAAATGAAATTTACGGTCATATATGTGGATGATAATAGGTCATCAATGTAAGCGAAGTTATTCCTTGAGACTTTTAAGTTGTTTTTTGGGGCTCCTTTGTGTGCTGGGGCTACCTACTCTACCGGTCACCGTTTAGTGATTGGTAGAGTATATTACCATCACACATCTTTCCTGCCGTCTGGTGATCGGTTGATAATATCACCCCATATCTTTCATGCCATCTGGCGATCGGTTTGAGAATTGTAGTACCCCGTATCTTTCTTGCCATCTTGCGACTGGTTATGAATATTACCACCTCATATCTTTCCGTGGGGTGAAAGTAATTGATCACTATATCGCTCTTTAATCTCGAGTGATTTATAATAAATCTACGAGGGAGTTATATGAATGACTAGCATCCCGCTCGGGACTTCGTTCCAGAGGAAATTCGTGAAAATTATGTAGCCTATGTTACTCAGGGATAATGTAGCATCCTAATGGTGCAAGAATTTTTCAAATCGGTCCAGTAGTTTCGGAGCCTATTCGTTGCATACAAAAAAACAAATCTTTACTCTTTATAATAATAATATACACTACTCAACAAAGTCTAAGCAACATGCACGATTTTTCATACAACAGAGGCCTCTTTGAGAAGCTGTGAAAAGTATTTAAGACACGTATTTTTAATAAAATCTTTAGTGTGACCAAGTTCTATACCTGAATTTTCAATCCCTATAAATGAACTTTATTTAGCTTGAAATTTGTGAAAAAGAGGGAAAAATTAAAATGAAAACGCAGTTTTTCTTTGCTTTTAGTATGGAAATGGTGAAATTAAATTTTAATTTTCGTCTCTTTTTCACAAACTTCAAGCTAGATAAAGTTCATTTATAGGGACTGAAAATTCAGGTATAGAACTTGGTCACACTAAAGATTTTATTAAAAATACGTGTCTTAAATACTTTTCACAGCTTCTCAAAAAGGCCTCTGTTGTATGAAAAATCGTGCGTGTTGCTTAGACTTTGTTGATGTGTGTATGTAGATAAATAATATATGTAGATGATATATGTAGATGAAGAATAAAATAAAATATTTTTTACAAAAAATTGACCCGCCTTCAAAAAGGGTGAAATAATTTTTTAAAGCTATGTTCACGAGTAAGTAGTGGTTACGGGTAAAACAGCAAATATGAGAATTCATAGCGGAATATGGAAAATAAAGAGGAATGTTTATTTTGACGTCGGCGCCGGGAATGAACAGGACCTAGTTTAATGAAATAAGTATTTGCACAAGCTTATTTTGACAGTATAAATACTTAGATAATTGTATTAATTATGCCATGCGACTAATTGTTCGGCGCCGACGTCAAAAAAAACATTCCTCTCTATTTACCATATTCCGCTATGAATTCACCTATTTGCTGTTTTAGCCGTAACCACTACTTAATCGTGAACATAGCTTTAAAAAATTATTTCACCCTTTTTGAAGGCGGGTCAATTTTTTGTTAAAAATATTTTATGTTGTATAATTTATCCCTTTCGGGAAAATTTATAAACAGAAGTTTTAAAATTATAAACGCCACCTGAACGGATAAAATGGCGACCATTCCATCGAAGCACAATTGAAGTTACAGAATAAGGGCCCAGTTGGCTAGAGCACCAAGCTAGGACCAAGCATAAACTGGATGTACTAGACAGTCGTCTCCACAAGGTCACGAACTTTTTTATGGGTCAATGTATACGTTTCTATAATAAGATTCCCATGTGCATTCAAAATTTACCTTTAGACAAATTAAGACAGTACGTTAAACAAAAACTTTTCAAAAAGGGATATTACAAAATTTCTGATTACCTAACTGACAAGCAGCCATGGGAATGAACTGTTCAGCTCTAAGAGTTATTTCAGAATTAGTTAAAATTAGAAAATAAGAAAATTTGTAATGCGATTTAAAAAAGCACCCTCAGAGTTTCTTGCCTGTTCTTCTCTGGGGAAGACTGCACCTTTGCGAATAGGCGTAGAGTCAATAGGGTCAATAGAACGAATGCGTATGTATGTATTTAAATCCTTTAATGTTGTTTGTATGTATATCATGTAATCTTGACTTGTTTTAAGTGGCATCCTGAATGTCCTATAAAATAAAGATTTTTTATATTCTATTCTGTTCTAACCCTGGGGTCGTGGGTTCAAGTCCCATTCGCGTCGAATATTTTTCTTTCCCTAAAAACTATAAGTTGCTAATATATTTCGTCCCAACACTACCCACATAAATTTAGATGAAAAGATATGTCTTAAGGCATAAACCTCTATCAGAGTCTTCTATCTACCCTTCGAGGTTATATAACACTGCAATAAATAGCAGTTTTATTGACTACTTGGTCAATCATGGATACTTGTGCTGACACGTTCTATGGGGGTTTTTGGACGAAGAATTTGGCACTAGATTTGACAATAAAAAATATATGGTGTGGATGGTATTAGTTATGGTTATTATTCTCATTTGAATTTGTATTACTCTGAATAATACATTTCTTATTTCATAAGCTCACGCCTTCCGGGTAGGCAGACTATCAGTAGTTTTAAAATCAATTGATTTCACGTTTGACATAAATTGATTCTAAGTTTGACATATCATGTGAAGGATGCAGCAGATTATCAACGGCTTTAGCCTTCTTAAGGCTGCGGTCAGTCTGAAGCCACATACCGTTTTGTCCTGTATTATTTATTTTATAACTAGCTTTCCGCCCGCGTCCTAATTTTTTTAAAATAAAAAGTATCCTATAAACCTCACGGAGCCCGAGACCTTTCCAACGAATGCAAAACCGTGGAAATCAGTTCGTGCGTTCTGGAGTTATAGCGTCAGGAAGGGAAACCCGACTTATTTTTATATAGTAGAATATTTGTTACATGCATTTATTTATGGACAAATAAAATCCATTTATTATTATTATTATTTAGAGGGTTATAAGATGAAAAATGATGTACAGTGGCGAAGAGTTGTCGGTCAGTCTTTCGCCCACAATACAGCAAAACCTTGGCACCCCATTTACTAATTTTTACAGTATGTCTGGGAGGAGTAGGTGTAGGTACGTCACGTCAACTTATAATACCCCTCTTTTCTTTGTCGCGGGTTAAAAATGGCCTTACTCTGAAACAGAGTCATAAACTCTCCAATCCGATTAAAATCCAAAGTGTTTTTTCCAGGAGGGCCCCAATTCTGTAACTTCAGTTGGATGTCGATGGAATGGTCGCCATTTTATTAACCGACTTTAAAAAAAGGAGGAGGTTTCTCAATTCGACCGTATATTTTTTTTAATGTATGTCCGCGGATAACTTCGTCGGTTATGAACCGATTTTGATTATTCTTTTTTTGTTGGAAAAGGAGTATCCCAAGGGTGGTCCCATGGTAAGGAAACCAGGATCTGATGGTGGAATCCTGAAGAAATTAAGGGAAACTCTCGAAAAAAAGTTCTTTTTGGGATTGAAGTCGGTGACTCTTACGTTTTTGACGTGGAAAATTATCCGTTCAGGTGGCAAAATTTAGAACTATTTAATTTTCATATACTTGCCGACAGCCATCCTGACCAGCAGCGCCACCGCCAACCATCCGCCAACCGAACTTACAGTTGCAAACTAACTAGCAACTGAACATTCAGTTGGCGGTGGTGCGTGCCACCAGTCAAAGCAGCCATTATTAGATGTATGAAGTTTGGATAGTTCTCAATATCACCAGCTGAACAGATAAAATTGCAACCATTCCATCGACACACAACTGAAGTTACAGAATCGGGGCCCTGTTCTTTTTAAAAAGCCTTTCATCTATTATTTAACGAAAGTAATCTAAACTTAATCTCCAATTACGATCTAACTAGATTACTTAAGGCTTCGTAATCTGAAGAGGTCCCTTCATGACAGACTCATAAAAATTCTAGGCATTTTGATGGCCTAGGGTTTATGTGCTTAGACGATAGACTTAATTTTAGTACCTCTTTTTCTACGAAATTGTGCCGAAACTGTTAAATAAGTTGGTTACTAACGAACTTTTTTTATGCGGTTTGGACAGCTCGTCTTTCGAAAATGAATTTTCCTAGACATGCCGAACAAGTATTAAATATTTATTTAACAGTTTACTGTACATCGGAAAAACTAAAAATGCATACAAACAAATAGAAAAAATGAACTCAAAAGGCACAGCTTATTTTTTAGGTAATTTCTTCCAGCAGACCTGTTACACTGAGAGGCGTAAAAGATTAAAGACAAACGTGCACAATAAACCATTTAAACCTAAATACTGTAAACTATATAATAAATATAGCTACACCTTATTAGAAATGCGTAAATCTGAAAAGAGGAATTTATTGGTATGACCCGCACCAGGATTTGAACCAGCAATCTTCCGGTAACAAGTCTGGCTAGGGAATCACTGCGTTTTTTCTTCTTCTTCATATTTCGGCTTATTACTCTAGTCGACAAATTCAAACTCGTGTTAATGCTTGATAAAGGTCCTAAAAATATATTATTAGCTCATTGGGTTTGGAATGACGTATAGAAAAATGTATTCGAAGGATTTTACTGCATGATAAAAATTGCAAAAGTTATCTACAAATTAAGATGAAAAAAAGGTATTTTGTTTTTTGGCAATTACTCAAAAACTATTAATATTTAAGTAATTTAAAGAAAAGATTCATAAAGAGGAAAAAATTTCAAAACAAAATGTTTAGGGTCCAGCAGCTCTAGCACGATAACGACAAACTCGCTTATCTACTAATTTTAGTAATAATTACTCATTTCTTATTTACTCGAGTACGTTGCTTAGCCTCACAGATTGATTCCAAACACTGAGCGCCACTGGACACTTATATGAGTTTTCTATTCACATTTACATGAGCCGTTTCAATGCAATATATTTGATCAAAATCTCATCTCATTCCTATTCAGCCTGACCCCATGAATAAATCCTGAAGGTTTCCTAAATAGCTGATAGCCACAGAATATAAAAGAAGGAACGTCTAGAAATAACTTCTGCCGTGTGGTGATCAGTTGAGAATAACACCATCCCATCTTTTTCCGTGGGTGTCGTAAGAGGCGACTAAGGAAACACAAATGAGACCTGCCTCCTAGTAATCCAATCCAGGCAACGACACTTCATTTTTTTCTGAATCTAAGGTGTAGTCCTATGGTCTCATGCGGTGTGGTAGGCTCTGTAAAGGGCCGTCTGGTTCGCGACCACCCTCCTACCGAAGTCCGACGCCAAACAGCTTGCTGTGTTCCGTCGGTGCGTGGGAGTACCAGTGCCTTTATAGGCATTTTCTGGGTTAACTCGCTCCATCGACGACCTCATCTTTGACCTTTATGGTCAAGATTGAGGTCAAGAGTTAACCCATCTTATAATAAATAAAAAAACTTACACGCTGGACTGGGAGTGAAAGAAATACTTCTTTTTTTTATTTATAATTGGGTTTGCTCTTGACTAAAAATCCAGCACAAGGGTGAAGATGCGGTCGAGGATAAAGCGAGCTCACCCAGAAAATGCTCGGAAATACAGACGCAGGCAGGGTCTTCTTATCGTGTAGGTATAGTCAAGTATGTGGCGAACTTGGTTAACCCAGGTGTCAGAGTTTTCAAACCGCACAATGGCCTCTGACTTGGTTTTAACGACTGTAGTCAATCGACAACAGCCAGGACCCACAGCTTAACGTGCCCTCCGAAGAACGGAAACGCTCGTGATAAATTGCCACTTTGGTCACCCATCAGGTTCCCTGCCTCTGTGTACGTTGCTTAACCTCACTGATCGATTGAGATCAGCGGGAGCCGCTGGGCTACGAGCGTGATCCTGGGGTCATGTGTTCAAGTCCCATTCGTACCGAACATTTTTATTTCCTTTAAAATAATTGTGAATATCTCTTACACGAATATTCAGTACTAGCTTTCCGCCCGCGGCTCCGCCCGCGTGGACTACAGGTTATATCGTGCCCAACTGTGGGATAAAATGTAGCCTATGTCCTTTCCCAGGCTCTAATCTATCTCTGTACCAAAATTCATCAAAATCGGTTCAGCGGTTTAGGCGTGAAAAGGTAACAGACAGACAGACAGACAGACAGAGTTACTTTCGCATTTATAATATTAGTAGGGATGTTTAAAAATAATAACGGTCGGTTATCACCACGACCTTGTGTGCACATTTTAATAGAGCCACTCAAAATTGAATTTTATTTATTACATCTGAGAATTTAGAATACGTTGCACCACGCAGCGCTGCGCCTCGGGATGCCTCGCGACGAGCCGCGGCGTTCTCACAATGAATTTTTTTTCTTTTCATGTACCTAATAAATAAAATGCATTCTGAGTTAAAATGTGCGCGTAGCGTCGCGTCGCGGTGTGAACTGACCCCAACACAATATTTGTATTCAAATTCGTGTCATTTACATCAATTTGGTGATTGCGTCCCTTCTCTCTAGAATATTCTGTGGATATACCTACCCGGTATCCGTACTTAGCTTCAATGAGCCCTGGTGAGGGTAAGAACCGATCAGGCAAATGCCGGAATAGAATAGTATTTCGAGGAAAACGAAAGTGCTTTTGTATGCATGGATTTGAATTTCACTAAACTGGTTGCTATTGGATTATAGGTGGCTAGCGGCTCGGACTCGTAAGCAAGAGGTACGGGGTTTGATCCCTAGTACTGCCATGTACAATCAGCTGCTAACTCACTCTTGTCGCGAGATATAAGCCTTTATACTAGCATTCCGCCCGGTACTTCGTTACCGTGGGAATTCGGGAAAATGATGTAGCCAATGTTACTTAGGGATAAAGTAGCATTCTAATGATGAAAGAATTTTTAAAATCGCTCCAGGAGTTTCGGAACCTATTCAATGCAAAAAAACAAACAATCAAATCTTTCCGATTTATAATATTAGTGTAGATAAATAAATACGCCTCTAGTACGAGCTCTACACATACTCAATGAGGTGGCTGATAGGGTAGACATTTTTATTTGTTCAATGAGCGAGTTTAAAAAAGTGGCGATATATACAATATCATACGTAATTTGTAATAGTTAAGTTAGCTGTAAGAAATACATGTCAGTTGCTACACTATTGTATTAGATTATAAGTACCTGTAAGGATAGTTGTAAGTATTAACCCTCGGCATACCAGGTAAAAATTTGTAACATGCCATACAAGGTGGGGTCTGACATACCCTAACAAAATGGTCGCTGTAATCAGATAGGAATATAGGGGTACTGAATTATTATTGCATATTTTTGAAATTGAACATAACCTGAGTAGCACTATATAAAAAAAAATGAAATAGATTAAATGGTTTGTTGAAAAAGGGTAGCGAAAATGCCATCTTCTGACTACAAATTTAAACTTGAAATCACCCTAAGAATTGATAATTACCAATTTTTGTAATTAAACTGACTAAATTTAAAAAAATTGAACAACGATGATACATCTTTAAATTTTTACTTCAATCTCGAGGTAGGAGTTCTTTAGTTCGCCATAATTGCATTTTGTATATGCTCAAATAACAACAATTCTAAACAAAAACACATCTAGAGCCCTAAAAAACGCACGCACCACTAAACTAATGGTACTTGCCAGTGTAAGAACGTCGCAACTCCAGCTACTGAGAGCTTCAGATTCCGCGCACGAAAATTTTTGAAAATATATCGATTTTTCACCGCCTGGGGTTTATTAGACCCCACCTGGTATGCGGAGGGTTAAGTAAATAAATAAATAAATAAATAAATTATGTAATGACGATATAAGTTGATAGTAAAACTTTTAAACCTTTTTTTTTACTTTTTGATTAAAACTCACACAGCTAACCATGCATAGTCATGCAAACTAAATGTGTACAGATAATTTGAGCGCAATCGGTTGAAGATTTCTGCTTCAAAATTGAGTTGACAGATTCCATCCGAACAAACATAGTTACATACATAAACAATTTGCAAGTTTAAAAAAAACTTTTAAAAATTGGTTCGTTTTCCAGATAGGTACCTATTTAATTGTATAACCATGTCAATACTCAATGTCGTCTATATGGCGGTTGAATGACAATGGTGACCAAACCTCATACATTTGATGTCATCAAATGTATGGCATTTTGATAGTTCTCAATTTCGCCACCTGAACGGATAAAATGGCGACCAATTTCATTCAACCGCCATTGAGACACATTAGTGAAATAGCCATCCAGGTATGCCGAAACTACATTGTCAAAATAAATTTTAAATTTTATTCTTCTTATCGTGTAGGTATAGGCAAATGTGTGGCGAACTTTTCTAACCTTGGTGTCAAAGTCAAAGACTATAATCAATCGACAACAGCCGGGACCGACATTGTCCGTGCCCGACATAACGTGCCCTCCGAAGCATGGAAACTTCATCAGCCCATATACGTCTCCACTGCTGGGGCACGGGCCTCCCTCGATAACATGAGGGGTAAATGCCATACTCACCACGCTTGGCAGACGGGTTGGCGAGGGTTTTCATATAATTGCAGAGTTTTCCTTCTCTGTGTGCAGATGAACTTGCTTGCATATTTACCTTAGTCGCCTTGTACGACACCTCGGCAAGAAAGAGGGTGGTCCTATTCTACTCTGCCGGGGACTCACACGGGGACTGGCATGGAAACGCTCATGATTAATTGCCACTTTGGTCACCCATCAGGTTCCCTGTCACTGTTTACGTTGCTGATCGGTTGGGATCAACGAGAGCTACTGGGCAACGAGCGCTTTAATAGAAGAGATAATTAAAAAGAAGAGATAATTAGATTGGAGTAGGATTTATGTAATAATAAAATGAAGCCAAATATATCCGGCTTACCCAATATTATTATGAGCTAATAAAATTATTTTATAGACCTGTCCAGTGTCCAAGTAGGACCATCGCTTTAATTTGGCCTAGATCCAATATTCAAACAAATCAATCACATCATCTTGGACTTTTATTATCTGAAAATAAATATTTGGAGATAATAATCTATTTTTAACCGACTTGAAGTCCACATAAAAAAAGTATGAGTCACTGACTTCAATCCCAACAACAGTTCGCACAAAGTAGATAACTAGTACTATCTTATCTTCATTTACAAGAGAATCAAATAATATGTCTTTACCTATGAAATTGCCGATTTTTTCTCAAGCTTTATTTTATTCATAATTTATTTGATTGAACAGCTATTACTAAAATTGTTTATACCGTTCCCCCTCTAGAAAGCTTCTGAAAATTGGGGGTAAAGAGCTCTTTTAGTCACAGTTTTGATATTTGAATTTAGAACCTTAAAAAGATACTGTTTATCCCACAAAACACGTAAAAAAGAGCACTTTTTTGTCAATTTTGGTGTTTAAATTTCGAACACTCCAATGGATAGACATACGACCTCCATCGCAAAGAATATTCGAAATTAAAACTCCTTGCGCAGATAACTCTTCAATATTTGAATGGTCAACATTTTCGACAGATCTAAAACTTTAAAATAAAAATGTGTTTTCTTTGCTGTCATTAATTAGTAATACGTCGACAAGTAATAAATATCTCATCACAGATTGACCACCCTATCGACAACAACAAGAAAATTACTATAAACTTTAGTAATTGTTCAAATTTTAATGTACAAAGGGCCGCACATCAGGTTACCACAAGCGTGCACTCTGTGCCGTTGCGATAAGATGAAAATGGGGTAACCTGATGCGCTGGCCTCTGTACATTTTAATTAATGTAACATTCCTTTTTTCTTGATTAAATGTTTATTTTCCGCTTAAATCTTTCTTTTTCTCGAGGTCATGGTATAAAATATAATGTGCAACTCTTGAATAAAACGGATTTTCATCGAGGGCTATGAATCACTCGCGTCATTCAGGAACTTTGGCCCTCGCTTAAAATCCGTATTTTATTCCCGATTTGCACAATATACTATTTTTTTTAAAACCTTGGCCATATAACGGAGATATTGAGTCAAATTAATACACATTTACTTTTGATTTATTTGCTGAAAAAGAAGCTCAAATTTAGCTCGTTTTATCCTTTGCCCGTTTCATTGCTTATTTTTGTTGTACCGTTGTTACAGTTACAACTTTCAATAAAGTAAGTATGATGAAAATTAACTTAATGTTGTCCAAACCTTGCCACAAAATTTTGTTAAATTTGGATTTCGCATTCCCGAGAAAAATCCAAAAACGTTAATATGGAAAATTCAGTTTTTCAAAAATATTGTATGAAAAACGGCAATTTCATAGGTAAAGACCTATTATTTCGATCTAGCCTAAAATACTAATAAGTAATTTTACTTTAACTTAAACTTCTAAAATTGCATAAACGAGTACGAGTTAGTGTAGAGAATAAAAACTGATAGTGACAATTCGTAATAATTCTTAGTTTATGCGACTCATTCTTAAGTCGCATAAACTAAGAATTATTACGAATTGTCACTATCACTTTTTATTCTCTACTCATTCTTAAGTCGCATAAACTAAGAATTATTACGAATTGTCACTATCACTTTTTATTCTCTACACTAACTCGTACGGTTTAGTTCTTTTAAAGTCTTCTTAATATGTCTGTGTTGTCAAGGAGCTGGATCGCCTGGACATTCATATGATGATGAAGCCTAATGCCTGTAAGGCATGTTTTCTAAATATATATTTTTTTACTTACTGGAAAGTTGGAGCTAAAATCTGGTAAGTATGAAAACTGTTGGACAGTTCAGCCATAAGGGGCCATCCATAAATTACGTCACACGAATTTCATGATTTTTTGACCCCCTCCCCCTCCTTGTCACTGCCGGTCACATTTGTAAGACTCCCCCCTCCCTAGCGTGACGTCACATATTTCGCATATTTTCCATTATTTGTAATCTATATATATAAAAGAAAGTCGTGTTTGTTACAACACTTATAACTCGAGAACGGCTGGACCGATTGCCATGGTTTTTGATTTGTTGTATTTCTCTCCGTCCCGAATAGCAGAATAACTATTAAAAACATTGGAAAATTGACGGGAAAATTCCCACGGGAACGAAGTCCCGGGCGAAAAGCTAGTTTTATAATAAAAACAGTACTTAATAGAGTTATTATTTTTTTTGGGAACTCAAAACTCACTGTCTTAACCAAAGTAAGAACGTAAAAAAAAGCGGTAGGGACTGAGGAGGTTAAGTTTGTCGTTAGTATTGAACACGTTTTGATACTCATCAAAACACATTTTGAAATGTGACGTCACGAAACTTATGACCCCTCCCACCCCCTTGTCACACAATGTCACACTTTGTCGACCCCCTCCTCTCCCCTTAACGTGTGACGTAATTTATGGATGGTCCATAATGTACGAACTTTAAGAAAGCAATTTAGTTCCTTTTGCTAAGTGAGACACGCCTTTCTCGGGTTCCGTCGTTTACAAAAAGAGACAAAAACTAGCAAGTCATTGACACTTTGTTTCAAATGTTAACCGACTTCAAAAAAGGAGGAGGTTTCTATGTTCGACTGCATGTATTTTTATGTATGTTCACTGACCAATTATGGACCAATTTTCAAAATTCTTTTTTTGTTCGAAAGAGTATATTCCAGGGGTGGTGCCATATTAATTTTATCGAAAATGATTAAGCGCTTTTAGAAAAATTCACAAAAACAAAAAATACTACAAACCAGAACATCATCTAAATAAATGAGTGACATTTTCGTTTGTGGTAATCTGCTAATAGGCACTGTAGTCTGCAAAACATACTAGTTATCTACTTTGTGCGAACTGTTGTTGGGATTGAAGTCGGTTTCTCATAAGCTTTTTAAACGTGGAAAATTATTGTCCCTCCGTTTATCTGACGTCTATAACTTCACGTCTTCACGTCTATAACTTCACGTGTTCATATCCTTCACGTCTATAACCCCTATCGGGGTACGTAGATCATCAGGGGTTCTAGAATCACTGTATGCTACGGTTGATACATTCTGAGGGTTTTTAGTAAATAATTATTAGATTTTAAAAAATTATACAGGGTGTAAAGGACAGCTTAGCAAAAACTGAAACCTTGAATTTATTCATCATTGTAAATGATCATCATTGTAAAAGAATTTCCAGTGGAATTTTCCTCCGGCAAATTTTCGAATTTTCCTCAAGTTTTTAAATATTTTCTGCTTTCAAATTAAATTATTTATTCGAATACAATCAATTTTGCATGAAAAAACAACAATAACAGCGTAAAACACGAAAACCAGCAATGTACAGGGGGTAGCGCATCAGGTTACTCCATTTTCATTGCAAAACCGCTCTTATCACAACAGCACAGAGTGCACGCATGTGGTAACCTGAGTTGCGGCCGTCCGTACATCGCATTCTGATACCGGCGCGGCGCAGAGGGACCACGCGCAGGGCGCGGTTACGCGGTACGTTGAGTAGCGCCAAAGTAGGTAAATAATGAAAACTCCTGAACTTGACATTTTCAGGTAAAAATAATTACTTGTAGCTGATCACAGTTATGGGTAGTCCACCATTTAAGTATATGCTAAGCTGTCCTTTACACCCTTTTTTAAGTATAGTGGTAATTCGTTGTCAGCATTTTTTCCATAATACAGCAAAATCCACGCGTCCCACTTACTGACTTTCATAGAAAGTAAGTCTGGGAAGAGTTGGCAGCTGGTGGTTTTTTTGTATCCAGAGTCCAAAGCATGTAATTTTCTGTTTAGTGTAAATCTGTAATTGGTAATAAGTTACAATTATATGTGGACATAAGCACTTATGTATTGCTTAAAAAATCAAAGAAATCAGTTAAAAATGCTTAACTTTTAATAGCTCGCAATTTTATTTTCTACAGTTTAATCTTCTACTGTTAAATGGCGTCTCTATTTTATGAAACAACAGTTTTATTTTTATTTTGGCTATTTAATTTAGTTTATTTTAGGCAGTCGACTTAATTTTTGAAAGCTCCAAATTGCATGTACAAGCACACACACACACACACTACTCTTCACTAACTCTTTGCACACAAAATTAGATAACGCACAGATGCAGTCGCTCATTACTTTGTAATCAGGGTTCCGACAGAATATCAGCGCTGCTGCGTGCAAGCACTTTTGACTGACACTTTCTATTATTTTAAGTTTTTTTAATTTTAATTTGTTGTCTGTGTTAGTTGAATAAAGTTTTTCTATTCTATTCTATAAGTACAAAACCATTGCAACATCCAAAATTGACATAGTTCTCGATAGTCATCGGCCGCGCGTACTCGGAATCATTAGATTCAGATCAATAGCATTAATATTTAACTAACATATTTTTATCAATAAACAGGGCGTAACATCATTCTAAATCATTTTCCAGGGGAATTTTTCACATGAAAATTTCATTTTTTTTTTAAATATTTTCTGCAGTAAATTTAAATCATTTAGTAAACAAGCGCAAAACATGAAAACCAGCAATCTGTTCCTTTAGGTATCCCATAACTCTAACGTCATATTCTATGAATAAAAATAATTTAAAAAGTCCAAGGAACATATTATGTTCTTAAATGGGTATTTTCGAAGAAATAATCAATCAAAATTAAAATCCTTCAAAATCTTTCTCCCATGAAACGAATCCTAAGTTGGTACACTTTAATTGATACTCGAAATCATTAGATTCAGATCAATAGCATTAATATTCAACTAGCATATTTTTATCAATAAACAGGGTGTAACATCATTCTAAATCATTTTCCAGGGGAATTTTTCACAGGAAAATTTATTTTTTTTAAATATTTTCTGCATTAAAATTAAATCATTTAGTAAATACATTCCATTTTTTATAAAAAAAACATGAAAACCAGCAATCTGTTCCTTTTGTTTTAACTCTAACGTCATATACTATGAATAAAAATAATTTAAAAGTCCAAGGAACATATTATGTTCTTAAATGGGTATTTTCGGAGAAATAATCAATCAAAATTAAAATCTTTCAAAATCTTTCTCCCATGAAACGAGTCCTAACTTGGTACACTTTCATTAATAATTAGTTTCAATCATTCATAATTTAGAACACGATAATTCAACGTTGTCATTTCTTACTTAACCCTCGGCATACCAGGTGAAAATTTGTAACATGCCATACAAGGTGGGGTGTGACATACCCTAACAAAATGGTCGCTGTAATCAGATGGAATAGGGGTACTGAATCATTATTGCATATTTTTGAAATTGAACATAACCTGAGCAGCACTATATAAAAAAAATTAAATAGATTAAATGGGTTGTTGAAAAAGGGTAGCGAAAATGCCATCTTCTGACTACTAATTTAGACTTGAAATTTCCCTAAGAATTGATGATTACCAATGATTGTAATTAAACTGACTAAATTTAAAAAAATTGAACAACGATGACATATTTAAATTTTTACTTCAATCTCGAGGTAGAAGTTCTTTAGTTCGCCATAATTGCATTTTGTATATGCTCAAATAACAACAACTCTAAACAAAAACGCATCTAGATCCCTAAAAAACGCACGCACCACTAAACTAATGGTACTTGCCAGTGTAAGAACGTCGCAACTTCAGCTACTGAGAGCTTCAGATTCCGCGCACGAAAATTTTTGAAAATATATCGATTATATTTTTCTCTGCCTGTGAAGATACGGGTGTACTTGCGTAAAAAACACGTAACTTATACCCCGAACATAGGTCCTTCGAGCCGGAAAAGCTTATCCTGTTAAAGTTGCTCTCGGGTTCTCGCTAGGTGGTGCTAGTAGTATTCTACAACGCGGTATCGTTTGGTTCACAGTAACTGACTATACGAAACCATGACTGTTAAAGGATTCCGAAGAACGTTGTCATTTCGTATTGCATTTTTCAAATTTTTTGAAAGTGCTGCATTCAATTAAGGTTTGTCTTCCTTTTCGTATGAGGAAGATAACCGGAAGCAGTACTTTTTATCAGAAAACGTACTTATTTATACTGTATTAGCTTTACGCCCGGGACTTCGTTCCCGTAAGAATTTCGGAAAATGATGTAGTCTATGTGTTAATCCAGGGTATCAGCTACCTCCATACCAAATTTGATCAAATTTAGTTCGGCCAATCTTGAGTTATAAGTGGTGTAACTAACACAACTTTGTTTTATATATTTAATAGATAGATGTAAAAAAAATCCCTATTGGAATGATTAGGACTGTACGTAAATAATGATAATGGCATATCTTCTTCACTTCATAAAAATATAGGAAGACCAATACATTCTTAATGAATTTTGGTTACCAAATTTAAATACAAAAATAAATGTATTAGAAAGAAAACATGTAACTACTATTATTATTGAAATACATTTTTTCTGTGCTTGGTCGTAACTGGGCCAGTGACGCTTGCTGATCTCAACCAATCAGTGAGGTCAAGCAACGTACACAGAGGCAGAGAACCTGATCGGTGACCAAAAGTGGCAATTTATCACGAGCGTTTCCGTGTTTCGGAGCGCACGTTAAGCTGTCGGTCCCGGCTGTTGTCGATTGACTACAGTCGTTAAAACCAAGTCAGAGGCCTCTGAGGTTTGAAAACTCTGACACCAGGGTTAGTCAAGTTCGCTACACACTTGACTATACCTACACAATAAGAAGAAGAAGAAGTAAGTCTTGATCACCGATAAAAAGTCTTTGTGTATATTTATGGCAATAACTATAGTTTTTTAGTCAATAAATTTGCGCTGTTACTTTTTCTAGGCGCTTTTATATTTTTTTATGCCTTTATACCCGAAGAGAATGAAAACTTAAGGAAATCCTTCAATGTTGCTGAGTGTAGAGTAATGGAAAAATAGTTAACAAGGAAATTTGTAACTTGATTTGAAAACAGCAGAAACTTTTAGACTATTACTTTAAATAAATATAATAATAATAAACGCTACACACTCAAAGGCCCACACAAAGGTTTTCACTTGCATCGTGGGTCCCTCGGAACATACATAAAGACAAACACAAACACCCATCACCCGAGAACAAACATCTAACACAAATATTTGCCCCGACTGGGATTTGAACCCAAGACTGCGATCAAGACGCAGCGCAGCTCATTACTAACACTCAATCAAAATATCCGTCAAACTATATTAAGTACATTTATAATTAAGTACTCTTATCAGCCCATATCCGTCCCCACCGAGGGGCACGGGCCTCCCTTCGAAACACGAAGGGGATTTAGGCCATAGTCCACCACGCTGGCCCAATGCGAATTGGTGGACCGCTCGTCTTTCGAAAATGAATTTTCTTGGACGGACGGGTTTCATCACGATGTTTTCTTTCACCGTTGAGCAAGTGATAATTAGAAATCCGAATTTAGTTTAGTACAGGCCCGCACCAGGATTTGAACCCACGACCTTCGGATTACAAGTCTGGCTCATTACCAACTGGGCTGTCACCGCTTTCATAATTAAGTACATTTACCTGTTATGTCCTGAATTGTTCGCTCCCTGTTTTTCGTAAGTACTAGGAAGTTTTATCTGATTTATTATATTTTTATTTTATTGTCGTCTTGAAATATGAACGTTGTGTACACTTATGGCGAACATATAACCAATGGTGTAGTAGAATATTTTTATTTTTAACTGAAATATAAAATTATCGGGAAAAAAGCCTATGTTACTCAGAGATAATGTAGCATCCTAATGATTCTGCATAACCCCGGGGTCCCTATCAGAGGCATGCAGGAACGTAAGAAGTCTTGCGTGCTTCTAGCTAGTCCAAACAATATCACGCACAATGGTCCAATTGACAGGCTAAGACCGGAA
This sequence comes from Aproaerema taeniolella, assembly GCA_949987775.1. Classification (NCBI taxonomy): domain Eukaryota; kingdom Metazoa; phylum Arthropoda; class Insecta; order Lepidoptera; family Gelechiidae; genus Aproaerema; species Aproaerema taeniolella. The sequence continues at coordinate 13,908,428 of OX465264.1, forward strand.
AACGCCCGACAAACATAACATATCGTAATGGTGAAATAATAAATTTATTTCTGTAGGCCGTGGGTAAATTTTTCATACTTAAGTGCCCAATGATCTTTTTTTTGGATATCTATACATTTTCACGAGATAACGTACCCAGCAGTGAGACAAAACGTAGCCTAAGGGCTGAAAATCAGTGTTGCCAATCTGAAAAACAGACTGACAAAAATCGCTGATTTTTTTACTCACTGCAGCATCCATACGCAAATTAATCTGTTATATTGTTTGTATTTTTGTTTATTTTAAATGTGTGTTTTTTTATGTCATTTGTGATCGTCTAAATGTTTGTATCTGTGTGCTGCATGGTAAAATAAACGTTTTATTATTATTATTATTAAGTCCTTTCCCAAGTCTAATCTATATTTGTACCAATCATCAAAATCAGTTCAGTCGTTTAGGCGTGAAAGCGTAACAGACAGACAGAGTTACTTTTGCATTTATAATATTAGTAGGCATAATAAGTAGGATTCTGCAATATAGAGTTTACACATATACATACATACTACTACTGTAAAGATAGCGATGACTGATTGCTTAGTTAGTTAATTACTTAGTAGCACTGAGTAAACTTGTTTATTTATTTGTAAACATCCACATCTGTTTCTGTTAGCATCTACTTCCTTTTTTTTTTTACTTAACCTGTGAATAGTGTTGTTGGTTGTGTTTAATTTAGCCTTTAATTGTAAGACTATCTTATATCAACTTCTGTACACAGCTGTTTTCTATCTACACTAATATTATAAAGAGGAAAGATTTGTACCTATTTTTGTATGTTTATATGTTTGTAATGAATAGGTTCAAAAAGTACTGGACCGATTTCAAAAATTTTTTCACCATTAGGATACAACATTATCCCTGAGTAACATAGGCTACATAATTTCCATGAATTCCCACGGGAACGAAGTCCCGAGCGGGATGCTAGTTCCAAATAAACAAAAAAATAATATGCTAAACACTGTTCGGCAAGACGTATTAAAAACAATCGTAGTAAGTAGGTCGTAAAAACGTGTTAAGGGATATTTCGGTGCACGCATCTGAAAACCAGATAACTTATCGTTTTTTTAAGGAAACAGGAGTGTATTTAGATAGAGAGATAGATAGATAAAACCTTTACATAACTGACACATTACACACAATTACAAAAACTAAAAAAATAAAAAATAATAAAGTAAAACATTTGTATCTTAACGATTAATTAAAATTAATGTGTTTGGAAGAGTATAGTGTGTGTTTGAGAGTGAGTAGGAATGTGTGTGTGTGTGTGAGAGTGTGTGTATGTGTTTGTGTGAGTGATTGGTGTTGCGTGTATCGTGTCAGTGAAAATGGCGCTGGCTCAGCATTTGTTGTGGTAAGAAACCACAACACTGTTATTCTGCCAGGACCTAAGTGGACGGAGGCGCTCTCTGCGCGCGTGTGCATGTTACTGTGTAGTATTTATGACGTATGTATTTAATGAATATAATAAAAATAGTAGATAAATAAAAAAAATTAAGTAAAAACCGTATGTTGTAAATAATAATAAAGATTGTAAATATTGTATTTGGTTTACTATTCCCCATTTCTTTCCATGGATATCGTAAACACCTCAATTTGTTCTGAATCTGAGGTGGCATTATATGGTCTGATGCGGTGTGTTAGGCTTTGTGAAGGACCGTCTGGTTCGCAACCACCCTCCTACCGAAGTCCGACGCCAAACAGCTTGCTGTGTTCCATCGGTGCGTAGGAGTACCAGTACCTTACAGGCATTTTCTGGGTTAATTCGCTCCATCGTCGACCTCATCTATGAGGATCAAGATTGAGGTCAAGAGTTAATCCATTTTTTTTTTAACAGGCCATATGCGTCCCCACCGAGGGGCACGGGCCTCCCTTCGAAACACAAAGGGGATTTAGGCCATAGTCCACCACGCTGGCCCAATGCGGGTAGGTGGACCGCTCGTCTTTCGAAAATGATTTTTTCTTGGGCGGACGGGTTTCATCACGATGTTTTCCTTCACCGTTGAGCAAGTGATAATTTGAAATCCGTACATAAATCCGAAAAGACGAATTTAGTGGTACGGGCCCGCACTAGGATTTGAACCCTCGACTTTCGGGTTACATTACAAGTCTGGCTCATTACCAACTGAGCTATCACCGCTTAACTATTCAAAAAGTAAATCATTTCTTTATTTCCTTTGCTCTGTCGACCGCTTTTTAAAATCCTTCCACCCAGGTAAAAGTGTTTGATAGACAAATACCTCATGAAACGGCACAAAAAATACTTATATTTATTTAGGTAAGTACAACAAACAACAAACTTCCGTTGCGCCGGCTGGCGGCGGGAGCCGGAGACTCGGGGCACGAAGAATGAAGAAAACAATTAAGCTGGATAACATTTATTTCATTACATCAACACTTAAAACCTTATAAGTTAATTTATTACAAAAGCATAAAAACAATATACTATGAACGGGCATGCGCCTGCGACGGAAATTCAGATCGATCTCTGTCATTCCAGCGAATGGCAGCTAAAAGTGTTTAATTTCGAATTTAGATTTAGAATACCAAAACTGACGGGGAAAAAATGTTGCAAAAAGAGAATGGAGAAGTAGGATGAAGACGAGGCGCATGCCGCCTCGTTACACCATGCTGGACTTTTTTATTATTATAATAAGATGGGTTAACTCTTGACCTCAATCTTGACCATAAGGTCAAAGATGAGGTTGACGATGGAGCGAGTTAACCCAGAAAATGCCTATAAAGGCACTGGTTCTCCCACGCACCGACGGAACACAGCAAGCTGTTTGGCGTCGGACTTCGGTAGGAGGGTGGTCGCGAACCCGACGGCCCTTTACAGAGCCTACCACACCGCATGAGACCATAGGATGACACCTCAGATTCAGAAAAAAATGAAGTGTCGTTGCCTGGGATGGATTACTAGGAGGCAGGTCTCATTTGTGTTTCCTTAGTCGCCTCTTACGACACCCACGGAAAGAGATGGGGTGGTGTTATTCTCAACCGATCACCACACGGTTGGACTGGGAGTAAAAGAAAAACTTAGAATGTACCAGCTGCCAACTCTTCTCAGGCATACTGTGAAAGTCATAAGGACACGAGAGTTTTGGTATTGTGGGCGAAGGCTGACAACCTCTTACTACTATACATCATGTTTCATCTAAAAACCCTCAAAAATTTATGTATATTTTATATCAAATATTAGGTACTATAACGTTCCAACCGGGACTTCGGAAATTCAAGAAAATTATGTAGCCTATGTTAATTCAGGGTGTCAGCTACCTCCTAACCTCAGAGTTTCTTGCCTGTTCTTCTCTGAGGAAGACTACACCTTTGCGAATAAGCGTAGAGTCAGTAGGGTCAAAGAACGAATGCGTATATATGTATTTAAATCGTTTAATGTATTTCATTGTAATCTTGACTTGTTTTAAGTGACATCCTGAATGTCCTATAAAATAAAAAAAATTCTATTCTGTTCTATTCCTCACCAAATTTAATAAAAATTTGTGCAGCCGTTTGAGTGTGAAAGACTAACAAACATATATACATACATCCACACATACAAATTTTCGCGTTAGTAATATTAGTAAAGAAGTAAGGATATCACAATTTCTGAGTACAAACCATTACGGTCGTAAATTTCTCTTCACTACATTTATAGCTTTATCAATCTGAAGTTGATTTGTAAGGAATGGGTTTTACAGATGTATAAACTTTCCTACTTACTTCCTTCCACGCTGGACCGGGAGAATGTGCCAGCTGCCAACTCTTCCCAAGCATTTTGTAGAGCCAGTAAGAGGACGTGTGAGTTTTGCTGTTTTTTTTTGGTTTTTTTTATATTATAAGATTGGTTAACACTTGACCATCTTGACCAAGGTCATAAATGAGGTCGATGATGGAGCGAGTTAACCCAGAAAATACCCATAAGGCACCGGTACTCCCACGTACCGACGGAACACAGCAAACTGTTTGGCGTCGGACTTCGGTAGAAGGGTGGTCGCGAACCAGACAGCCCTTTACAGAGCCTACCACACCGCATGATACCATAGGACGACACCTCAGATTCAGAACAAATTAAGGTGTCGTTGCCTGATCATGCAAACGGCATCATGTTCTGCTTATCCCGTTATAGGGATCAAAGAAATAGAAATCCGATAAAGCGAATTATGAATGTAGAAAATAAATAATAAACGATAGACACTCAAAGGCCCACACTAAGGTTTTCCCTTGTGTCGAGGGTCCCTTGGAACACACATAAAGACAAACACAAACACCCGAGAACAAACATCTGCTTTTTACACAAATGTTTGCCCCGACTGGGGATCGAACCCAGGACCCGACGATCAAGAGGCAGCGTCACTACCACTCGACCAAACCGGCCGTCAAGCGAAAGAGATGTGTTTAAATCGTAGCAAGTGGCAATCTGTGGTCACTGCCTACACCAATGGGACAATGTCCTGAGCTTATGTATGTATGTATGTATGCGTCTCGCCTCGTAGTGGCACTGCTTCTTGATCGAGGGTCCTTGAATCGATTCTCGTCGCTGGCGATCCTGCGTGTTCGTGTCTGTCTTTGTGTATGTTCCAACGGACTGTAGCGTGGCTCAGAGGAAGCAACCGGAAATCAAGCTGATATGGAGTCAAGAAAAAGTCACAGAATTACTATTTAGAAAAACTTAACTCACGCGGCTGAAGATATATACAAAACGCGCCAAAAGCTGCGAATCAGTTTGATTATATCGAAAATTTCGCTACAGGCGTATAACTAGTGGGCCTTTGAGTGTATAGCGTTTTTTTTAATAGGGATGTGGGGACAAAAAGTATGTTTTTACTTTGATAAATAATATTCCTGCCTGCTTTTTAGAGTTCCGTACCCAAAGGGAAAAAACGGGACCCTATTACTAAGGCTCCGCTGTCCGTCCGAGTGTCCGTCCGTCCGTCCGTCCGTCCGTCTGTCACCAGGCTGTATCTCATGAACCGTGATAGTTAGACAGTTGAAATTTTCACAGATGATTTATTTCTATTGGTCCTATAACAAAAAATACTAAAACCAGAATAAAATAAATATTTAAGGGGGCTCCAATACAAAAACTGAGATTTTTTTGCTCGTTTTTATAGATAAGTCTGTCCGAGGCTGTATCTCATGAACCGTGATAGTTAGACAGTTGAAATTTTCACAGATGATGTATTTTGGTTTTTGCCATAACAAATACTAAAAAGTAGAAAAAAGTGTTTTTTTTTGCCGTTTTTATAGAGATAATGGTTTGTATGGAGTCCGACTCGCACTTGGCCGGTTTTATAGGTAATGGTACGGAATCCTTCGTGCGCGAGTCTGACTCGCACTTGCCCGTTTTATTTATCAAACGCCAGATATATTTGACGGCCGGTTCCGTCGCTGCCACTTAACCAGCAGGTCCTGGGTTCGATTCCCAGTCGGGGCAAATATTTGTGTAAAAAGCAGATGTTTGTTTTCGAGTCATGGGTGTTCCTGTCTGACATTATTTGTGTTCCGAGGGGCCCAAAATATAAGGGAAAACTTAAGTGTGGGCCTTAGACAGTGTAGCGTTTATTTATTTAAAAAAAAATACTTTTTTACAACAGTAAAAACAAATAACACATTTCTACGTATTTCCATGTACCTAAAGTCCATACGTCCGTTTCAAAAGACAAATACTGAATTTAACTCCACTGTTTCAGTTTAACTCGGTCTGCAAACAGGCGCGGACTGCGAGCAGGTGCATTCAATGACATAGAAACAGCGTGCAGGTTGTTGTTTACTAGAAGTGTTATAACAACTTGTCTTTTTACTAGGTACCTACTACAGAATTTTCAGTATTCAGGATAGATATAAAATTTATTCACTCATAAAACATGACACGATACAAAACAAAACAAAGGGTAAAAGTAAAAAAACTTTATTAATAAAACGGGCAAGTGCGAGTTGGACTCGCGCACGAAGGGTTCCGTACCATTACCTATAAAACCGGCCAAATGTGAGTCGGACTCTATAAACACCATTATCTCTCTAAAAAACGGCAAAAAATTCACGTTTGTTGTATGGGAGCCCCCTTAAATATTTAATTTATTGTACTTTTTAGTATTTGTTGTTATAGCAGAAACCAAAATACAATGACATCATCTTTGAAAATTTCAACTGTCTAACTATCACGGTTCATAAGATACAGTCTCGGACAGACTTATTCCAGAAAAAAAACATTTTTTTCTCAGAATTTAATTCTGAATCCAATGCAACAAACGTCATATTTTTAAGAGACCCGGAACTTTTTTTCGCAGAAAACTCATTTCTCGACTAGACTATAATATCTTGTAGTAAATACATTGTATAATAAGAAGGTTGCCATCAAAAATATTGTGTATCTGAAAATAGGTCAAAAATGACTTGCAAAAAACGTACAAATTGCAGCGGATAACCCTCCCAGCGTTAACACACCTTATCTAAACGAGTTCATTTTTCTGAGGAATTTAGTCAGGGCCCCCATTCTGTAACATAAGTTGTGGTCGCCATTTTATCCGTTCAGATGGCGAAATTGAGAACGATCCTTTCATACATCTAACGACGGCTGCTTTGACTGGTGGCGCCAACGCTAAATGAATTTCTAGTTGTTAGGTAGTTGACATCTTTACGTTGGCGGTGGCTCTGCTGGTCGGGTTGGTTGTTAATTAAATAGTTCTCAATTTTGCCACCTGAACAGATAAAATGGCCTACATTCCATCGACACACAACTTAAGTTACAGAATCGGGGCTCAGGTCATTAAGATAGTATCGCGTATATTGTCGGCATTTAACGACAGGCCTTGAAGGAATTTTGGATAAATATTGGCTAATATATTAGGAAGGGGTAGCTGGGTTGATAAATATATGCGCATAACTAATTCATAATTGCAGGGATACTGTAAATAATAGGTTTTAACTAATCAAATTGGCGATGTATTTAAGCGCTCGTAGCCCAGTGGGCCTCGCTGATCTCAACCGATCAGTGAGGTTAAGCAACGTACAGAGGCAGGGAACCTAATGGGTGACCAAAGTTGCAATTTATCACGAGCGTTTCCGTTCTTCGGAGGGCATGTTAAGCTGTCGGTCACGGCTGTTGTCGATTGATTTCAGTCGTCAATACCAAGTCAGAGGCCATTGTGCGGTTTGAAAGCTGTGACAACAGGGTTAGCCAAGTTCGCCACTCACTTGACTATACCTACACGATAAGAAGAAGAAGGCGATGTATTTTTATTTTTTATCGTTCAAACAAAATTTTTAAGTTCATCCGTAACAAGAAAATACGTTCTTTTGTACGAGACAAAAATGAATACCATTTTTATTTGAAACTCAAATTGGATATTCATTTTTTTTCTATACAAAATTTTAATGTATTTTCATGTTTTATGCTGGACTGGGAGTGAAAGAGAAATATATAATGTGCCAGCTACCTACTCTTCCCAGGTATACAGTAAAAGTCTGTAAGTGGGATGCGAGAGTTTTGCTGTATAATGGGCGAAAGGCTGACCATCTCTCACCATTATACAACTTGTTCCATCTGATAACCCTCACAATTTGTGTCAAACGTGGCGTCTAGTGGTTAAAGATTATAGACGTAAGCGTATGTATGTATGTATGTATGTATGTTTTATGATATGACAGTGCTCTTCCACACAAAAAGTGAGACTCCCTGGTTTGTGGATGGCTATTCCACTCCACTTTGTGGATGGATCTCATAGCAATACTTGCAAGTCATTGCATTCCACAAACGGCAAAAGTGCAGAAAATTAAAATCTTACTCGTATTTGCAGACTACCTCGCCCGGATTGTGGAATACAATGGCTACAACAGTCAACGACTGTCTTATGATAAGTCATATTAATTATGTCCACGAACTCGTTTAGAGACAAACCCGCTAGGGCTTATCGAAACCTAGATTAATAAAATGTATGTTTTGATTTTTTTATTAAAAAAAAACTAACCATGGCGTCCACTGCAATGATAATGGTGAAAACTGTATCCGTCCAGGTGTGGTTTTAATAGTTTTGAATTTTGCCACCAGAAGTGATACAAAATAACTCAAAAATAAAGCTTGTATCAACCCCGACATTCTATTGATTATAACTTTCAATTTTGATTGCTGATTCTTACATTACAGGCACTTTAAGTAAGTGTTCCTAATAGAATCACCCGTTTTACCCGTGTGGTGATCGGTTGAGAATAACACCACCCTATCTCTTTCCGTGGGTGTCGTAGGAGGCGACTAAGGAAACATAAATGAGACCTGCCTCATAGTAATCCATCCCAGGCAACGACACTTCATTTTTTTTTTCAGAATCTGAGGTGTCGTCTTATGGTCTCATGCGGTGTGGTAGGCTCTGTAAAGGGCCGTCTCGTTCGCGACCACCCTCCTACCGAAGTCCGACGCCAAACAGCTTGCTGTGTTCCGTCGGTGCGTGGGAGTACCAGTTCCTTTATAGGCATTTTCTGGGTTAACTCGCTCCATCGTCGACCTCATCTTTGACCTTATGGTCAAGATTGAGGTCAAGAGTTTACCCATCTTATAATAAAATAAAATAAAAACAATTAATTGAAAAAATTTAATAAAATTATAAAAAACTAGTTTCTGATTTATTCCTTTGTATTCACCCAATAACATATCTGGATGCTAAATTTGAACTTTCTAGGTAACCTGGAACTGGATTATAGTTTTGATCTATATCTAGGTCAGTGATAAAAATGACGATTTTTGGACGTTAATATCCTAATAACGGTTTCAGGTGTGTTTATGAAATTTGGAGGATGTTTATGTGTAATAGTTTTTGAGTTATGAGGGAGTCTAAAGTGGTTCCAAATGGTTCGTGTAATTTTTTTAAATTTTATTTATTTAACTTAATGCACTAAAAGTACATGGGCGGACTTAATGCCTAATGGCATTATCTACCAGTCTACCTTAGGGTGATTGGGAGATGTACGTGTTAGGTGCATATCACAAATATATGAAATTACTTTATTAACTATAAAACTACACTAAGAAAAAAGGAAAATAACTGTTATACCTACTAAATATATAATCAAATGCATACTTGTACTTACATAAAGTAATTATAATAAATATACATACATACAATATGAATATATATATATAACTATAATAGATATATAAAAACATAATATAAGAATGAAGAAGTCAGCTTGAATCATATAACAGCTTCAAAAAGTGACACCGTACTCTGTGTTTGAAGGAGTTACACGCGTCAAACTTATAACACCCCTCATTGATATTGGAGGTTAATGAAAATATGATCGATATTAAATAAATAGTCATTTTGCATAAATACTTCACAAGACTGCAGCTTCACACCTTTCCGAAACTTCCGCCGTGTGGTGATCGGTGAAGAATAACACCACCCCATCTCTTTCTGTGGGTGTCGTAATAGACAATTAAGGAAACAAAAATGAGACTTGCCTGCTATCCATCTTAAGCAACGACACCTCAGTTTGTTTCAAATCTGAGGTGGTCTCATGCGGTATGGTAGGGCTCTGTAAAGGGCCGTCTGGTTCACGACCACCCTCCTACCGAAGTCCGATGCCAAACAGCTTGCTGTGTTCTGTTGGTGCGTGGGAGTACCAATGCCTTAATTGACATTTTCTGAATTAACTCGCTCCATCGTCGACCTCATCTATGACCTTGGTCAAGATTGGGATCAAGAGTTAACCCATCTATACTAATATACAAAGAGTAAAGATTTGTATTTTTATATGTAACGAATAAACTAACTACTGGACCGATTTTAAAAATTCTTTCACCATTAGGATGCTACATTATCCTTGAGTAACATTGGCTACATAATTTCCTTAATTCCAACGGGAACGAAGTCCCGAGAGGGATGCTTATCTCATAATAAAATAAAATAAAAAAATTCTAAAATAGACGAGGTCACTTCAAGCTGCAACTCTCGACGTCCTTAACCCAGAGCTGTTGAACGTGAAGTCGCTTGCGAATGAACAGATTCGCGTGCTTTTGTCTGTAGAGTGAATTATGTAGTAATGACGTCATAGTGGACTGATGAGCGCGCTTGTGTCGCAATTAGGACTGTTGGAGTGTAGGTGAGGGGTAGACGTATACTATGCGAATAATAACTCTAAAATTTTAAAAAAGTATAACCCCCATATCGCTTATAACTTTCATAACTCTTAAGTAATCGCTTATAACGATGAGGATATTTAGGGCCTTACCACAAAAAAACAACGGGTTGCACTCCGGGAGTGCCGGCAGAAGTGAAAACTTGAACATTAACGTTGTGCACAAAAAGAGTCCGTTATTCTTTCAAGATTCGAACCTCGACCTTACAATCTGGCAACTTTTCCACTCGACCAAACTGTCTACTTTAAATGCAGTAAAATAGTCTATCGGTATTTGCGCACTATGTGCGAATAATCGTTGACATCTGTCACAGAGATAACTTAACCATAGGGCTGACATCCGTCCGGTTTTCCACCCATACTTCAAAAGTACACAACGCTGCTAAAAAAGTTTTCATTTAAAAAAAGGTGGCAATCCTATCCTACGTATTTTCATCTGACGATCTGACGCGGATTCATCGCGAGTTAAACATTTTTTCCCCATACTGAAAGTGCTCAACGCCGCTAAAGAAGTTTTCAAAGAGAGAGTGTATATATATATATATATATATATTTTATATATATATATATAGAGTGTATATATATATTTTATATATATATATATAGAGTGTATATATATATATATATATATATATATATATATATATATGTATGTCTACTAAAGTCAGAAGTGGAAATTCAAACATTTAAACTCAATCGCTTGCTCACTTTTACTTAAAATTTATTAAAACACATTTTATCTTTATTGTTTTCAAAATCAACATTGCACGATTCCTCCATTATTGCCCGATTGTATTTTGTTTTTTCATCTGTCATTCACAAGTTTAAACAGGCTCTATATTTAAATCAAACAGTCTTTACAGCCAGAATTACAAACGTTATACAAACTCCTTTGTGATTTTAAATTAATCCAATTAACTAAACCTTTATATGAATGGGATAATAATACATAGCAAAGGTATATTTAACATAAGAAAAGCCTATACGGAACAATGACGCTAATACTATGTATGTGCTTTAGCGATTGTATGTGTTTTATAGTTTTACTAGCTTTCCGCCCGCGGCTCCGCTCGCGTGGACTTTCAATTTTTTTTAAATAAAAATATCATATGTTACTTCTAGTACCTCCGAAAATATGTGTACAAAGTTTCATGATGATCTGTTGATTAGTTTTAGCGTGAAAGCGTAACAAACATCCCTACTTTTCATAGTTTATACTTTTTAAAAGTATTTTTGTTTTATAGTCATAAGTCAGTTTAAGACGATATATTATGTGGTGTTTGATGTGTTTTTGTTAAGCAATTATTATATGCCACAGAAAGACACACAGATCATACACTGACACGCACATCAAACTTGTAAGTATTGAATAATATGTAGTAGGTACAGCACTAGCTATGGCACATCACTACGTATTTGTAATCTATGAACGCCTCTAGATTATCTCTGCCCTGAAATGTAATGTGTATTGTTTGGGAAATAAATGCTCTGCAATTAATGAAGATAAAAATAGTTTAATTCAAGTTAAAACCTCATCAATAAGACCCCTCTTTCTGTGTCAGGGTTTAAAAATAAACACAGTCCGCTAGTTTCGGTACCCATCAGTTCACCAATCTTTTATTCCAGTGGTCCCAAAAGATGATTTATTTTAAGCATTGCCGTCACAAACAACGTAGTTTATGGTATACCCTGAAACAAAATGGGATTCAAGGGTAGCAGAGCATCATAAAACTGTGTCTAGGCAGTGCTGAATTTAGTACTCTTGCTGTCCTAGTAATAATATAATTTTTACCAAAGATGGACCTGGCAGTGAACCTCAGTGTCAACACTTGTCACCCAAATGACAACAAAACCATCACAATAGGGATAGGGAATATGTATGTATTTTTCAATGATATTATATGTTACTTATCGTAACTAAATTGGCAGTTTACGGCAGCGACGCGTTGCCACTTCGTAATTGCCTGCAGGCATATGTAACGTCAGTTGCCTGCTTGACATTAGGGTAGTGTGAAAGTCATTCAAAATAGTGAAATTTACTATTAAAAATTGTGTATCACGGTCCGAAAAGGATGATAATGCAAGTGGCGTTACTTTTCACAAATAAATTTGCATAAGTTTGATCATATTGTCTAAAATTACATCAGAAAACAAAATAAATATATCGTGCATTATTTTTGCCATCGGTGTTGCAAGTAAAACGATTTAAATTTTTCCCCTTTTTTTGGGAGTTTAAGGGAAAAAGATATGAGACATTAACAAGGTAACTATGTAAGTTTCTATTTACATAGTTACCTTGCTAATGACTCAGATGTTTTTTTAACTAGCTTTTTAAATAAAAAAAGCTGTCATTTTTCATATCAAAATCCGTTTACAGCTATCTCCTACTAATAGCTTTTCTAAATATTTTCAATGTACAGACACGCTCCCGTTACAGTTTTATGACAGTTTCTATTGAAAATTTTATTAAATTCTATTCAGAATATACAACATTAATCACACCAAAGTAATTAAATACATTTATTCATTCATTTTGGGGAAATTATTTCTCACCACTGGCAACTCTGTCCGTTTTCATGACAGCTATTATCTTATCTCACTTCACCGGTAATTAGTTAACCAGTGGAAGAAACGAGACAAATATAGTTTACTTTGGCAAAATATATCGGTTTCAAAGCTACGTCTTTTGAACTATCAAGTGGTTATGCGTTTCTGAGAAACGTTTGTAAGACGTTACTACTCTAGTATTTATAAGCTCACTGGTATTTTTTTATATTTTTGTTAAATAACTTATTTAATAAGCTAATACAAAATGTAAAAAATTGAAAAATATATATTTTTATCTTTTTTTTTTACTGTAATTAAACTTTATTAAAATTTTGGTTTCATTTCACTGTTTTTTAATGTATTTCGACTAAAGTTTCAACTAATTTATCATGGAACAACATTATATCTATAGAACGGTCTAAAAAAACAAATTGAACACATCAACACAGTCTAGAGATATTGCGCGATTATTTACACAAAAGAGATCTGTTTGAGAAGCTATAAAACCATTATAAAACCATACTCGAGGTACATGGAGGGCTATAATAATCAGACGAGCAAGTGCTAACTCTGAATTTTCAATTATAGTCAATACATTTTGTTTTACTTGAAATTTGTGAAAACTCGACGGAAACGAAAACGAAAATGCACTTTTTGCTTGCTTTTTGTAAGAAAATAGTAGAATTTACGCAATTTGTTTTTCATTTTCGTCACATTTTCACAAATTTCAAGTAAAACAAAAGTTATTGATTATATTTGACAGCACCAGTCGGGGCAAACATTTGTGTGAAAAGCAGATGTTTGTTCTCGGGTCATGGGTGTTTGTGTTTGTCTTTATGTGTGTTCCGAGGGACCCACGACACAAGGGAAAACCTTAGTGTGGGCCTTTGAGTGTGTAGCGTTTATTTATTTATTTACTTGCTCGTCTGAAAGTTATAGCGTTACATGTATCTCGAGTATGCTTTTGTAGTTTCTCAAACATACCTCTTTTGTATGAAAAATCGTACAATATCCCTGCCCTAGACCGTGTTGATGTTTATACAATACAATACAAGTATTAATTAATTTAAACTCTGACGTCATATTCACTTTTACCAATATAATAGCAACACTTTTCGGTTATTTGAACTTACCGCAGTTTTTCTGCATTTTTAAAACATTAATTTCTGACTCAAAAATAAATTAAGTATAATCAAAAATATTCAAATAAACATAACTGTGAAGTTCAAAAAATAATTTTAAATAAATTTGACTGATATTTGAAGTATATGCATATTCCCTAATACTGACCCCTTGAATGATGACTCCGACACTATGCCTCAGAATACTGCAGGCCGAGTACGATAGTGACAGCGCCGCGATAACCCCGCGGTCCTATGTCAAAATGTCAACATTGACAACGCCATAGGGCGAGCAAGCCTTTGCGCGAGACCCTCGCGCAATCAAAGTGAAGTTTCAGCGTGAGCCGAGCGCGAGTTTGTCGTTATCGTGCTAGAGCTGCTGGTAGCCGAAACGTCCTAAAGATTTTGCACCTAGTCCAGCGTAAGGCAACTATGTATTTATCTACTTTTAATTTGATGCTTCAATACGAAACATAATAGAAGCACCTAGTTTAATTTACAACGTATTGTTCGGAACTAAAACGGTTCATGATTGTTCTCTACAGGGATAATTAGGTGGTATTTTAATAAGGCTTTCAGGGTTTTAGGGGTATAAGGGCGGGTAATTTGGGGTAAGCTGATAAGCTTTGGTTTTCGGATAGTGGAAGTTGGTAGGCGTGAGGCTTAGGCGTAAAGTTGGTAGTTTTGGGGCAATATCTTCCCTGTCTATGCTAAACTATTTCTGACATGTTATGAGAGTAGTTAACTCCTGACAAAAAAAGGGGGGAGCTATAAGTTTGACGTGTGTACAATAATAAATACAAAAATGGGTTCTTAAACAGAATAGCCGCATACCGATAGCTCAAATAATAATTGCAAATCTAAAGTAGCAGGTTGTAAGGGTAAACTGCATTATAAGCGGCCGTTCAGGTGTAAAGATCCTCGTATATAACCACTCAATGAGGCTCTCTGGACACATAAAAACACGTTTTTATTCGTTTTCGCTTAGTGCACTATACCCCAAAAAACTCTGGGGTTTTCCATCGGTTCCTGTTAACTAAATGCTTTTTAATTCGTAGGTAAATGTGTCTGAACATAGATTTATTTATTATGTATAATATGTAGTATTATAATAAGCAGTATATTTATATATTTGTCAATATATATATTTATTTATGTGTATATTATGATGTATAATTATGTTAATATTTGTATATTGTAGAAATATGTTCATATGTTTAATTTCTTATTTTTTTATTAATTAATTAATTCGTAGCAAATGCAAACATTATTTCGTTGTAACCCGCACCACATCTGTTTCTCTCTTGCCCTCTCTAAGGTAGACTCGAAGAGATCCCTTCAGGGATAAGTCCGCCTTTGCATATCTATGTATCTTTTGTATTAGTCTATAAGAGTTTGCAATAAAGAGTTTACATATATACATACATAACCCAATACGCATGAGGCTAACCTGGGCCCTGATTCAGTAACTTGTGTGTCGATGGAATGGAGGCCATTTTATCTGTTCAGATGGTGAAATTGAAAACTATTACATTTTCAGATAAAATAGCCTCCATTCTATTAATACACAACAAAAGTTACAGAAACGGAGCCCGCGTCCCCTTCACTGTTTCTAAGGAAACCCTTGCTTTGCGGTAGGGATGTACTCGTATATAGATTAATGAAGGAAGTTTTTTGGGTTCTGAAGTTCTAAAACACGCTAAGACAGCGTTGAAAGGCATTTCACAAAGTGGATCTACGATCTGGTAAAGATTGTGGGAAGCCGCTGGATGCGAGTGATCGATGTGAAACGCCTTGCCCATCTAGCGATTGATATGAAAATGGCTCTAATAAGCAGATTAATTTTAAAGAGCCGATCGGAACAACAATTATGAGGTATGTAGGTATAATAACATTAATAACAACTGAGCATCTATTATGTACATACAAGTATTCTTTGAAATTTCCAAGGTGGGTATTTTAGGAATATTTTCACGTGCAAAGTGTTTTTTCTGTATTTTTTCGAAGTGTGGGCCATTAGTGTGAAGGCTAAATTGGTCGTTTCAACGCCCACGACGGATTGGTTTTTCGATACATATATGTTTGTGTTAGGTAAAAATAAATCAATCTTTTTGATGCAAAGAATAACAATTCCAAACGAAATGGAACGAAAATAACGCTAAAACGTTAAAAACAAAACTGACTTCAATACCTTACCTTGCATTTATTTCTTTCAAAGTTTAAACTCGACATTAAAGTCTATATAATTGCTATAGCAAAAACCAGTAGCCAGGAGGCTGTTTTATTAGATGAAATCGATTACGATCATTGGTAGATTACTTACCTACGTGTTTATAGGGTCCAAGACCTCCATGGGACCCCGGAGCAGAATACCAATGTTTTGTCCGTTGGAAAAAGCTTATGCTGAGCTATGGCCTTATAACAATTAATGTGTATTTGTACTTCTGATTGTTTTGAATGTTGTGTGTATGTTTTAAAGCAATGAATACATTCTTTGTCTGTCTTTGTCTGAGTTTAAAATTCATAATTGAGTTTAAACCAATAAATTTCTTACATATAAAGAATGGGTTCGCTCTTGACTATAATTTAACTCAAAGTAAAGACGCGGTTGAGGATAGCGAGCTCACCCAGAAGAAGTTATAAGAGCTCGGAACTTCAGACGCAGGCAGAGAATTCCATTCCTTGGCAGTCCGTAATGCAAAAGATGAAAACAGGGCTTACTACGTGTCCGTACAATCTTGATGAGGCAAGCGTGGTACCCCGCAGTGCGTCTTCAAGTCCAATAGAAGAAAGGGGCAGACGGAATGACCTGGTTCAGCTCCTGTGCACACTCCCCGAATTACATGTCATCATAACAAAAACACAGTAATAAGAACTATAATAATTAAATAATTAAGTCTAATAATAATTAGAACACAATCTTAGGCTAGCTAGGCGCTCTAACTTCACAATTGTCTGAGAACAAAGGTATACCATAATCATTTAAAGTAATTTACGAAACGCTGAAAACCTCTTAGTGAAATGAAAATATTAAACAGATGGCACTTTTTTTCTAGTCGTACTTTTTTAGTAAATCGTATTTAACGTGAAATTTACTTTTATAACGATTACAACAAATTAATTCTATTATGAAGAGGTAAAATATTATTTGTAATCTCAGACTGTTACAATAATCGAACAAAGTATGCAGGGCCCTGATTCTGTAACTTCAATTGTGTGTCGATGGAATGGTCGCCATTTTATCCGTTCAGTTGTCGAAATTGAGGACTATACTTTGATACTACTAATGACGGCTGCTTTGACTGGTGGCGCCACCGACAACTGAATTTTCAGTTGCTAAGTATTTGCATATAGTTTCAGTTGGCGCATGCCGGTGCCGCTGCTGGTCGGTGTGGCTGTCAGCAAGTATATGAAAATTAAATAGTTTTCAATTTCACCTCCTGAACAGATAATATGGCCTCCATTCCATCGACACACAACTGTAGTTACATAATTGGGGCCCTGTTTATTTGCGTTATCTATGTAGATGAATTAATAAACAGGGAAACGCGGTGGCGCGCTCGCTCACGAAAGCTCCAAATATTTTGCGCTATTAGCGTTATCAAACGTTTTAATAATTGAAATGGTTTAAGCATGAATTCAGATCATACTTGGAATAAGACTATGAACTTGTTTGAAGTTAACGTTTTGAACCGACTTCAAAAAAGGAGGAGGTTCTAAGTTCGACTGTATGTTTTTTTTATGTCGGTGTCGATTTCTCCGCCAATTATTGACCGATTTTCAAAATTCTTTTTTTGTTCAAAAGAGTAAGTATACTCCAGAGGTGGTTCCATATAAATTTTGTTAAAAACTATTAAGCACTTTTAAAAATATCAACAAAAACAAAAAAAAACTACAAATTAGAACATTATCTAAATAAATAAGTGACACTTTCGTTTGTGGTTATTGCTAACAGGCATTGTAGTCTGCAAAAAATACTAGTTGTCTACTTCGTGCGAACTGTTGTTAGGATTGACGTCGGTGACGTACGTTTTTTTAACGTGGACAATTATTCTAAAGCCTTTTTCTTCCAATGACTAAATTAAAACTGTTACATACACTTTAAAGAATACCTACTTTGTTTCCTATGCTGAATGTAATTGATGACGTCATTAAACAATTTTTTCATTCTTTCGTTCTAAAACTTTTACTGTCTAAATAGATTTCGGAGTTTTGACTAGTTTCGTATTCAGATTATAGCTTTACTAACAGCTATTTCATTCGTTCATAACAAAAGGCATTAAAGCCTTCCATAGGCTGTACATTTTCGCTCTATTGGCTATTTAACTGAATTTCAACTGAAATCTGGATCACACCAGCTTCATTTTAATCCTATTGTCGTATCAGAGTTTAATTGGTAAGTATATAAAATAATAAATAAATAAACGCTACACACTCAAAGGCCCACACTAAGGTTTTCCCTTGTATCGTGGGTCCCTTGGAACACGCATAAAGACAAACACAAACACCCATGACCCGAGAACGAACATCTGCTTTTTACACAAATGTTTGGCTCGACTGGGGATCGAACCCAGGACCCGCCGATCAAGAGGCAGCGTCACTACCACTCGACCAAACCGACCGTCACTGCACCGCATGAGACCATAAGGTATATGGTTTTATAATAAACAGTATGAAAATAATTATCGATATAAGTTACTAGCATTCCGTGAGAATTTGGGAAAATTATGTAGCTTATTACTCAGGAATAATGTAGCATCCTATAATGGTGACAGAATTTTTGAAATCGGTCTAGTGGTTTTTAAGTTTATTCGTTACATAAAAATACAAATCTTTCCTCTTTATAATATTAGTGTAAACTAGCTTCCCCCGCGGGAGTTCGTTCCCGTGGGATTTCGAGAAAATTATGTAGCCTATGTTACTCAGGGATAATGAAGCATCTTAATGGTGAAAGAATTTTTTTAAATCGATTCAGTAGTTTCGGAGCCTATTCGTAACATACAAAAATACAAATCTTTCCTCTTTATAATCTTCTGTATAAAAATAAGTCGGGTTTTCCTTCCTGACGCTATAACTCCAGAACGCACGAACCGATTTCCACGGTTTTGCATTCGTTGGAAAGGTCTCGGGCTCCGTGAGGTTTATAGCAAAGAAAATGTTGGGCACGATATAACCTGTAGTCCACGCGGGCGGAGCCGCGGGCGGAAAGCTAGTATTAGTATGTAAATGTAGATTTCAGTAATAATTCCAGCGAATAGCGCGCGTTAATTGAATACTAGCTTTCCGCACAGGACTCTGTTCCCTTGGGAATTTGGAAAAATTATGTAGCCTATGTGTTATGATCCAGGATCCTACATTCATACCAAATTTCATTAAAATTGGTTCAGCCGTTTGTGTGTGAAATAGTAACAAACATCCTGGCCGTGTGGTGATCGGTGGAGAATAATACCACCCTATTTCTTTCCGTGGGTGTCGTAAGAGGCGACTAAGAAAACAAAAATGAGACCTGCCTCTTAGCAGTCTTAGGCAACGACACCTCAGTTTGTTTTCAATCTGAGGCGGCGTCTTATGGTCTCATGCAGTGTAGTAAGCTCTGTAAGGGGCCGTCTGGTTCGTGACCACCCTCCTACCGAAGTCCGACGCCACAGAGCTTGCTGTGTTCCGTCGGTGCGTGGGAGTACCAGTGCCTTAATTGGCATTTTCTGGGTTAACTCGCTCCATCGTCGACCTCATCTATGACCTTGGTCAAGATTGAGCTCAAGAGTTAACCCATCTCATAATAAAAAAAACATCCAAAATATCCACACTTTCACATTTATAATAGTAGTAAGATTACTTGCTGTTTCATCGTCGTTTAAAAGTTTCAGTAAAGTTAAGCAATTTTCGAGACGCCAGTAAAACCCATCATAACTCGTACAAATTTGATTTATTTCTTCACTTTTACTACTTGTAACATTACAATTTAAGTTTACTTTTAACAATTATAACTTATTAGTCAACTGTTCGCTTCTAACGTTAGCTAAAAACTGACTGCCCGGGCTCGACCAGCGGCCGTAATCCCCTCTCCCTAAATCTAAAATGGCGAGCTTGGCACGTGATTGGTTGATTTTTTACCAATCACGAGCCAAGAACTGTGTGTTTTTGTTCGGACAATTATGTCCCGAAATATCTTTGAAAATATAAAATCACAACACATAGATGGTGCATGGTTCTCCACGTGTGGCCCTCTGTATATTCGTGGCCTTGATAATCCCGCGAATCTCCTCGTTCTTCATTATTATTCCATGCGGTATCCAAATAATACCTTTCGCTCTTGGTATGCATTAGGATTTATATGTACATGTTGCAGGCATATTGTGTTATTGGACTAATAACAAGTGGCATCGACATTCATTTCACAATCATCACCATCATATCAGCCTATTGCAGTCCACTGCTGAACATCGGCCTCCCCCAAGGTGCGCCACTTTGCACGATCCTCCGCTATTTGCATCCAGCAACTACCCACTGCCTTCTTTAGGTCATCTGACCATCTGGCTGGGGGGCGTCCTACACTATGTTTGCCAAGACGTGGTCTCCATTCGAGAACCTGTCTACTCACACGCTCGTCGATTCTGCGACAGACATGGCCAGCCCACTGCCACTTCAGCTTGCTACACTTTTGGATATGTAGGTTGCTTGGTTCTAGGGTTGTTAGGGTTTGAATTAAATAAATGACAACCACTTACTTCAATTAGCAATCCTACATTTAATCCAAGAAGGCGAAGCGGAGAAACAGCACAGAAGGAACAGTCACAGTAATTATATAGTAGTAGCAATAAATTACACAGGCACGGATCACCGCGAAGCGAAGAAGAAAACAGGAAAGCAGAATATATAAGGTTAGAAAGTTAACAAAAGCGTGATTTATAGTATTAGCGGCAGAGCGCAAAGCGACGTGCGTCTAGTGCAAAGGTAGCGACTCGACTGGGGACCGGTTTCGGTGCCGGGCCGTACCAGCCGCGGCCGGCCTGCGCTTACGCAAGACTGGTTCGCACACAATAGGTGACGTCGTCAGCGGGAGCGCTTCCATTGCACCGAGTTTATGCGATCGACCGGCACGACACACAGGTAAGTTAAGTAAGGTAAGTAATACGGTAAGTTTTTGTTGTTTTATTATTTCCATGTTGTGTGTGTGTGATGTATGATTGTGTATGAGTGTTTATGTGTGTGTGTGTTTAAATATTTATATTTATGTATTAATTAGTGTTTTCCTAGCAGGTTAGGTAGGGAAGACCCTACACCACTCCCCCCAGAGCCCTAACTAGGGCGATAAAAATCTGGAAAACGGACTAGTCGACCTGAACGAGTTCTTCGTTGAATAGGACTATCATTTTCTGGGGGATTTACCAACTGGTCTTTGTTTGAATCGCCACTGGTGAGAATAAAAGCTGGTTTTAGCCTATCAATGGTGACTGTCACTTCCTTGCCTTTGACAAGGAGTTTAAATGTTTTGTCACCTCTGTGTATAACTGGATAAGGCCCAGTATATGCTGGTTGAAGCGAACTACGTAAGGCGTCCTCACGAAGAAACACGCGATCTGCAGTTTTTAATTCTTTAAAAATGAAGATTTTGTCATTTCGGTGACGAGACGCAGGAACTGGCCTTAACTTCTCAGCGTATGAACGCAGACGTGTAACAAATTCGGTTACGTCTGTAGAGCCTTCCGAAGCATTGTCGAAAAATTCCCCAGGCAGTCTCAGGGGTTCTCCATATGTGAGCTCTGCTGGAGAAGCTTGAAGATCTTCCTTGAAAGAACTCCTTATGCCGAGTAATATTAAAGGTAAAGATTCTGTCCAGTTATTGGCGTGACACATAATGGATGCTTTGAGCTGTCTGTGAAATCTTTCGACAAGACCGTTGCACTGCGGATGGTATGCTGTGGTCTTCTTGTGTTCAAACCCAGCAAGTTTGGCTAAGTGTGAGAAAAGTGCTGACTCGAACTGTCGTCCGCGGTCAGTTACGATTTCCTCTGGGCAGCCCAAACGAGATATCCACCCACTAAGCAACGCCTTAGCCACGCATTCTGCAGTTATGTCCACGATAGGGATGACCTCAGGCCACCTTGTGAACCGATCCACTGCAGTTAAACAGTACCTAAAGCCCTGAGATGAAGGCATCGGTCCTACAAGATCGATGTGCACTTTCTTAAAGCGAGCTCGTGGTAAGTCGAAAGTGCCTGTAGGTGCATGCACATGTCGACTGACCTTCGAGCGCTGACAAGGCAAGCAAGCTTTAGCCCATTCCCTGCAGTCCTTCCCGACTCCAGGCCAAACGAATCGTTGTGCAACAAGTTTTGCACTAGCGTTTGGGCCTGGATGACTGAGAGAGTGAAGGCTGGCAAAGACATCCTTTCTTAGAGGACTGGGGATGTAAGGCCTAGGAGATGGTGTACTTACATCGCAGTACAAATTTATGCAACTCCCAGATAATGCCCGCTGCTCTAAGCGCAATGAACTGTCCCCATTTATGAGTCGAGAAAGTTCGGGATCAGAAGTCTGAGACTCAGCAATTGCTTGGAGGCTTACAGGTGCCTGAAGCTCTTCGATTCGAGACAATGCGTCGGCAACAATATTGTCTTTCCCCGATATGTGACGTATATCGGTTGTGAATTGCGCTATGAAATCAAGATGCCTGTACTGTCTGGGTGAGCAGCTGGAGTGTCGCTCTTTAAAGGCAAAGCTGATAGGCTTATGGTCTGTAAAGACAATGAAGTGCCTTGCCTCCAACATATGCCTGAAATACTTGATCGCTTCGTATATCGCAAGCAGTTCGCGGTCATAGGGCGAGTATTTCTGCTGCGACGGACTCAGCTTCCGCGAAAAGAACGCTAAGGGTTCCCAAGCATCTGATTTGAGCTGTTGAACCACAGCACCTATAGCTGTGTCAGAAGCATCGGTGACTAAGGCGAGTTTTGCGTCACAATCTGGGTGTGCTAATAGTGCAGCACTAGAAAGGCTATCTTTACACGCCTCAAAAGCTCTCAAAGAGTCGCCAGTCAGGTTGACTGGGCTTGACCCTTTGACTGAACCTGCCAAAAGTGTGTTCAGCGGCGCTTGGATTTGGGCAGCATTTGGCAGAAAACGCCTGTAAAAATTTATCATGCCCAAAAACCTTCTAAGCTGCCGTACATCTTTTGGCACCGGAAACTCCTTGATGGCTTGCACCTTTGTTTCTAACGGCTTAGTGCCATTAGCTGAAATGGTGTAACCCAGGAACGTCACTTCTGATGCACCGAAAACTGACTTAGCCGTATTGATGACTATGCCATACTGCTTCATCCTATCAAAAATAGTACGCAAGTGTTGCTTGTGTTCCTCTTCAGACCTGGAAAAGATCAAAAAATCGTCCAAATAGCAGTAACAGTAATCGAGTCCCCGAGTGACCTCGTCAACGAACCTTTGAAATGTTTGACCTGCATTTCTTAGTCCGAAGGTCATGAAGGGGAACTCGAAGAGGCCAAATGGAGTTGTTATTGCCGTCTTCGGTATATCGTCAGGGTTGACCGGGATTTGGTTGAACGCCTTAACAAGGTCTATGGTGGAAAATACCTTACTACCTGCTAAAGTTTGAGCAAAGTCGTGAATATGGCGGATTGGGTACCTGTCCGGTATTGTCCTGGCGTTGAGCATTCGGTAGTCTCCGCAGGGGCGCCATTCATTCTCCTTCTTCGGTGCTAAGTGGAGAGGGGACGCCCAGGGACTCTCCGAAGGTCTGGCTGTTCCATTGGCTAACATCGCTTCGAACTCACGCTTGGCGATTTTAAGTTTTTCTGGAGCTAGACGTCGAGGAGTACAAAATACTGGGGGGCCAGGTGTGGTTCGTATATGGTGTACAGTGTTGTGTGTAATTACCTTATGTGTACCAGCCGGTCGCGTGATCTCTGGGTACTCATTTAATATTTTATGGTAAACTGAGTCACCAGTTGTGATTTTAACAGATTGAATAGTGTCTGAAGGACGATTAACAGTTGATTTTACATTGAGAGTTGTAGTCTTATCTATTAAACATTGATTACGACAGTCAACAATGAGGTTATAAAAAGACAAAAAATCTACGCCTATTATTGGTTTCGTAACGTTAGCTACTACGAAGCGCCATGGAAACTGACGCCGCAGTCCCAAGTCCAGTATGAAGTGCTTGTAGCCGTAAGTTTCGATGGTGCTCCCGTTGGCTGCACGTAGGTCATATTCTGTTTTGGGGCGGCTCTCTCGAAGCAGATTCCGTGGATAGACGCAAAGATCGCTCCCAGTATCTACAAGAAATTGTGTCTTGGACGTCCTATCTGTAACGAAGAGGCGACCAGCGGTGGCAAAGCAGTCGTCGGCCGCCATTAGCGACTGCCTTGGTCGTTTCCCTGGTTGTAGTCGCAAGGGCGCACGCATTTCTTTGCTTGGTCTCCAAACTTGTGGTGATACCAACAATTGGGAAATCTCTTGTAGTTGGATCTAGATCTGGACCTGGTACGCTGAGTTGATCCACCTCTGGTTCTCTGATCCGAACGTGATTGCCGGTTCATCTGTGTAGTGAGGTTCTTCAATTGTTGTCTAAGCTCCGAAATCTCCTTCAGGACATCAGTACTACCTGCTATGCCAGCTGATGCAACTTGAGGAGCTGATGGTGCTATATCAGAAACTCGGTCTGCCAAATCCGATAAGACATCAAGGTCGGCGCTGGGTTGACCTGCAAGTACTGTCTGGATGTTCGCAGGGAGACGGCTTATCCATATAGATCGTAAAAAATCATCTGGGACCTTGGGTCCGGCTAGGCTTTGTAGGTGTCTCAGAAACTGAGAAGGCTTACGGTCTCCTAGCTCTTCATGGGTTAACAACTGACGTACCTTCTTCTCTCTGGATGCTGACAAACGCTTAATCAACTCTCCTTTAAGCTTCTCGTATTTCCCTGATGCCGGTGGATTAATAATGATATCTTTCACTTCTTTTGAAAACTGATGATCTAGCTGTCCAATCACATAATTAAATTTGGTGTTGTCGGTGGTGATTCCCGATAGTAAAAATTGACCTTCTACTTGGGCAAACCATATTTCAGGCTCTTCTGGCCAAAATGGTGGGACTCGCATTCCAACTTTAAAAATTTGTGACGTGTCGTGCGGGCCTGCGGAACCGCTCTCTGATTCCGACATTCTAGATGTTTCTCTCTATTTATGCAGTGTAATGCGGGGTCACCAGTTGTAGGTTGCTTGGTTCTAGGGTTGTTAGGGTTTGAATTAAATAAATGACAACCACTTACTTCAATTAGCAATCCTACATTTAATCCAAGAAGGCGAAGCGGAGAAACAGCACAGAAGGAACAGTCACAGTAATTATATAGTAGTAGCAATAAATTACACAGGCACGGATCACCGCGAAGCGAAGAAGAAAACAGGAAAGCAGAATATATAAGGTTAGAAAGTTAACAAAAGCGTGATTTATAGTATAAGCGGCAGAGCGCAAAGCGACGTGCGTCTAGTGCAAAGGTAGCGACTCGACTGGGGACCGGTTTCGGTGCCGGGCCGTACCAGCCGCGGCCGGCCTGCGCTTACGCAAGACTGGTTCGCACACAATAGGTGACGTCGTCAGCGGGAGCGCTTCCATTGCACCGAGTTTATGCGATCGACCGGCACGACACACAGGTAAGTTAAGTAAGGTAAGTAATACGGTAAGTTTTTGTTGTTTTATTATTTCCATGTTGTGTGTGTGTGATGTATGATTGTGTATGAGTGTTTATGTGTGTGTGTGTTTAAATATTTATATTTATGTATTAATTAGTGTTTTCCTAGCAGGTTAGGTAGGGAAGACCCTACAGATAGTATCCATCACTCCGGTTTTCTGTCGGATGACCTCGTTTCGGATTCTATTCCTTAGCGAGATCCCGAGCATAGAGCGTTTCATAGCTTGCTGAGCGAGTGTTTCCATAGCTCAGTTCACAAAAATACAAAAAATATTAACCGTTACTCTTTTACTTTAAAAACTATTATTAATTTATAATAATATTTTGTTTATTCCACCAGTATAATTACATACATACGTATGTATTTTTGAATTGCGAAGCGGTCGTAGCCCAGTGGCTCTCGCTGATCTCAACCGGTCAGTGAGGTTAAGCAACGTACACAGAGGCAGAGAACATGATAAGTCACCAAAGTGGCAATTTATCACGAGCGTTTCCGTGCTTCGGAGGGCACGTTAAGCTGTCGGTCCCGGCTGTTGTCGATTGACAATAGTCGTTAAAACCAAGTTAGAGACCATTGTGCCCTTTGAAAACTCTGACACCAGGGTTAGCTAAGTTCGCCACACACTTGACTATACCTATACGATAAGAAGAAGAATTGCGAATGAAATATGATTTTATTATGTTTTTTCGTTTAGTAAAACCTAAATTGAAAACCAAAGTTGTAAAAAGCTTTAAATTTTAAGCAAGCGTAATCATGCGTCAATATTTTAAATGAATTGAAAGTCGTATAATTGTCAATCAGGATTTACGACGTGTTAACGGTTAATGTGTGCTTTTATCGACCTTATAATTAATAATTAAAACCAAGTCGGAGGCCATTTGGCGGTTTGAAAACTCTGACGCCATGGTTGGTCAAGTAAGCCACGCACTGGTTGGTCAAGTTGACTATACCTACACGATAAGAAGAAGAAGAATTCAAAATAAATTTTAAAAAATCCTGAGAATTAAGATATCTTCCTTGTTCTTAAGACTTTAAGGTCACGAATCTTAAATGATGAAAATTTTACAGCATTATATTTTATTTAAAAAAAGTGTCAAGGTAACTTCTGCAGTTCGTACTTTACCTGCTACACTAGGCATTAAATTTACACAGATACAATGAATATGTACGTCAGTCTTGGGGGTCCCTTACTAGCAATAAAAGGTGCCCTCATAACGACCAATAAACCGATTTGGAAGTGCGTGCGAAAGAAACTGCGCTGTTTGAGTGTTGCGGGATGAGTGGCTATTTCCCTCGCAATCCTCTGAACGCGTAAAACTGTGATTTGTATTACAGTGGATTGTAAAGTGAAGGTTTGCGTGTTACTACTATTGAGTGTAAAACAAAGTACCTAGGTTTTAGTTTTTTATTTTTTGTGTAGGGCGACTTTTAAATGGCTAGCAAAATTGTAGGGTCAGATTTTCTTTTTTTTTTTAATCTAACTTTATCTATTGAGGATTTTATGGAATGTAATTCACCATCACCATGACACTCATTTATGTGACTTCTTCTTCTTCTTATCGTGTAGGTATAGTCAAGTGTGTGGCGAACTTGATAAACCCTGTGTCACAGTTTTCAAACCGCACAATGGCCCCTGACTTGGTTTTAACGACTGTAGTCAATCGACAGCAGCCGGGACCAACAGCTTAACGTGCCCTCCGAAGCATGGAAACGCTCGTGACAAATTGCCACTTTGGTCACCCATCAGGTTCCCTGCCTCTGTGTACGTTGCTTAACCTCACTTATCGGTCGAGATCAACGAGCGCCACTGGGCTACGAGCGCTTATATATCTAACATTAGCCTAAAACATAAATTAATTTATATCCGCTAAATATTTTTTATACAAACAGATAAGCATCTTGGCCAAACCAGATTCTGGAAAAGCCAAGATACTTATCATTTATTAGGGAAAAAATAAATAAATAATTCACTTCGTGTGGTGATCGGTTGAAAATAACACCGCCCCATCTCTTTCCGTGGGTGTCGTAATAGGCAACTAAGGAAACACAAATGAGACCTGCCTCCTAGTAATCCATCCCAGGCAACGACACTTCATTTTTTTTTATGAAGCTGAGGTGTCGTCCTATGGTCTCATGCCGTTTGGCAGGCTCTGTAAAGGGCCGTCTGGTTCGCGTCCACCCTCCGGTATAGTTTTCCTTTTATTTAATTCACTAAGTTTGTTGGAGATATTTCATCCTTATAATTGACCCTAACGTTCGATGCAATAAAAGTACAGGGTGTAATTATACAGACTTTAGTCGGTTCGATTCCTGGGTGTGGCAAGAGAATTTTCGAAAATCCTTGAATGCAGTTTTCTTTCTTTTTAAAAATAAAGGAATGTTTTCTTGGAGTACAATTTTCTATCAGCAGTATTAAGAGTACTTTCCCTTCAGGTGGCATTATTATAAAAAATTCCACCCTGTATAGTTTAGATGTAGAAAAAGATAAATCCTTTATATTTTGTAAGTGAAAGTGTGTTTGTTTGTCCTTCTACCACTGATCGACGTGATTTATTGCGGATTGTTGGAGAGCTACAGAGTAGGGTACTATTATTAAAATACGGTCAGAATACATGACATATAGGCTACTTTTTTCATCGGAACAAAAAAAGTTGTGACATGAATTTAGTTATATGAATCATACTGCCGTCCTCAGAGACGTCAATTAAAGTTAAGTACTATTAAACTCTGATGTTGTCTCTTTCGCCCTTGTTGATATAAACAAGGATAGCATGACATTTAAGTACTTCTTAACTTTAATTGACGTCTCTGAGTACGGCAGATAGAGGGCTAAATATCACAGAAACAATCAAACATCTTTAAATGAAAAAAAATAACTTTGTGAAAAAAACAACCATAGCCATTCTATGGCTATCTTGATATGCGGCTCTTGTAGAGTCGCATATCAAGTTATATTCTGTTCTGATGCGATAAGAACGAGTTTTGAGTTAACAATTTTATTAGTGACTAGCTTGCCGCGCGGGACTTCGTTCCCGTGGGAATTCGGGAAAATCATCAACCTATGTCCATACCGGATAATGTAGGATTCTAATGGTGAAAGAATTTTTCAAATCGGTCCAGTAGTTTCGGAGCCTATTCGATGCAAACAAACAAACAAACAATCAAAATCTGTCCTCTTTATAATATGTACTAACTAATAATAAAATTGTTAACTGAAAACTCGTTCTTATCGCAAATGGGACTCGAACCCACGACCCCAGGATTAGATCTCCTGGTGCTGTAACTATCGTGCCTTCAAGTCAAGCGATGAAATTTCTCATTCCCTTACTAAGCACATTACGTCGTGCGTGTAGGTTAGCGCCATCTGTGTCTCGTACGGAGAACTACGAACTTTTTACATTTATTTGAAGGAGATTATGACAAGGGCAACCAACTTCCTCTCCAAATCCTTCACAATCCAATCTATCCAACTATGGAACAATCTTCTCGAGTCCGTAAGACGTTCTCCTTCCCTAGATTCCTTTAAATCCCGAGTCAAAGCCCATTTCCTTCACACTCTCTCCTCTTCCCAATGATTTTTAACCTCTCCTTAAAATATAGCAGTATTATATGTAGAGGTATTTATATATTATATGTATGTATGTTCTTTTTTGTTATTTAGATGTATTCTTATTTATACTCTGTCTGTCTGTCTGACCGTCTTTCACGTCTAAACTACGGAACCTTTTTTGATGAAATTTGGCACAAAGATAGATTAGAGCCTGGGAAAGGACATAGGCTACATTATATCCCACAGTGTGGCACGATATAACCTGTAGGTAGTCCACGCGGGCAGAAAGCTAGTAGTCAATATATGTTACAAAAACAAACACTTACAATTTACCTAAGCCAGCGGTGGTTTCTGCCTATTGTCTCCAGTCCTTAAAGCATCGGGTAAGCGTTTTAAAAATTCGGAATTGGGGAAGCTTGATGTGCTGGCCTTTGTACAACCACAGTAGGCTTTTATAAAATCTAATTACAAGCACAATAGGGTGTGAAAGGTGCCTCGGTAACTTAGTTTGCAGTCACTCTGCGCCTTTCAAGTTAAGTGCGTGCTATGGACTTCCACGTATATCTATATTTGGACTATCTAGCTTTTAAATGAGACTACTTTAAAGAAAATACACCGTTTACATAAAAGAAGAAACCAAAAGACAGGGTTTTCATTTAAAAAAAAACAATTAAAACAGGTTGGTTTTTGAAATAACTGACTTTTTTTTTTCAAATGACATGATTTTCAAAAGTCACTAAACATTGTCTTGGTGTTTTGATGTTTTGTGGTAAAGCCATCGTAGAGCAGTCATAACTCTTAAATGTCTGAAAAAATTTTGATCAAATATATTCTAAGAACCATCTTGATTACGTCAGCTTTCAAACAAAAAAAACTGTGTCGAAATCGGTTCATTCGTTTAGGATCTACGATACCCAGTGAAAGAGATAGAGCGGTGCTGCTGTAGCTACCAGTCTCACGTCCCTCGCATACAAGGGTTAACGAACTTTGGTTGCAACCAAACAATAAGCATTTTATTTTATAGTTATTATGCAGTTGCTTCGACACTTTTGCAATTCAAGGTCCCAATTACGTCATATCCTGATTTTATAACCTGTTCTTGGAGTGTAATGGAAGATAGCTTAATTCAGTCCAAACCAAGTATAATCATAAAACTGTCATTAACTCCAGAAAAAAAAACGAGTGCTATAAGTTTGACGTGTGTATCTGTATGTCTGTGTATCTATCTGTATGTGGCATCATAGCTCCTAAATGAATGGACCGATTTCAATAATTTTTTTAAAGCTAACGTAATAGTAATGATTCTTAGCTTTAATAGATCAAAATTGGTTAAGCTTTAGCCATTTAAAAGTCATAACCATAAGCAAACGAATGGCAACAGGCCGAGTACGATAGTGACAGCGCCGCGACAACACCGCGGTCCTATGTCAAAAAAGTCAACATTGACAACGCCATAGGGCAAGCAAGACGTTGCACGGGACCCTCGCGCAATCAAAGTGAAGTTTCAGCGTGAGCCGAGCGCGAGTTTATCGTTATCGTGCTAGAGGTGTGATAAAAAATGTTTAAATTTGTTGTTATCCCCCTTGTATTTTTTTTTCCCGGAAACGAATTTTTTTCCCTGGGCTTCTAGGTTTTAAACATTTTCGGAGAAAACGAACTATGTTACTATAGTTTGACCAATTAGTAGCTTAATGTTATCCAAACCGTTAAGTTCAACAAGATCCAAACCGTATTTTCTCAGAAAACGAATTATTATAAATTCTTTTCTATCTATATATATCTATACTATTTATAAAGAGGAAAGATTTGATTGTTTGTTTGAATTGAATAGGCTCCGAAACTACCGGACCGTTTTGAAAAATTCTTTCACCATTAGAAAGCTACATTATCCCCAATGGACGTAGGCTACATAATTTTCCCGAATTCCCACGGGAACGAAGTCCCCAGCGGAATGCTAGTGAGAAAATAAATTTCTTAAACCATAAGTTTGTGTTACATTTGGATTTCACAAGTTGCAAGAAAAAAAAACCGTACTACCCGGAAACGTAAAAATATAATTAAAAAAATCAAATAAATGATTTCTCTTCTTTAAAATTAAACTAGGTACAATGGAATACCGTAAATCCAATTTCAAATATCATTCCAAGGCTCCGATACAAATTGAACAAAATTATATTTGATTCTTGTAGTGCCGAAGCCAGGAATGTTTCTGCGTAAAACTTTATTTGATTGAGTTTTTATGAATCGATTTCTACTTGAATCAAAATTAAAATAGTTTGTAGTAATTCTATTTGGTTTTTAGCTTATATTTTGCGGATTCGAATAAGGTGAAAGGGTTATCTACCCATGATTTATCTAAGTTACTACAGCTATTCGCCAACGTGGACTACAGGTTATATCGTGCCTGGCTGTGGAATAAAATGTAGCCTATAGCATTTTCCAAGGTCTAATCTAACTTTCTATCAAATTTCATCAAAATCGGTTCAGTAGTTTAGGCGTTAAAGCGTAACAAACAAACAAACTTACATTTACATATATAATAACCAGCTTTCCGCCCGCGTGGACTACAGGTTATATCGTGCCCGGCTGTGGAATAAAATGTATCTTATAGCATTCCGCAAGGTCTAATCTAACTCTCTATTAAATTTTATTAAAATTTGTTTAGTAGTTTAGGTGTAAAAGCGTAACAAACATACTTACATTTACATTTATAATATTAGTAAAGATAGCAATACTTCCACGCTGGACAGGGAGTGAAAGAAAAACTTATAACGTACCAGCTGCTAACTCTTCTCTGTCATACTGTAAAATTCAATAATAGGAACACGGATAGGAACTCCGGGAGTGTCGGCAGAAGTGAAAACTTGAACATATATTTATATTTATATTACTTCCTTGCGGTCTACTTTCCCTCCGTCTTACGAATTTTCGATCAGGTCACGTGTCCTGACGCGAGTTTAACATTTTTTACCCATCTCAAAAAGTGCACAACGCCGCTAAAGAAGTTTTCACTTCAAAAAAGTATTAATAAAGTTAAAAATGTAAATCAAAATGGATGCAGTTGTGATGTGGTGCGATGACAAACAGGACTCACCTCAGCATGTGTCGCAGCAGAGGTCACAACGCTGCTTTTAAGTTGAGCCCCTAGATGAGTATTATATGTACTTAAGTAGCTTATCAGAAGTGAAGAAAATATATATGTGTTATTTGTAATATACTTAGTCGGGTCTCTCAGATTATACGTGAATAATCTATGGTCGGGTCATAAGTATTGTCACATACATTTATTGTAATAAATATTGTAACTTCTTATCTATCAGTATATTTTAGACACCAAAAGAAAGCCTAAAAAATATTGTTTTAAATAACATTTTATTTGTTCAAAATGACCGCCCTCATTTTTTATAGCCGCCTTCAACCTGCGTGGTCAGTCGTCAACAGCGACACGCACCACTTCCATGTCTATTTCTGCCACTGCCTTAAGAAGGGATGCCTTCAGAGACTCCAGATTGGGATGAGGTTTAGAGCAGACCTTTGCCTCTAAGTGCTGCCATATTTTATAATCTAATGGATTTAAATCAGGACTAGCAGACGGTCACTCCTCGTGCCTGATGAAATCGATTCCGCGCGCCGCGAGCCAGTCTTGTGTGCTCTTTGCTTTATGAGCTGGCGCAGAGTCCTGCTGGAATACCCAATGCCGGTTTTGAAACATTATGCGTAAGAGAGGTTCCACAACGTTTGTCAGGACAGTGTTTTAATAAACAGCAGCACTGGTTTTGACACCTTTTTTGCAAAAAAACATCTCTGTGAGGCCCGAATAAGAAACTCCCAGCCAAACATGATTGAAGAAGGATGATGACCTCGCTAAACTCGTGGAATACGCCTGCTTGCTTTCTCACTGCTGAGCGCATACATCTTATCATTTTGCTTATTGAAGCTTTCCTCGATATTGAAAATTTTTTCATCCGAAAAGAGGATTTCTCGGTACTTTTTTCTCGCTAGCCTGATCTTCTGCAGACGTGCATTAAGGAGATGTGCTGTTCTTTTTCGATAGGCGCGTAATCCAAGGTCTTCATTTAATAACCTTTTGACAGTCGTCTTACCTATTCCCATCTGCAGGGCCATCAGCTTTTGCTTCCGGACGGGATTTCTCTCAATTCGCGCCTTCACAGCTTTGATGACCGCTGGAATCCGAACTGTACGAGGACAACCGCTTTTCTTTCTATCATCTATACTGCAACCCTCACTGAATCGTTTTATGGTACGATAAACGAACCTTAACGTTATTTTCAAATTGTGTAGCAGTTTTAAAATCACCTTTGGCGCGTAACCGCAGCGGTGCAACGCGATTACTGCGACTTCATCTTCTTTTCGCGTCCACTCCATGTTGGAAAATAAAGAAAATTCCAGAAATTCAGTGCTTTTAATATCGTCAAATATTCAAATTTCGAATATGTGTTTTAGTTTTTTTATACCCATTCTAAATTTGAAATTAAAAACTTGTGACAGTACTTATGGACCAGCTAAGGCCAGTGTTCACCAAAAATTTAACCAACGATTAGCAGCTAACTAGAGATTTGACTATGTCATTTTCATATATTTTATTTGACATTTTGTCTGATTAGCTTCTAACCGCGGTTTAACCGTTGGTTATATTTTTAGTGAACACGGGTCTAAGTACTAATTAAAACCATTGCTAAATAATCATATTGTAAAATCATTGAGCATAGATTTCCGTCAATACGAGTATAAAAACTGATTCTATAGTATGTATCATTCTATCAGTTTTTTTTTTCTATGATTACTAAGGCCCGTGTTCACCAAAACTGCGGTTAGAAGCTAATCAGACAAAATGACAAAAAAAATGTTTGAAAATGACATAGTCAAATCTCTGGTTAGCTGCTATTCGTTGGTTAAATTTTTGGTGAACACTGGCCTAAGCAATATTTGTGTTATTAACACAACATACTTCTATACTTAGAAAGCCTATTTTTACCATGACTTGCTGAATATTACACAGTCCTTGTACAAAGAAAAAGCCGATATTTATTGAAGGTTTAGAAAAGCTAATAAGAGAATCTCTGGCCTATTTCTGGTACGGATAAGAAAAATACCTTAAATGGGTGCCTCGAATGCTCATTAGGCACGCCTTGTCGTCTTTTGGCCCCTTGCAATGAATGACGATCGCTTTTCCCGTCCAATTACTGTTATTGGAAGCATAGACTTAGTATTACACAAGCGATGGCGCCGACACAAACTGGCAGCTAAAAATGCGTTGCCATGTTGTTTAATTTATCCCAATTTATGTTTGTAGCCGATCAGTGAGGTTAAGCAACGTTCGCATATGGATGACCAAAGTGGCAATTTATCACGAGCGTTTCCGTGCTTAGGAGGGCACGTTAAGCTGTCGGTTCCGGCTGTTGTGGATTGACAGCAGTCGTTAAAACCAAGTCAGAGGCCATTGTGCGGTTTCAAAACTCTGACACCAGGGTTAGCCAAGTTCACCACATACTCGGCTATACCTACACGATAAGAAGAAGACGATGAGCTGTTAAATGAAGTGACTCTTTGAACAAGAGCGCCATGAGAAGCACTGCACGCAATGATCGTTGTCGGGAATTAACGGAGCAGATACACCATACCACTCGAATTATTTTTTACTCATTGTTTGATAGTAGTTTACTGCACAGTATACTATCACTATTATACATTTTTAAAAAAACAACGGGTTACACTCCGGGAATGCCGGTAGAAGTGAAAACTTGAATATAATATATTACTTCCTTGCGGTCTACTCTCCCTCCGTCTTACGAATTTTCGATCAAGTCACGTGTCTAGACGTGAGTTTAAATTTTTTTATCCATCCTAAAAAGTGCACAACGAAGAAGTTTTCACTCTCCCTCCGTCTTACGAATTTTCGATCAGGTCTCGTGTCCTGACGCGAGTTTATTTATTTATTTATTTAAATGGAGGTTCAATAGCTTATAATAAACACAGTGTTCAACATTTTAAAAACAATAAGCCAATTACAGATTCACAGGATTCGCAGGTAGAAACAGGTATCGCTGAGGTGATTAATCCTAATAAACAATTCGTTGTAAGTTGACACTTTAGTAACAAGAAAAATTGCCAGTGAAACTACCTTAACATAATTAATTGTTTTGATATATCATCACTAAACCAATTTTTGAAAAAAATTTGAGTCAAAGCTCGTCTCGCCGAAACAAAACCAGTATTGGAAAGGTCGAAGTTAAAAACATTGCATTGGTTAGCTTGCCAAAGAAACGCGTTCTGCCGATAATTGGTACAAACGAAACAAATACCAAGAATGTTATTGTTGCGTAGATTTAGACGTGGAGGTTTGAGAGCCAATTTGGACAAAAGTTCTGAACAATTAATAGCAACTGAAGCAATCTTCAGTAAGAACATGAATTCAGCTATCTCGCGTCTATTATCAAGAGGAAGTAAATGAATTTTCTTACATAACTCATTATATGAATACGATTTATATTTAATTTTTGTCCGATAGCATATAATATCGTAGAAACTTCCTCTGAAGCCGTTAACAATTTTTACCCATACCAAAAAGTGCACAACGCCGCTAAAAAAGTTTTCACTTTAAAAAATAAATCGGCAAAGCAACCACTTATTCATTCATTCATGAAGTTTTATTCACTCATTCGTGCCGAAACTCTATTTCTATTTTATTGCATGTCCGTAGGATTTCTTCTCACATAAATTGATTATTTATACGCCACGGGATTTATTGACTGTCTACGCCAGGGATGGCGAACCGATGGCACGCGTACCATCAATGGCACGTGTCAAAATTTTTTGGGCACGCCACCGATTGACAAAGCACTCATAATAGAATAGTTTCTTACTATACTAGTATAAAAATTAACAAAATTCAATATGCAGTTTAAACTAACGAACATAAGTGAGCCTACGTTACGGAATGCGTAGGCACAGTAGCCGGATAGCGCGTTTGTTTTAGTTTAATTTTAATATTTTTACAATAAATCAACATTATTCGATAGCACGTCCATAGTAAATTTTATATAATATTTTCACTCACAAATTATGTTACTAATACTAGCGTAAGTCAACATTGTTACTAACACTATGGGCTAATGACCTGAAATAAAGAATTTGAATGGGAGGTTTTCTTTTTGGGTATTAAAAAAAAAGTAGTTGCCCAGAGCTCTCTAGATGGCGCTGAACTGACTCCGTTACTAGGTGCCAAAGCCAAAAGGCTTGGAGAAAAACATTGCATCAAATATTCTGTTCGTTTGCTTTGGCTTTCGATCATCCTAGTTTTCTCGCGCTTTGTTATAATTCAGTTTTGTTTGTTCGTTGTTTTTGTAAAATCGCCTAACTACGCGTGGTAGAGAGTTCGAACTAGAGTTCGGCCTGGATAAAAAATGTATAATTTGTGGAGATTTTAACATTAATGTGTTGATGGATGGAAATGATCACATCGAGCTTAGAAATCTTCTTAAGTGCTACAATTTCAGATATTTATATAACTGTGTTACTTTTACACGGGGTGACTCTCAGTCAGGTCTGGACAACATTTTAACCAACCTAGCGGATAACAACATTAACGGACTCTCAACGGACAATAACGGACTGTCTGATGGACACGTAGCCTTGATCTGTAATCTTTTAGTGCCAGTTTTCAACAAGCAAATCAACAATAACGAGCGTGTGTATGTCCGTCACCGTCAATTCACCGAAAAAAACCATTGCATCTTTAGACAGAAAAGCCTAGAACTGATACCACTTGTAAAGACAGTTTCTGATTTTGTTGAGCGATTCAATATGATTTTTAATGAATCTTTCCCATTACAACGTAAAAAAGTTATTGTATCGAGACAGAACACTATTATATGGATAACTAAGGGATTAAGAGTCTCAAGTACGATGAAGCGATTCTTGAATACGATTGATAGTAAAGCCACCGATGAATCCATACTGCGCTATCGATCATCATATCTCACTCTGTATCGTAAAATAATAAGGCATGCTAAAAGATTCTCGGTACAAGCTGAAATCAACAACTCGAAAAACTCATCAAAGGCGATATGGAGGGCGGCAAATAGATATAAAAATAAAAACCAGAGTAAATCAAAAATAATATTAAAAATAAATAATAGTATAATCAATGACTCACAAAAAGTCGTTGAAATCTTCTCAAAACAATTAGAAAATAATGCAACCAACAATAATAATAATAATACATCGAATGATGCTATCGCCATACTGGAACGTTACACTCCAAGAGTGGAGAGAGAGCTTCGTTGGAGAGAAGTGACCCCATTAGAAGTTAAGAAAATTGTTAGGAGTATGGAATCAAAGAATTCCTGTGGATATGACGACATTCCGATTACGGTAATTAAGGCAAATATTGACGTCCTTGCGGAACCACTTAGTCGATTTTTTACGGAGTGTTTCATTCAAAACGTCTTTCCAAAGCAACTGAAGATAGCTAAAATAATACCAATTTTCAAAAAAGGCACTAAAACTGACCCAAAAAACTATAGACCTATATCTCTTTTGCCTATACTGTCTAAGGTACTAGAAAAACTAATAAAAACTAGGCTTGTATGTCATCTCAACCAAAATAATGTTTTGAGCAGGCGACAATTCGGATACCAGTTAGGAATTGGTACTGTCGAAGCAATCGACACTCTCCTTGATGAGGTTGTGGTACATCTGAACGAAAAAAAGAAAGTTGCTGGGGTTTTCCTGGACCTCAGTTCGGCTTTTGACAATGTTGATCATGGGATACTATTGCAGAAATTGTCCCACTATGGAGTTAGGAACGAACAACTTAAACTTATTAGATCATATCTCGAGGATAGGCAGCAATGTGTGGAGCTGAGAACGGTGGAAGGCAGTGACGAGAAAGTATTCAGTTCGAGTATGACGACTCTCACTAGAGGGGTTCCCCAGGGCTCTATCCTTGGTCCTATATTTTTTGTGGTATTTATTAACGATTTAATTAATTATATAACATCTGAATCGCCGACAGTTGAACCTATCGTATTTGCAGACGACACTAATGCCATTGTCTCAGCTGGTACAATAGAGGACTTAAATTTTAAAATAAATAGGACTCTTGAGGCCTTTTCAATATGGTTCTGTAGTAACAACTTGATGGTTAACTCTAGCAAAACTAATGTAATGCTGTTTCGGTCCACAGCAGGTAGACGAGATTTATTGGAGCCTAAGCTCAATAACCAAGTACTAGCCACGGTCGAAGCTGTAAAATTCTTGGGCGTAACAATTGACTCTATGTTAAACTGGAAACACGAACTAGAGAGCGTAGTAAATAAAATCAGCTCAGCATGTTACGTACTCAGAAATCTGAGAGAGGAGCTCACTATCTCACAGTTGAAAAGTATTTATCATGCCCTTGTCGAGTCTCGGTTGCGCTACAGCATCAAACTTTGGGGATATAGCTATCTTTATAATATCTCTAAAGCATTCATTGTGCAAAAAAGAGCTATTAGAATTATATTAAGATTGAAGCAGGAAACATCTTGTAGAGGCTATTTTTCTCAACTGGGAGTTCTCACCGCTCCTTGTCTCTATCTATTGGTTCTCATCTGTGGCGTTGTCAAACATCCGCTGAAGGTTGAAACCGAAGAAGAAAGACAATTAAGAATGACTACTAGAAGAAAAGATATCCCCGTTAAAGGTGACTCAGTGCAGGCTAACTTGCAAATATATACACATAGTGCTCGCTACCAAGCAGTCCGATTATATAACCGACTCCCTGTGGAATTGAAGTCCATCAATACATTTTCAACCTTTAAAAATAAACTTAAAAAACTACTTATAGAAAAAGCATACTACTCAGTTGACGAATTTATTAATGACAGAAACACATGCAAGCTTTAAGGGATATATTTTAATGTTAAATGTGTATCATCAATGAGTATTTAATGGCAATTCTGTTTTACTTTGTGTGTCTTTAAATACCTATGTAATAGTTATAGCAATTTTCAAACACAATGTATATTGTTAATGAATAAATGAATAGATGTGATATGACAATAACGTTTCGTTTTATGATCTCAAAATTACGTTTAAGTGAATTAATCAAAAATAATGTAACGTTCCGTTCCTTGCAGTAACGTACCTAGTTTAGCGCCATCTATCCGGCGACTAGGGAAAAATTTAAAAAAAATAAAAAGAAAATCCCTCATTGAATATAGTCTCATTCAAGGTTTCTTTTAAAAATGGCACGTCAATCCATTAAGTTTTACCATCCCTGGTATATGCCAATATAATCCTAAGTCTATGATTGAAAGAGATTGTCCTTCCTTTTTAAAAATTTTGGAGATACTTTCTGTGGTAAGTGGATTAGGCATTTGCTCGTCTTATTATGTAACCGTGATCTGGTTAACAAGATTCCTTTTGCGAATTTCTTAAAAAAAGCTAAAAAGGAGATTCTCAATAATTTTGCTGTGTTGTTTTGTATGTAGGGATTTTGGTGTTTTTTTGTATCTTTAAATTGGTTTGCATTAGTTTGAATAGTCACGAAATTGTTAAAAATTTGCTAAATGAACAAAAAGGACAGTATTTTCGACAACTGTTTAGTTAGATAATTTAAAGAAATCAAAACTATTTCACCATTTAAAAAGATTTAATTAATGTCTAATTTTATAAATTTTATATTAAAACTGTTATGAAATCCTGATCGTGCTTTTACGAAAACCGGCGCTACAACGAGTGATATAAGAGTGACTTCAAGGTCAAGATGTGAAGCCTGATGTGCATTGCAGTCCACTGCTGAACATAGGTGCGCCACTTTGCACGATCCTCCGCTTTTTTCATCCAGCCACTACCCGCTATCTTCTTTAGGTCATCTGACCATCTGGCTGGGGGGCGTCCTACGCTACGTTTGCCAAGATGTGGTCTCCATTCGAGAACCTGTCTACTCCAACGCTCGTCGGTTTTGCTACAGACATGGCTAGCCCACTGCCACTTCAGCTTGCTACACTTGTACATTAATATAATAATAATAATAGTTTTTTTTTTATAATTACACTTAATTTTGCAGACAGACTTGATGTCCGTGCCCTTGTCTTATTATAATTTATATTTTTAATACTAATTTTACATTTTCAACAGATTTTATACTCTCCATTTGAGTTTACAATAAATACATTTAAAGAAACTAAAATATACTTAAATACATTTTTGTTATGTTTATTTACCTAAGCCAGCGGTAGTTTCTGTCTATTGTCTCCAGTCCTTAAAGCATCGATAACAACCGTATCCCGATTTTTGATGGCCATTTTTAGGTTATAATCAATCACTTTTCCTCGGCCCGCCGCCTCTGCTTCTTTGATAAAACTGCCTATCGCATCATTACCGTCATCCGCGTAATATACACAGCTGACGGTATGGCGCGATACGGCAACCACTGCATGTGGGATGCTGTTGTGTAGCTCCTGCCTGGTTGTTACCATATTCCCTGAGAGTCCCCAAATCGGAAGAGCAAATATGAAGCAAAATATGAATGTAGAGGAAGCGAAAGAGGTGTGTTTGGATCGTAGCTAGTGGCAATCAGTGGTCTCTGCCTACCCCAATGGGACAAAGGCGTGAGCTTATGTATGTATGTATGTTAGATATTTATATTTTAGTATTAATTAGCAAAAAATAATTTATAAAAAATAAACGCTACACACTCAAAGGCCCACACTTAGGTTTTCCCTTGTATCCTGGGTCCCTCGGAACACATAAAGACAAACACAAACACCCATGACCCGAGAACAAACATCTGCTTTTTACACAAATGTTTGCCCCGACTGGGGATCGAACCCAGGACCCGCCGATCAAGAGGCAGCGTCACTACCACTCGATCAAACCGGCGGCCGTCTATTTATGGTTAGTTATACTTTATGTTAACAACATTAATTCAATACTGCCTGGTAAAAAAATGCAAACACATTTAAGTGAAAAGGGTCTTTTTATACGGAAAGTTGTGAAGCATTGATAATTTATGTTAACGGATATTAAATATGTTAAGCAAGTCAGAATTTCAGCTTTTTCATTTTGTGAATAGCGAATATTTCATTTTGATTTCATTATTATACAGTAAAAGAGAGTTTTTTTTTGTTATTAATGATAAAATAATTGGTTTGCTTTTGACCACAATCTAGCTCAAGAGCAAAGATGCGGTCGAGGATGTAGTAAGCTCACCCAACTTTGTACTGTATTTTTTACCGACTTCAAAAAAAGAGGAGGTTCTATGTTCGACTGTATGTTTTTTTTTGTATGTAAGTATGTTCACCGATTTCTCCGCCATTTGAGGATCGATTTTCAAATTTCTTTTTTTTTTCGAAAGATACTTCAGAGGTCATACTGTAACCAGGTCAGGATCTGATGATGGTGGGACCCCAGGGAAATCGAAGGAAACCCTTCAATTAAGTAGGTACATAGATTGTTTGTCACACCTACATACTTTTAATTATTTACACTGAAAATCCTTACTAATATTATAAATGCGAAAGTAACTCTGTCTGTCTGTCCGTCTTTCAGGCCTAAACCACTGAAACGATTTTGATGAAATTGGTACAGACATAGATTAGAGCCTGGGAAGGGATATAGGCTACATTTTATCCCACAGTCGGGCACGATATAACCTGCAGTCCATGCGGGCGGAGCCGCAGGCGGAAAACTAGTAGAAAAATAATTAACTTTTTACAAAAAAAAATGACTTCAAAAAGCGAAAAATAAAAACGTTGCATTTAGTGTGCTACGTACCTACTGATCTGTTTGAAGTCAGTGCCAAGCCAAATAAGTTTGGTAAGTCGGTTTTTGAAGTCAGTTTTCTTTTTTTTTTGTAAAAAGTTAATTACTTATTCATATTTCGCCTTATGTTCCTCAGGAAAAGTTGTTTGGCTTCGCGGGCTGATTAACATCCTTAATTATCGCTAATTTATTTGGAGTCATCCAATGATTACGTCAGTGCCCATAATTCCACGTCAAAAACGTAAGAGTCACCGACTTCAATCCCAAAAAGAAAATTTTTTCGAGAGTTTCCCTCAATTTCTTCAGGATTCCACCATCAAATCCTGGTTTTCTTAGCATGGGACCACCCTTGGGATACTCCCTTTCCAACAAAAAATCAAAATCATCAAAATCGGTTCATAAACTACGAAGTTATCCGCGGACATACATAAAATATATATATATACGGTCGAATTGAGAAACCTCCTCCTTTTTTGAAGTCGGTTAAAAATAAGAAACAAGACTTGAACCTTCATACCTTACCTTGCGGAAGTCACAAACCCTAAGGCCGCTTACTTTCATGACCTGACATTGCTTTCCTTAATTTAATCTTAAATTTACCTCAAAATTATTAATATAAATACCTTGTGAACAGACAGAACTGTATCAGTCAGCCGTATTGGCTTGAAGTGATCAGTGAAAAGCAAAAACACAGACCACAAGATGAAATTGTTGGTGGTGTTCTTATTAGCTGCTGTAGCTAAGGCTTCAATCATCAGTGCACCAATCGCGATCGCCCATTCGATCCCGGCTGCAGTATCACACCAATCACGCATCGACTGGCACTCGAGCCCTGCTGTGGTCTCTCACATTGCACCAATCACCACTCACTTTGCTCCTGTCATCTCTACACACGGTTGGACTCCATCTCTTCACTCTTCCTGGTCTGGACTTGGACATGGACATCTTTTGAAGAAACGCTCGCTTGGATATGTAGCGCCAATCGCTACTGTTGCTCATGCCGTGGTAGCTCCTGCTGTGTCACACCAATCCCGGTACGATATCCACACAACAGCTGGACATATCCCTGTGGCTCACTCCGTTATTGCTGCTCCAGTGATCTCAGCCCATTCCGCTTGGACGCCATCTTTGCACTCCACCTGGAACGCTCATGGACTTGGACATCTGCTGAAGAAACGCTCCCTAGGTTTGACTCCTCTTATCTCTCATTCTATTGTGCCTTCTCTGTCGCACTATTCCAGTTTGTCTACTGGACATATCCCTCTCACTCACTCTTCTGTTTGGACTGCTCCTATCTCTCACGGCTGGTATGGCCACGGTTATGGCCACGGTTATGGCCACGGTTATGGCCACGGTTATGGCCACGGTTATGGCCACGGTTATGGCCACAGTTACGGCCATGGTATATTGAAAAAACGATCTCTGATCGCCCCAATCGTTCACTCTGTTCCTATCGCTGTGGCTCACTCTGCCCCTATTGCAATTGCTCACACCCCAGCGGTGTCTCACCAGTCACGTGTTGACTATCACTCTAGCCCAGCAATTGTATCGCATTCTATTGCTACCCCCATTCTGGCTCATTCTTCCCCAATCTTGGCTCACTCTTCCCCAATCTTATCTCACTCTTCCCCCATCTGGTCTCACTCTGCCCGTCTTGCGCATTCCGGTCTTCTGGGTTCTCATCTCAGCCATTGGTAAATTAATTAGTAAACAAACTAGCACAATCATAATATATTTTTTATAAATAAAATAAAATTTCAGAATAAATGATATCCTAATAGGTACATATTATTTTTTATTTATTTTAATTATGTTTTAAGATGAGAGTCGTAAGGCGACTAAGGAAACACTATGAAGCAGTAGGTGACTAGCAAATCAGGTTACCCTTAT
This sequence comes from Aproaerema taeniolella, assembly GCA_949987775.1. NCBI lineage: Eukaryota > Metazoa > Arthropoda > Insecta > Lepidoptera > Gelechiidae > Aproaerema > Aproaerema taeniolella. The sequence continues at coordinate 13,952,185 of OX465264.1, forward strand.
TAATGGAAAAACCGTTCTTATCGCAACAAGACAGAGTGCACGCATTGGTAAGTGGATGTGCGGCCCTCTGTACTATATCGTAATGCAAAAGCTTACCTTCACAAATACTGAATCAGCAATAATATAGGGTGAATATGCGGACTTTTAATAAGTTAGCAAAACATAAGGGGTTGATTCTCACCTTGAAACTAAACCCCTTGATCTAAGCTGAACCCATATTAAATTTTCAGAAAAATGTTCAACTTTTCTGAAAATTTAATATTTATTTGAGAGAAAGAGAGAGAAGTACATTTACTCATGACACGGTACATGTAACATACAACACAACACAAAATAACAATTAGCGAAAACTAAAAAATACAATAAGTAAATAGGCCTTTTTATAATTCGAACGACACGACACGGCATGACAGAATTTGTATTACCATTGCCTTCTATGTTCCCAGCTTTTAGTATCACTAGTGCATAGGAGGCAATGGTAATACAATTTTTCCGTGCCGTTTTCGTATTTTTAAAAGGCCCAATATGTTCTTGTACTGTGCCGGTGAATGGGCTTTGGCTCAGCTTATAATGTTGTGACAGTGCCGCAACGCTGTTAATTCTGCCAACGCCTATCTGCGATCAGCTGATCGTACGATTTGTACGGAGAGACCATTTTTTTTTTCAAAACTAGGTTTGTTCCTTAGGGAAAGTTGTCAGTTGCATGGAATGATTCACAAGGGGCTTAGCCTGCCAAAACGAATTAATTCCCGTAGTTCCAAAATTTTCAGGATTGTGTAGAGGGAGATCCCCTGAACATTGTCTAGTAAAGTTACATCGATTTTAGGTACCGCTAGGGGTAGCAGGGAGGAATAAAGGTCCCTTTTTTTCAGTTTTTTGCTCATAACTTGAAAAAGGTCTACGTTATGGACTATACTTCCAGGTTTGTTTTTTTTTTATTGTAAGACAGGTTAACTCTTGACCATAAAGGTCAAAGATGAGGTCGACGATGGAGCGAGTTAACCCAGAAAATGCCTATAAAGGCACTGGTACTCCCACAGACCGACGGAACACAGCAAGCTGTTTGGCGTCGAACTTCGGTAGGAGGGTGGTCGCGAACAAGACAGCCCTTTACAGAGCCTAGTGTGGTGAGACCATAGGATGACACCTCAGATTCAGATAAAAACGAAGTGTCGTTGCCTGGGGTGGATTACTAGGAGGCTGGTCTCATTTGTGTTTCCTTAGTCGCCTCTTACGACACCTACGGAAAGAGATGGGGTGGTGTTATTCTCAACCGATCACCACACGGCATAAAAAGGCAAGGCAAGGTATGAATTAAAGTTCATAAAATTTCTCAAAACTTTGTCATACACAGAAAACGTACATTTTTCATGTCATGCCATATCCATAGTTTGTAAATTTGCGTCATATGTCTGTTACATAAAAACGAACGTTTACCAAGAAATCTCCGAATCTACTTAACTAATAAAGATTAAATTTGGCAAATAGGTAGTCTGTAGTTAGTAAATGGCCGTCAAGAAAGGTTTTTCTGCAATTCCTAACGGAACACGAAAAATTTAAAAAAATACAAAAGCGAAAGTTCACTCACTAATTACTTTTATATACAAAATCTCAAAAACTACTTGACTTATAAAGCTAAAATTTAGAAGACGATAGATTGTTCTGGGAGACAAACTTAATAATAATAAATAATAAAACGCCATACACTCAAAGGCGAACTCTAAGGTTTCCCTTGTGTCGTGGGTTCCTTGGAACACACATAAAGACAAACACGAACATTCATGACCCGAGAACTAACATCTGCTTTTTACACAAATATTTGCCCCGACTGGGATTTGAACCCAGGACCCGTCGATCAAGAGGCAGCGCTACTATCACTCAACCAAACCGGCCGTCGACCAAACTTTAAAAGGAATTTTCTAAATTCTTACGAGGAATAGAAAATCTCAAGAAAATCTGAAAAAAATGTATAGGCGAAAGTTTTACAGCTAGATATTTATAGCAACAAAGGCATGCTCAGAGAGGAATTCCTAAAACTCCCACGGGAAACTTGAAAAAGTTTATAAAAAAACTTAAGGTTCGTATCCGAGATTTTTAGGATTTTTTAAATGACCCGGATTCTTTGCTCTCCAGTGTATCAAATTAAACCAATTTTCGGGTTAAAGAATATTTTATTACTCAAAGAAAATTAAAATGTTCGCTTAATGAGAACTTAGATCTAAAGTTAACAATATTATGGAGCGTGGCGGTACATTTTAATCAAATGTAGCTAAAAACCATTTCGATTATGTCATCTTTTAAACAAAAAACCCCATTCGTTTAGGAGCTACGATGCCACAGACAGACACACAGATAAACAGACATGCAGATACACACGTAAAACTTATAACAACCCCCTACATTTGTCAGGGGTTAAAAACTAAGCGTTTGTTGCGTTTTAATGTGACGTCGCACACCCACGTTACATATACAGGGCTTTAGGTATCTCTCTTGCAACCTCTCGGGTAGTAAATCAGTCCATGACATTGAACAACTTTCCCCAAGAAACATAGGCCAAAATACGAAAAAAAAACTTTAACCTCCCATACAAAATGCGCTATAAGCTGATGAAGTTTGCATGGGAACTCAAAATTTTATTTTTGTATTTGGATCTATATTCCTTGGGGAAGTTGTTCAGTTTCATGGACTGATTCACCACCTGAGAGGTTGTAAAGGAGATGCCTAAAGCCCTGTATGAATATGGTTATGTTAATAGATCGCATATTTCATCTGAAATTAGTAACGACTGCTCCGAATTTAATTAATTCATATAACATGCGTTGTTCCGGTACACAGTATAAAAACATCAGTAAGATAAATTAATTTAGCCTCTTTTCTTAATTAATGTAATACAATAATCCCTTTTGGGGTAGGCAGAAGGTCATGTGGTTCGTAACTGCTGAATAAGGAGTGTTTATATGTCGCAGGGATCTTGTCAAATCAGTGACATTATGATTTCACTAATAAAATATTACAACCCGTGATTTTTATTTTATTTTTTATTATAAGATCGGTTAACTCTTGACCTCAAACTTGACCAAGGTCATAAATGAGGTCGACGATGGAGCGAGTTAACTCAGAAAATGCCTATTAGGCACTGGTACTCCTACGCACCGACGGAACACAGCAAGCTGTTTGGAGTCGGACTTCGGTAGGAGGGTGGTCGCGAACCAGACGTCCCTTTACAGAGCCTACCACACCGCATGAGACCATAGGACGACACCTCAGATTCAGAACAAATTGAGATGTCGTTGAATGGGGTGGATTAGTAGGAGGCAGGTCTCATTTGTGTTTCCTTAGTCGCCTTTTACGACACCCACGGAAAGAAATGGGGTGGTGTTATTCTAAACCGATCACCACACGGTTAAAAATTGTAATATCACGGGTAGTATCCCCGCGACGTGTATAATTGATAATTATAAATTAATTTTCAAAAATTGAGGATGTGAATCAGCCCACGAAACTGAAACACTTTATTTATTTTTTACCAGCCCATATACGTCGCCATCGAGGGGCACGGACCTCCCTTCAAAACACGAAGGAGGTTTAGGCCATAATTCACCACGCTGGCCCAATGCAGGTGGGTGGACCGCTCGTCTTTCGAAAATGAGTTTTCTTGGACGGGCGGGTTTCATCACGATGTTTTCCTTCACCATTGAGCAAGTGATAATTAGAAATCCGGTGCATAAATCCGAAAAGACGAATTGTTACAAGTCCGATTACAAGTCTGGCTCATTACCAACTGGACTATCAACACTTTCCTTAAGATGAAAATTTTGGAGCACTAAGATATTGTAACCCCTTGAATGCTAAACCCGCTACCCAAGTGGCTACGTTCTAGGCTTCAATTTTATTGCCACCAATTCGCTGAGAGGAAAAAGGTGGTTAAAATATCTTTAAACCTACTTCGTTATACCACTCTGTGGCTAGCCGTTTCGTCTGCGACATGCCACAGCCAAACTTAAACAGGAATTCCAAATGTGCAGAACTTGTACACTTTGTGAACTACCCAAATTTTCTGACGTTTGCTAAACTTTGTATCACTAAGAGGTTATTTAATTTTCACGTGTTTATGCGAGTGCGTCGTTAAATTATACAGGGATTTTATAATGACTCATTCTTTCTCCATTTATTTATTAAAGGACGATGGGACAAAACGTCCCCCCTCCGACCAACAGATTTGAAATGTATCTCAAATGAAAGATATCAATGTAGTGATGACTTTTTACTATGGCGACATCCCTCAAATGTGTGGGATATTCTGGGAAAATATTACTTTAATGTTAATATTGATAACAAAAGTAACAGTATGTTATTTAATAATTCTTTGATTATAACCATATTCATAATATTTTTATTGTTATATTCATATTTATCATCTCAGGTATACATTTAAACATATATAAAAATATAAACCGATAGGTATTTTAGCAATCTTTAATTATGTGTTATTTCTAAACCCTATGGATTTTGACATTGAACGTAGCTATTAATCTTTTTAAAAATACGTATAAAACTGACGACATACACAAAAGGTCTGTTGGAGGGTGGGGACTCCGTTCCATACATTTTTGCCCATGGTCCTTTAATGCCTTGCTCGCCCTTTGGCGTTGTCAATATTGCATTCAGCGCGCCAGCAAATCGTGCTCGAGCTGCAGTTGCAGAAACGTATGTTAAAGTTGAATCTCCTTCAAATGTAACGCCGTCAAGCAGCTTTTATCATGAACCTAATATATTACCTTTTATACGTATTTAAGCTTCTTGATCCTGAGGACGTGGGTTCAAGTACCATTCGTGCTGAGCATTTTTCTTTCTCTAACTAAATATTATCATAAATGTTCGTAGCCCAGTGGCTCTCGCTGATCTCAACCGATCAGTGAGGTTAAGCAACGTACACAGAGGTAGGGAACCTGATGGGTGACCAAAGTGGCAATTTATCACGAGCGTTTCCGTGCTTCGGAGGGCACGTTAAGCTGTCGGTCCCGGCTGTTGTCGATTGACTACAGTCGTTAAAACCAAGTCAGAGGCCATTGTGCGGTTTGAAAACTCTGACACCAGGGTTAGCCAAGTTCGCCACAAACTTGACTATACCTACACGATAAGAAGAAGAAGATTAAAAATGTTAATAATTCGCAGCTTCAGAGCACTACGTCAAAAAAAACCTCGACCGAAAATCGAACCTAAAATTGTCCTTTAAATGGAGCATTAAAAATCACTGAACGGCCGTCATCAACATTTACGTTTCTCGTCAAAAAAGACCTTCAAAATCATTGCGGACCTTTCACTAAGCAGGTTTACCCTTGTTTACAAAACAACAAGGGCCATAATAACCATTTTTGCATGTCAAAGTAATGCATATTGTCTTTTATTGCTTTTTTAAGCAAATGAATCCAAATTCGGTCTAAAAATAACAGGAAAAGGACTTTGTTCAGTGATAAAAGCAGATAAATCACACATCTAAATATGGAAGAGCAGTGCCCCTTAACACAAGCTTATGGGCCTTTTTATAATTCAAAAACGGCACGACAAAATTGTTTTACCATTGCCTCCTATGTAATAGTAATATTAGAAGCTTAGAACATAAGTGGCAATGGTAATTCTTTCGAAGTGCCGTGCCGTACCGTTCGAATTATAAAAAGGCCAATTAAGCATAAGCATACTGTTTTTTTTCCATACATAAATTAAGTATCTATACATATACAGGGTGTAAATCTGCAAGGTTGCCATATTCAATGATAGAATAGTATGGTATGGGACCAACTTTATTCGATAATACCGAAAACGGAACATTTAACTATACACGAAAAAAAACAAGATTTTGTTTTGAGCTTTAGAGAATAACCCACCTAAGCTGGAATAAAAAATGTACTGCACTGAGAATACCCCAACATTATCACATCTGTGCCATTTTATTTTAGTGATGTGCATATAGTGTCGATGAATTAATGATGTGCACGCGAGTTGTCGATAAAAAAAAATTAAAATAAATTAAATTTTCAAAATTTTAGGTTTTTATATTATTATTGATTTCAACTCTATATTAGATGTATATTTGCTCCTGTGAATATGGCAACCTTGCAGATTTACAGTTTGTATAACGCACAGATAAAAGCACATCAGGTTACGCATTTGCATTATGAAAGCCGGCGATGATACGAGCTAAATAAGGGCAGCGCCAATGTCAACGTGTATAGCCTGATATGCTGCCATGTGTACATTTTTTTTATTTATTAATAAAGGGTTCGCTCTTGACCACAATCTAGCCCAAGGGCAAAGATGCGGTCGAGGATGTAGCAAGCTCACCCAGAAGGAGCCTATTCACTCGAACTTTAAAGAGATTCGGGTTATATGAACTCGGAAATACAGACGCAGGCCGGGAATTCCATTCTCTAGCAGTGCGCAATACGAAAGATGATGAAAAGCGCTCAGTGCGAATCGGTGGGATATCAACAAGATGGGGATGGTACCCCGCGGTGCGTCTGGACGTCCGATAGAAGAATGGGGCAGGCGGAATGAGCTCATGCAGCTCCTGAGCACACTCCCCGAAGTACATCTTATAAAAAATACATAGGCAAGCTACTTTGCGTCTATGAGCTAGGGTTTGGAGCTTATCTTTTACTAGCTTCCTGTCACCGATGAGTCTCCTGGCTCTGATGAGTCTCTTGGCATTTTTTGCTGTGGATAAAAAATAATAGTTTACGCAGACCAAACCGCAGGCGTTCGCTAGTAAATATGAATAGTGTTGTTGTTTGTGCATTTTTCGTTGCGTTTATTCTGTTTGTTTGATTTGTACCAAGATTTATTAAGGTAAGTAAACTCTTAGCTTGTGAGTTTACTTACCTTTGTAAATCTTTTTTTTTTCCTCACAAAAGGTAAAATTACAGCAGATTACAACGAAATACTGCTCAATTACAATTAGTAGTATAATTTATTGAACACCGCGCAGTGTAATAAATAAATAACTCTGAAATTAAAAATGTTGCATAATCCACGACATTCGATTACTTATTACATTTAAACGGCTGAACCAATTTTGATCAAACATAGCTAAGAACCATCTCAATTACGTCAGCTTTCAAACAACAAGAACCCCATCGAAATTGGTCGCTTCGTTTTGTAGCTACCATGCCACAGACAGACAATGTATTATTGGAATCCAAAATGGCCGGCGTACCATCTGTAATATTGATGTTAAATCTGGAACTTCCACATCAATAGGTTACATTTAAATAACGAAATCAATTTATTCAATCACACACAGAAATTATGTAAATAACATAGAGGAGCGAGGATACTGGCGTTGAAGATTGGAGACATTTTTGTCTTTTACAAAATGTTTTATTTCCAAGTTACACTGTTACGATGTGAAAGAAGGACAAACTTACTTGTTTTTTACATACTTTCATAATAAATTCGCTAGTAAAAGTAAAGAATTGTAAAATTTTAACGTTTCTATTTCAGTTCCCGACTCAATAACAATTGAACCGATGTCAAAAAAGCGAAAAATTATGACAAAGTCATTTAATGTGCTACGTAGTACTTACCTACTGATCTGTTTGAAGTCGGTGCGAAGGTGGCTTGTTCGGCTTGACACCGATTTCAAACAGATCAGTTAAATTGGTACTATGTAGCACATTAAATGACTTTGTCTTTATTTTTCGCTTTTTGAAGTCGATTTATTTTTTTCTCTAAAAAGTTCATTTATTTTTCCATTTTTTGTGTAAATATGAGAAAAAAAATTGCAAGTGCCTAAGAATTTCGAGGGTTGACCTCGATTTCCCTGAGGTTCTATCATCAGATCTTGACTTGGTGACTGTTTTAAACAAAAAAAAAGAGTTTTAAAAATCGATTTACAAATTACGGAGAAATCGGTGAACGTAAACATTTAAAAAAGATACACAATTATAGTCGAACATAGATTCTCCTCCTTTCTTGAAGTCGTTTAAAAATAGTGGTTAAGTTCATGAATTGTAACAGATCCGAAATTAGCCAATACTTACTCCTAATTGGTTTTTTTCCAGCTCTGAACCAACATTAAATATATTCCAATTAACAGTCCAGAGATATTTTTGACTCCCATTAAACCGTATAATTATTATCATCATGACAACTGAATAATAAAAGCTCAGCTTTTTATTACAATACATAAATACGACTGGGATGTGCCAGCTGCCAACTCTTCTTAGGTTACTGTAGATGCCAGTAAGTGGGACGCAAGGGTTTTGTTATATCGTAGGCTAAAGGTGGACAATCCATCACCAATATACTCATTTTATTCTAATAACCTTCAGTATAAATGACAAACATGTCGTCACGTGATTCCAGCCTACACCGAAAGGGATTGTAGGCGTGAATCTATGGAGATACAATCCTTTGTAATATAGAAAAGTGCCGTGTGGTGATCGGTTCAGAATAACACCACCCCATCTCTTTCCGTGGGTGTCGTAAGAGGCGATTAAGGAAACACAAATGAGACCTGCCTCCTATTAATCCACCCCAGGCAGCGACACCTCAATTAGTTCTGAATCTGAGATGGCGTCCTTTGGTCTCATGCGGTGTGGTAGGCTCTGTAAAGGGCCGTCTGGTTTACGACCACCCTCCTACCGAAATCCGACGCCAAACAGCTTGCTGTGTTCTATTGGTGCGTGGGAGTACCAGTGCCTTAATAGGCATTTTCTGGGTTAACTCGCTCCATCGTCAACCTCGTCTATGGCCTTGGTCAAGATTGAGGTCAAGAGTTAACCCATCTCATAATAAAAAAATAAATTTAATAAATTATAATAAATGTTTCCTCATGTTTTACCAATGTTTCATTGTTTCTATGATTCTCGTTTTCATTACTTAAAACACACTCAAACGCTAGACACCCAAAACCCCACACTACAGTTTTCTCTTGTGTCGTCCCTTGGAATATACATAAAGACAGACAAAAAACACCCATGATCCGAAAACAAACATAATAATTGCGCTGACTGGGAATCGAACCGAGGACCAGTCGATCAAGAGGCAGTGCCACTACCACTCGACCAAACCGGTCGTATGTATGTTGACATACTTACATATTTTATTTTAAGTATTTTTCATTTCACTCAGTTTTTTGTACCAAATATCATCAAGATCGGTTTAGCCATTGAAACGTGACTGTGTCAAAAGATTTCTAAAATCACCGCTAATTTAAGCAGGATTATTAACAATTAATTTTCAATTCACGACTAATTTTCCATTAAAATTTTGCTTTGTTTATTGATCATATAATTGATGAAGCTATTATTCTAAAACATAGACATAGGATTATACTCGCTAATATGTATGGACATATTTTATCTGCATAGGCAGCACGACCAACTCTTGTGTCACGCCACTTCGATGTTGGTGAAACTTTGGCGTTGTGATTTCTTAAATTGCCTTCGTGTTTCGAAGGGAGGCCACGGGCTCAGACGTATATGGGCTGCTAAAAAAATTAAAAAGGTTTGGCAATAAGTCGGTATAAACTTATACATAAAAAAGTTTCACCCTAAAGTTTTCGTTTGTGTAATTAGGGTTATTGTCAGTATTATTAATATAATTAGTATTATACATAATATAAATAAAAATTCCAATGGAATCCGAAAATTTCATGCCTCCACCTTTCAAAACTGGTAACTTTCTTTCCTTTTCTAACTTGTTGTATTTCCGTAAAGTTTTTTTTCTCTCTCACACACTATGCTTTTCTACAAGTCAGTGTAATCCTAAGTCTATGAGTAGAATTAAGTGGCTATGAATATCGTATGACAATAGGATTATTAATATCGCTTTTGAATTTAACTGGAATATTGTTTCGCAAAATTTATAGTAGTTAACATATTGGTAAGCTGGACGGGAGTGCAAGAAAAACTCAGATTGTGCCAGCTGCCCTTTTCCCAGGCATACTGTATAAGCCAGTAAGTGGGTCAAGAGGGATAACCTTTCACAACTAACACTAATGTAACCTTTAAAGAAAGAAAAAAAGAATAAATGTTTATTGACGTTATTACACATTGGTAGACAGTTCTTAATCTAGTGATAGAATAGACCAGTTGGTTTGGTATTGAGCCAGACTTGTGATCGGAAGATCGCGGGTTCAAATTATGGTGCGGGCCTATACCACTAAATTCGTCTTTTAGGATTCATGTACGGATTTCTAATTATCACTTGCTCAACGGTGAAGGAAAACATCGTGATGAAACCCGCCTGTCCAATAAAATTCTTTTTCTAAAGACGAGTGGTCCACCAACCTGCATTGTGCCAGCGTGGTGGACTATGGCCTAAAACCCCTTCGTGTTTCGAAGGGAGGCCAGTGCCCCTCGGTGGGGACGTACATGGGCTGATGACCATTTAATTCTAATTATAATCTGACAGACAGACAAAGAATTTATTCATTGCTTTAAAACATACACACAACATTCAAAACAGTCAGAAGTACAAATACACATTAAAGGTTACAGAGTTATTCTAGTGTTGTGTGTGTGTCAGAATGCAACAAAAAGGCCATAGCTCCATGACAATAGCTCCATTTGTCCAAAGGACAAAACACTGGTATTCTGCTATAACCTCATTAACGTCAGTCACGAGTGCTCAGCAGCGAAGATAAACACTAAAAAAGAGAATGTACAATATAATGTATAATATTTATAACAGGGGATAAATATGTGAGTTATGTGTGTAAGTATGATATTGCGTATTAATAGTTGAGTGTAGCACAAAAGTTTGTCAGGATTTAAAAACCGTTACATAGTAAGTGTCTGGAACACCCATTTTTTGCTCCTCCAGAAGGAACGTCCTATACTTAATGCTAAAATACTCCTTAGACCTAAGAAGCCGCAGAGTCTAATGACGTCCAGGGCACCAAACTCAGCATATAGTTGTGGTTCCGGAAGAATCCACAACGCTGTTCTTCCGTGGAAACCCAGAGAGCGCTACTAACGCGCAGTCAAATCAGAATGTTCTGTCAGGTAGTTCTTAAACTATTTGATGTCCTGCCTACCACGAGAAGGATAACAGGCGCAAGTGTGTATAGGCTGACTCTCACCATTACACAACATGTTCCATTTAATAACCCTCACCATTTGTGTCAAACATGGCATTAAGTTGTTTTCTAGAACCACTAATGCTCTGCCTACCCTGTTAGGGATTACAGGCGTGAGCGTATGTATGTATGTAAGATAGACAAACAATTTTTCGTTGCGTTGTTTTTGTCCCATTTCTCATTCGGGGTACTCTTGACAATGATCCAGGATATGGCAGGTAAGTCATTATGGCAGGTAGCGACTGCCATCTGACCTCTTATATTACAATGGAACCTGACCGTATTGTATCATGGTTACATTACACTATATGGTTATTTTATAATTTTTTATTACAGTTAATTGTGCATCCAAAGACTTGATGTCCGTGCCCTGGTATTTATTACATGCAATATTGTTATTACTTATTTATCATTAAACTAGAATGTTATACTCTCCATACGAGTTTACAACTAAAATGCTAAAATATACAACATATTCAGTGGCATAAAAATTTCATCAAGAATTTTCCCTCATTGTAAGAACATCGGTTAGTGTGTAACTAATGTACAATTGTACATAACACTGAAAGTTTTCATTTTGGTAAATAGCGGCACTAAGGATTGCAAAAAATACTTTTTTAAGCATAACTATGTTCGTATCGGACTTTTCACTTATACAACCTGTTGTTTAATTTTATTTTCTCTAACATCTGGTATAACATTATGAAATTCTCTCGAAAATCACGTTTCGAAAGGAAAGGTAGTACACACGGCAGCACAACAGGCTATAAATGTTGACCTTGACGTCGCCTTTATCTCGCTTGTAATAGAGCCGGCTTTCCTTGTGAACATGGGAAACCTGATGTGCTGCTGTCTGTACATTCGTCCTAATTAGCCCAGGATAGTGTGTGGTAAATGCACATTAGTACCAATCTACGCATCTGGTGGTTTCTCTGAGTGACAGGGGCATATCACGGTAGGATGCACTGAGAAATTAGGAAGCTATACAGGATGTATAGCTTATATTGTATAGGGTGTATATCCTTCCATGCTGGACTAAGAGTGAAAGAAAAACTTAAAATGTGCCAGCTACCTACTCTTCCCAGGTATACAGTAAAAGTCTGTAAGAGGGATGCGAGGGTTTTGCTGTACAATGTAATATTTAATGTTTTTCATCATTTATTTGTGTGTATGTATATGTTATATATTTAGGTATAGATATAAGGTATAAGGTATATTACTCTTTGCACGTCTACCGCTTCACCTTCTGCATCGGTTCCTTCACCCCCCGGTTGCCTGGAAGAAATTGCTCTATAGCAATAAGGCCGCCGGATTGTACACTTTTACAAACATTTGTTTTTGTTTAATGTTATGTTTTATGTTTTTTTTGTGTGTGCAATAAAGAGTATTGTATTGTATTGTACAATGGGCGAAAGACCATGTCTCACCATTATGCAACTTGTTCCATTTGTATTAAGAATATATATTTATGCACCACCTACTACTTCTTATCTTACTTCTGTCCTACCCTAAGGTTGCCTAGAAGAAATTGCTACCTAGCAATAAGGCCGCCTTGTTGTACACTATGTTTTATGTTCTGTTGATTGTGCTGTATGTCCTTGTGTGCAAATAAAGTATATTATATTGTATTGTATTGTATTTAATGCATCTATCCTGGGCTTTATTCCGTAAGTACACATACGCTCATTTATGGGCTTAACTGAAAACCAGCGTTGCGGCTTCTGCTGCAACACATGCTGAGGTGAGTCCTGTTTGTCATCGCACTACATCACAACTGCATCCATTTTAATTTATATTTCGCCGTGTGGTGATCGGTTGAGAATAACACCACCCCATCTCTTTCCGTGGGTGTCGTAAGAGGCGACTAAGGAAACACCAATAAGACCTGCCTCCTAGTAATCCATCCCAGGCAACGACAGTTCATTTTTTTCTGAATCTGAGGTAGCGTCTTATGGTCTCATGCGGTGTGGTAGGCTCTATAAAGGGCCGCCTGGTTCGCGACCACCCTCCTACCGAAGTCCGACGCCAAACAGCTTGCTTTGTTCCGTCGGTGCGTGGGAGTACCAGTGCCTTTATAGGCATTTTCTGGGTTAACTCGCTCCATCGTCGACCTCATCTTTGACCTTGGTCAATCTTATAATAAAAATTAAAAAGAAATAATAATTTTAATTTCTTTTAATTTTTTTGTTATTATTTTTATTTTGTGTTGTTTATTCCGTTGTTTCATTGTAGTTGTGTTGTAGTGTGTTTAAGTTCAAGTTCTTGATTCATAACAAAGTACAAATAAACGTTTTAAATCTTGAATCAATGGTCAAGATTGAGGTCAAGAGTTAACCCATCTTAAAAAAAAAAAAAAAAAAAAAAATCTTCTATGGAAAAAGTTGTTCGTGATCATTGGTAGATTCATCACTCAAAGTTTATCGAATTTATCGAGAACCACTGATACTCTGCCTACCCCGTTAGGGATTACAGGTGTGAGCGTATGTATGTATGTATGTATGTATGTAGTATACAGGGTGTAAGGGACTGCTTCACAAATATTTTAATTGTGGAATCTACCCATAGCTATGATCAGCAAATTTTTTTTTTCTCAGAAATGTCAAGTTAAAGAATTTTCGTTATTTCCCTACTTTGGCGCTACGCAATGTACTGAGAAACTGCTCCCCACCTGCTGACGAGCCCTCCGCGTCGCGCCTCTATAAGAATGCGATAAACATTGCTGGTTTTCGTTTTGTATTGCCAAACGGAGAATACTCAAATAAATAATTTAATTTAAAAGCAGAAAATATTTCAACAAAAATTAAAACTTTTTTTTATAACAAATGGGTTCGCTCTTGATCACAATCTAGTCTAGGGGCGAAGATGTGGTCGAGGATGTAGCAAGCTCACCCAGAAGATGCCTATTCACTCGAACTTTAAGAGACTCGGGTTATATGAGCCTGGAAATACAGACGCAGGCAGATAATTCCATTCCTTAGAGGTGCGCAGTATAAAAGATGAACAGAAGCGCTCAGTACGGATTCGAGGAATTTCGACAAGTTAAGGGTTTTTAAGATAAGATAAGAAGGGTTTTTTCCTAAAGAAAATTCCACAAGACAGTTTTTCAGAATGACGGTCTAAGGTTTCAGTTATTAAGCTATGTTTTTTACCTTATTTATGTTTTATCAATGATAACTGATATCAGTGATGAGTTTAATAATGGGAAAGGTGTTTTTTTTTTTTAATATTTTTATTTTTACCTAATAGTTTAAGATCTAAGGATAAAAAACCAGTAGCAGTCTGATTTTTAATATTTTGTTTATTTTTTATTTTATTTTTTAAAGTTCAGTTTTACACCAGTTACCACTTTAATGGCTTTTTGTGAAATTTCCCTTTGCCTGAACAATAAACAATAAATAAATTAACATTTAAAGTTCGGAGCGAATAGTCCTTAAACCCACGAAACCAGGATTCAATCTCCAGGTATTCATTTATTTAAATATATGGGTTAACTCTTGACCTCAACCTTGACCATAAGGTCAAAGATGAGGTCGACGATGGAGCGAGTTAACCCAGAAAATGCCAATAAAGGCACTGGTACTCCCACGCACCGACGGAACACAGCAAGCTGTTTGGCGTCGGACTTCGGTAGGAGGGTGGTCGCGAACCAGACGGCCCTTTACAGGGCCTACCACACCGCATGAGACCATAGGACGACACCTCAGATTCTCAGATTCAGAAAAAAATGAAGTGTCGTTGCCTGGGATGGATTACTAGGAGGCAGGTCTCATTAGTCGCCTCTTACGACACCCACGGAAAGAGATGGGGTGGTGTTATTCTAATCTAAACCGATCACCACACGGTCTTAAACCTTTGGTATTCTAACCAACTAAGCTATCGTGCATTCCAGGAGATCTAATCCTGGGGTCATGGCCCCATTCGCGCCATTCGCGCCGAACATTTATACTTTCTCTAAAATTATTTGTACCCTATCTACACTAATATAAAGCGGAAAGTATTGATTGTTTGTTTGTTTGCATTGAATAGGCTCCGCCCCTGGGCTAGATTGTGGCTAAGAGCATTGGACCGATTTGAAAAATTATTTCACCGACATTATCCCTGAATAACTTAAGCTACATAATTTTACCAAATTCCCACGAGAACGAAGTCCCGGGGCGGAAAGCTGGTTACCATTAACCCTGTACACCTAGCTTGCTTTTCTTTATTTATCAACAGTGTAACAACAGGGCCCCGATTCTGCAACTTCAGTTGTGTATCGATGGAATGGAGGCCATTTTATCTGTTCAGGTGGCGAAATTGAGAACTATTTAATTTTCATAATACTTGCTGACAACCACCCCGACCAGCAGCGCCACCGCCAATAGAACATAAAGTTGCAAACTACCTAGCAACTGAAAATTCAGTTGGCGGTGGCGCCACCAGCCAAAGCAGCAGTCATTAGATGTATGAAATTTGGATTGTTCTCAATTTCACTACTGAACAGATAAAATAGCATCCATTCCATCGACACACTACAGAATGAAGCTACAGAATCGGGGCGCAGCTTAGGTGACCAAGTATCAAGTAACATCAGTCTTATATCAAATAGTCAAGACAGGCAATCTACGTCGCCTCAGGTATTCAGATCCATTTGCTGTATTCGGCACTTGGAACACGATATTGTGGTACAGTGTAGAACAGATCAAGATTGCCTAATTGGAGGGTGTGATATTGGATATGTTACCGTCACATTGATAAATCCGTAATATTGTAATTAGACTTAGTAGATTATAATTTCTCGCTACTTTGTGAACTGCCTCAATTTTTTTCAGACTCAATTCAAAGAAAACCGTCTTATACAATGAATATTTGTAAAAAAAAAAACCTGATACAAGACGTCATAGTAATGATAACATAGCGATTTAAAGTAGGTACCTATATAATAATATATAGGGTAGCATAATTGTGAGATCATCATCAATGGAAACATATAATTGGTTAATTTGGTCAATTTATTTATTTTTCAAGGAACCTGATGGGTGACCAAAGTGGCGATTTATCACGAGCGTTTCCGTGCTTCGAAGTACACGTTAAGCTGTCGGTCCCGGCTGTTGTCGATTGACTACAGTTGTTAAAAGCAAGTCAGAGGCCATTGTGCGGTTTGAAAACTGTGACAACAGGGTTAGCCAAGTTCGCCACATACCTAAGTGACTATACCTACACAATAAGAAGATTTATTGTTTACTTTAAAGGCAAAGGAAAATTTCACAAGAAACCGTAACAGCGTGCGATCAGGCATGTCTCTGAACCCTAAAAAATTATAAAAAAATTACTAAACAAAATAAAATAAATCTGAGTGCCATTTTAAAGTAACACAGTAACTAAGTTTCCTCCCGGGACTTCGTCCCCGTGGGAATATGGGAAAATTATGTAGACTATGTATTAATCCAGGGTATATCAGCTACCTCCGGATCTAGTAAATTTTTTCCAGCCGTTTGAGCGTCAAAGTATAACAAACATCTATACATACATCCATACAACCGTGTGGTGATCGGTTGAGAATAACACCATCCCATCTCTTTCCGTGGATGTCGTAAGAGGCGACTAAGGAAACACATATGAGACCTGCCTCCTAGTTATCCATCCCAGGCAACGACACTTAATTTTTTCTGAATCTGAGGTGTCGTCCTATGGTCTCATGCAATGTGGTAGGCTCTGTAAAGGGCCGTCTGGTTCGCGACCACCCTCCTACCGAAGTCCGACACCAAACAGCTTGCTGTGTTCCGTCAGTGTGTGGGAGTACCAGTGCCTTTATAGGCATTTTCTGGGTTAACTCGCTCCATCGTCGACCTCATCTTTGACCTTATGGTCAAGATTGAGGTCAAGAGTTAACCCATCTTATAATTAAAAAAAAACATTCTCACAAACTTTCGCATTTATAATAGTAAGGATATAATTCTCTTTTATTTCCAGAGCTACTTTTCACCGCCCACTGATCTTTAAAACCGTGGGCGATTAATAAAATACTGATTTGAGACTAAAGTAAGTTTTAAGTAAACAAACTCGGAATTAACATCCAGAGCGATTCTCAGCCCAGTGATTCTACCAAATTGGATATTTATTACATTTAAAACTTTGGAGAATTGTATTGGATAAGTTATTTTTAAACTGATCTTCGAATAGCTTTAGTTTTATAGAATAGAATAGAAAGAACTTTATTCAGTGAACCACATTACAATTAATAACAAGTAAAACATTACAATTAATTCGGAACACTTAAATGGCGTTGACTCAGCATTGTGCCACAGCTAGGCTGCCGCGCTGGTATTCTGTCAGACCCTACTAAAATTAAAAACTAAATCTAGAAATAAAAAATTAAAAGGTGTATGTTGTGTGTGTGTGTCTGTATTTGTGTGTGTGTGTGTGTGTGTATGTGTGTGTGTGTGTTGTGAAAGCATGGAATGAAAGTGTGCTTAACTTAAGTTACTTACAAAATTACTGACCTATAAAGAAAGTCAACAATAGTATAAGTTAAAAGTACAGTTGCATCATAGTTACATCTTCAAGCATTAAGGATAAAGCAGGTTATACAATTTGTTCATTATATTTTAGATTGAGGATTATTAACTAGGGTTTGACCCAAAACAACCGCTAGTGGGTGATGTTTTTGTGGAGTTAAGACATACTTTTTTATCTTTGATTTGAAAGAACAAATAGATAAGAACAAACAGATACATTTTTTGTAAGGTGACAGTAGTTGGTTAAAGAAGCAGTCCTGTAATCTTCTTCTTCTTATCGTGTAGGTATAGTCAAGTGTGTGGCGAACTTGGCTAACCCTGGTGTCAGAGTTATCAAACCGCACGATGGCCTCTGACTTGGTTTTTACGACTGTAGTCAATCAACAACAGCCAGGACCGACAGCTTAACGTGCCCTCCGAAGCACGGAAACGCTCGTGATAAATTGCCACTTTGGTCACCCATCAGGTTCCCTGCCTCTGTGTACGTTGCTTGAACTCCCTGGTCGGTTGAGATCAGCAAGAGTCACTGGGCTACGAGTCTTGTAATGAGAAATACAATACATAACATTTACTTGAGTGCCACATAGGCAAGAACGCTATTGCCGTAACAAAATTTATTTCAATTCCAAGTAGTTGAACAGTTAACTATACTAAGTCCATGAGTAGACCTTCTTCTTCTTCTTATCAGCTCATATACGTCCCTACCGCACCGGCCTCCCTTAGAAACACGAAGGGGATCTAGGCCATAGTCCACCACGCTGGCCCAATGCGGAATTGTAGACCGCTCGTCTTTTAAAAAAGAATTTTCTTAGACGTGCCGTTTTCAGCGATGTTTTCCTTCACCGTTGAGCAAGTGATAATTAGAAATCCGAACATAAATCCAAAAAAACGAATTTAGTGGTACAGGTCCGCGCTAGGATTTGAACCCGCAACCTTCCGATTAAAAGTCTGGCTCATTACCCACTGGGCTATCACCGCTGATGCAGGAAATGCCTATTTAAAACGTGCATGTAAGCTATGAATTAGAATGAGTTAGAAGATGTAAATTCATTCAAGAAAACCTCTATTAAAATGTCATGTGCAACTTTTAAATTAACCTAAAATTGTATAACGCAAACATGTGGACATTGTAAACAGAGTTTTTGTGTTTTATTGTTTTTTAAAGAACTGCGTTTATAAAATTAAATAACTATGGTAATAGTAATACTTTATTTGCTAAAAAATTTATAGACTTCTTAGTGTATAACTCAGTTAAACAACTATAGAATCCTGTACACACTCTGCTAGGGCACTACAGGTACAAAGAGGTGGACCCTACATTTCAATAGTACTTATTATAATATCACTTAATTACATAAAACTTAACACCACCCAAAAACGCTACAATGGTATATTATACTACTTAATGAGAACTATTATAGGTCTTTACATAAAATAGACTAGTGTACCAATATTGTATTATTGTAGACTGTTTGTTATAAAATATAATATAAATATATACAATACACCTGAATCCGAATTCGAAGATCATGTATGAAGCGAATTATGAATGTAGAGAAAGCAAAGGAGGTGTGTTTTGATCGTTGCAAGTGGAAATCTGTGGTCTCTGCCTACCCAAGTGGGACAAAGGTGTGAGCTTGTGTATGTATGTATGTGTAAATATGCTTTATTGCACTCAAAAATAGGTACAAATAGATATGTCAGGGTTCAAAAGGCGGCCCCATCGCTAAGAACCGATGTCTTATCGTCAACCTTTGGGTATGTAAAGTTGCGGGTTCAAATCTTGGTTCGAAACCACTTGACAAGATTAGATAAATTTTGAGGATTATTAGATGGTGATCGGTTGAGAATAACACCACCCCATCTCTTTCCGTGGGTGTCGTAAGAGGCGACTAAGGAAACTCAAATGAGACCTGCCTCCTAGTAATCCATCCCAGGCAACGACACTTCATTTTTTTCTGAATCTGAGGTGTCGTCCTATGGTCTCATGCGGTGTGGTAGGCTCTGTAAAGGGCCGTCTGGTTCGCGACCACCCTCCTACCGAAGTCCGATGCCAAACAGCTTGCTGTGTTCCGTCGGTGCGTGGGAGTACCAGTGCCTTTATAGGCATTTTCTGGGTTAACTCGCTCCATCGTCGACCTCATCTTTGACCTTATGGTCAAGATTGAGGTCAAGAGTTAACCCATCTTATAATAAATAAATAAATAAATGGAACATGATGTATAGTGGTGAGAGGTTGTCAGCCTTTTGCCCATAATACAACAACACCCTCGCGTCTCTATTACTGTATAAAATCAGTAATAGTATGCCTTTGAAGCGCTCGTACCTACGATACACGAAGTTCATAGTCCGTAAACTTCGTGTATCGACACTGTTCGCACTGCCGGGCCAGGCCTGTTGAGAGACAGAGATGGAACTATTCCTATGTGTGCTGCCTTTATCGGGTGCTGTAGTCGCCTTAACATAATGAATACTTTTTTAATTTCTCGTAGCCGTGGGTTTCACAGGATCCGTTTCTTTAAATCAAATGAGCTACTGAAGCGCTCATAGCCCAGTGGCTCTCGCTGATCTCAACCGATCAGTGAGGTTAAGCAACGTACACAGAGGCAGGGAACCTGATGGGTAGCCACAGTGGCAATTTTTCACGAGCGTTTCCGTGCTTCGCAGGGCACAATAAGCTGTCGGTCCCGGCTGTTGTCGATTGACTACAGTCGTTAAAACCAAGTCAAAGGCCATTGTGCGGTTTGAAAACTCTGACACCCAGGGTTAGCCAAGTTCGCCACACACTTGACTATACCTACATGATAAAAAGAAGAAGTATGCCTTTGTAGCGTTGACAGCTGGTACTGTCTAAGTTTTCTTTTACTCCCACTCCAGCGTGGAAGTTGTAAGTACCTATTATTTATTCTTATTCCTGAAGACGGTACATTCTTGAAACTAGATAAAAATCTTAAGGGCTTTTGTGATGATTAATTTATATCCTAATAAAATCCACTCTGACTTCGTATATTCGATCTAATAACACTCAGAATTTATGTAAAACGTGGCATCGAGTAGTTCTGAATCAGATTCTCTGCCTACCCCGTATGGGATTAGAGCTCATTAGAGGCGTGAGCGTATGTATGTTCAACACTAGCACTTAGCCCGGCGGCACTTCGATCCCGTGAGAATTCCAGAAAATTATGTAGCCTATGTTACTCAGGGATAATATAGGTAGATAATGGTGAATTTTTTTTTCATATCAGTCTATTAGTTTCGGAGCCTATTCAATGCAAACAAGCAATCAAACCTTCCCTCTTTAAAAACTTAATAAATAAAACAAAGTCGGGTTTGTTCGAACACTTATAACTGGTATAACTCGAGAACGATTTTCATGGTTTTTTATTTGTTGTATTTGTCACCGTCCCGAATAGCAGAATAACTATTAAAACATTGAAAAATTGATGAAAAATTCCCACGGGAACGAACGGCTAGTATTAGTATTAGTGTACTGTATGTCTCTGTATGCAAATAAGGTATTAGATAGAACTATAGATTTTGCTAAAGGAAAGCGCTTAAACTCGCTGAAAACAGCGTTTCTAGTTAGCAAGTGACTTTCCATAACGCTACAGCCAGCACCACGGTAAATTCAGTCTTACGTTGACGCTTGCCCGCTCTACATGGGTGTTGGCAGCGCGCCGTGCGTCCCTTGCCGAAAAAGTTTCAACATTTAAAAAAAAGAAATTCCTTTTCCAAACTTTTCAAAAGTGAATTAAAATTCAATGAAAATGCTTTTGTAAGACAACGTGTGGAGTGTCAGTTTTGTTTTTTTTTTTATTTGTGGCACCAAAGTGGAGTGGTTGGAAATACTGGAAAATATTAAACCGTGGCTTGAAGTGTGGGTGAATTTGGTACAGTCCATTAGGAGTTTGATCAAGTGCCAACACTTTTGATTATAGGTAAGTACTTCACTTTAATTACAAAATTTTATGTGTGTTTCGAGGACTATTATTAAAGTCGATAAATTCAGTTTTAGTTTTGATTTAGACGGATTTATTTCTAGATTAATTGAGTTTTTGAATCAAAAAATTAAGAATTTACATTTACTTTTTCTACTTATCGAGAGAAAACTGTTTGCGAACAGACTTAGACTTAAAAAACAAATGTTATTGACTTAGTTTAAGCAAAATTTATTGTTCACTGTAATTAAGATATTTTGAATTGAATATCTCGTTTATAGGCATTTTTTGGGTTAACTCGCTCCATCGTTGACCTCATCTTTGACCTTATGGTCAAGATTGAGGGAAAGAGTTAAAGAGTTAACCCATCTTATAATAAAAAAAAACCCCTTGTAATAAAAAAAAAATCTCATAACCAAAAATTTAAAAATACACTTTTTGCAAAACAATGTGTAACAAGAACACTTATGGACACTACGTCACAACACTAAGTCCTACTTCGTCAAGTCAAGAAAAAAGATAAAAATTAGAAAAGAGATTATACTAAAAAGGAAAAAAAAAACAATTAATTTGTGTGGTCTTCTTAGCAAATCGATGGCAAGTAGTCGTTATAATGTTGCGGCCCAGAACGTAGTCATCTGGACTGCGGATTAGCGTTCATTAGGTCTTTTTGAGTGCAGGTGGTAGGGCACGCATTGCATGATGTTAGGTGAGCCATAGTTTTGTGTGGTAGGACTCTTGCAACCAGAAACACAGGTTACTTAAGCCTTTTTTAGGCACCAATCTCACCCTCACAACATGTTTACTAAGACTAAGTATGAAAAACTGCATTAGTGGTAATAAAATTATGATAATGGTTAAAAATATTTAATTTCATCAACCGAACACTTTTACACTAATATTATAAAGAGAAAAGATTCGTATTTTTGTATGTTACGAATAAACTGAAAAGCTACTAGACCGATTTCAAAAATTTATTTCACCATTAGGTGCTACATTATCCCTGAGTACACAGGTTACATAATTTTCCCGAATTAGAAAGCTAGTATTGTTATTAAGTACTTATAGTAAAAAGTTTTTGTGTCACACATTTTAAATAGACAGATAAATACAACGCGCCATAAAATGCAGGGCCGGTCCAAAGGCCAAAGTGTCCAGCTTAACGTGCTCTTGAGTGTACAAAAATGCGCAAAGGCTGCCTAGTTACATTTTATATAGCTTTTTCCTGCGGTTTCGCTCGCGCAAAGGACTCTTTTACTCACCCATTTCATTCTTGACCCCTTAAGCGATGAATTTCGAAAAATCACGAAATACGTGTCCGTTTATTTGCTTCGAGGTACCTATATCTAGACGAAGTTTCGAGTCAAAATGTCAAAAACAATTGTTTTCTTTATACAAATCCTGAATCCCCATTTCACCCTCTTAGGGGTTGAATTTCGAAAAATCCTTTCTTAGTGCTTGCTTACGTCATAAAACACACCTTTTTGCCTAATTTCAGCTTTCTAGGTCTAAGGGTTTGTTCTGGGCGTTGATGAGTCAATTAATCAGGACCACCAATTTAATATATAAGAAGATAAGAGAAAATAGTAAATATTTTTATTTATTTTAAATAACATTCTGAACGTTCTATGAAATAAAGCTGTTTTTGACTTTGATAGTAAATACATTTGTTTTTTTTTTGTTAAAAAAACGTTATCATAACAAATAAATAGTTTCAATTGAAGTATTATTGCTCACAATTTTTAAAATTAATGATTAACACGTACTTACGTGATTACTTGGTTTAATTGCAATAGGTCAGTAGTATTATCATAATAATTTATAAAAACATTGAAGATTCAAATGAAGGTGATAAAACCAAAAATAACTTACGAATTGTAATTTTCTCTCACGTTTTTCTTTTTTTTAAGTGTGTATTTTTATTTGATTTCACAATTTCAATTATATGATTAATCCTCTTTATACTAATATTATAAAGAGGAAAGATTTGATTTTTTGTTTGTTTGCATAAAATATTCTCCGACCGATTTGAAAAATTTTTTCACCATTAGATTCCTACATCATCCGCGATGAACATAGGATACATGATTTTCCCGAATTCCCACGGGAACGAAGTCCCGGGCGAAAAGCTAGTAATTTATAAAAATGCTGTCTTACCGATTCATCGACGCCCAGCTAAAACCATAAGCTAGAAATTGACACAGAGGTTCCTTTTGAACGCAGGTAAGGAGTTAGGTTCCCTGTTATCAGGGTCATGGAGGTCAGATTGCAAAATCGCAAGATTGTAATGACTTGACCCCTCAAATCTTGGATCATGGTCAAGCGAACCCTGAATGAGAAATTGGACGATAGGAAGAAGAAAAATGTTAATTTCAGTTTGATTTAGCTGCGAACAGTGAGTGGTTTCTCTAAGACCCGTTTTACAGAAGGAGACTCAATTCTTGAACTATACTTAAGTATTGATTGTCCAGTTCTCTCACTATCAAAATGACAAAGACGACTGCTACTTGTATAGACCAGAACGATGGCGGCAAACTCGCGCGGCGCGCCACTAGGCTGACGATGAAACTTCACTTTGATTGAGCGAGGGCCCCGCGCAAAGGCTTGCTCGCCCTCCGATGTTGTCAATGTTGACATTTTGACATAAGACCGCGATTACGCGCGCTATCATCATCGTACTCGAGCTGCAGAGTCTGAGTCGCGTTCTGTAATACTGTTCTAACACCCGTATTCTAAGAAGTTAACTCGAAACTTCCTCCACTCAACTTCAGCTAAGGAAATCCTCGAAACGACCTCGAATTTGGTATTCTTAGTTGTCACCTCAAAATTCCTTGAACGTGGCATACAGCTACTCGACGATAGATGGCACTAGCTAGCGTAAATATTTATTCGATATTAATCTTTAAGGATATATTATCATAAAGATAATCCTTGAAATCATCAAAATAATTCATTTTTCATATGAAAAAGTAGCATACAACAAGTTCAAGCATCGAATAAAGCGTTAAGAAAATCTTAAGATAGGTCGCGAGGTACCTTAACTTTGACAATTGATTTTAAAGTCGAGGACGAAAGTGTCAAATAAAAACGTCAAAATCCTTGACAGAGGTTGAGTGGAGTCTAGGAAATCTCGAGTTAACTTCTAAGAATATGGGTGTAAGTCTTCTAATTACGGCACATGCGCACTACCTGTCATAAAATGGCACCGTTTCAATACAGTGCTCCTAGTTTCTTATTATCTCCTAAATCTTAAGAAAACAACTGTTACAATACAGTACAGAGAGCTTCACATCAGCTTACCACACGCGTGCACTTTGTGCTGTTGCTATAAGAGCAGTTTTGCAAGTAACCTGGATGCGCTGGCCTCTGTACGTAATACTAAATTTAAACTATTGTAGACGATACATATAATAAATAATAGACATTAAATTAAAACGAAATAACAATAAATTTGGAGTTCAAATTATTGTAAGCAATAAATTATTTAATTTATAGACATTAGTATTAGTAAGCATTCGGAAAATCAATGAATTGGCGATATATATGAAGAAATATAAAGCAATGAAGTCAAGTTAACCTACACTATAAGGAAAAAAATAGAGGGTAAGATTGCAGGTTTAACTCCTTACCAACGCCTAGCTCATAGATACAAAGTAGCTTGCCTATGTGTTTCTTATAAGATGTACTTCGGGGAGTGTGCTCAGGAGCTGCATGAGCTCATTCCGCCTGTCCTTTTCTTCCATCGGACGTCCAGACGCACTGCAGGGTATCACCCTTATCTTGTCGAGATCCCTCGGATACGTACCTACTGAGCGCTTTTCTTCATCTTTTGTATTGCGCACTGCCAAGGAGTGGAATTCTCTGCCGGCGTCTGTATTTCCGAGCTCATACAACCCGAATATCTTTAAAGTACGAGTGAATAGGCTTCTTCTGGGTGAACTCGCTACATCCTCGACCCCATCTTTGCCCTGAGCTAGATTGTGGTCAAGAGCGAACCCATTCTTAATAAACATTTAAAAAAAAACCGGCCAAGAGCGTGTCGAGCCACGCGCATTGTAGGGTTGCGTAGCAGCATGGTTCAAATATATTTTTATTAATCCCAACAGTGTTTGGCACTTGGTCGACTATTACTCGCAAACTTGAAAGACCAACTTATGTGTGATAGTTTTCCTTTAAATTTCGTTGTATATTCTACCAACATGAATTTTTTCACATTTTTAGAAACAATCGTTTAGCAGGTATAGGGGGGGGACACTTGTGTTTGACAACAATTTTCACTTTAAAAATTTATATTTCGCAAACGGAGTACTGAATCGAAAAACGTTCTTAAAAAACCCCTTCTATCTTTTAAAATGCTATCCTATGACACCCCATTCAATGATATTGGCGAGAAAAAAAAAAATCATCGCCCTTTCACGTCTATGGGAGACACCCGAAAAAAAATTTTTTTTTCCAAGATTTTACTCTACAGTTCTTTCGGCGTGATTTATATGTATAATCATGCTTAGTTTCAGCTCTGTAGTACCAAGGGTTTCTTAGGAAACCTGCGGACAGACGGACAGACGGACAGACGGACATGGCGAAACTATAAGGGTTCGTAGATTACTACGGAACCCTAAAAACGCAAATGTTTTAAAGTAGTTTTTTCAAGTATTTGTTTGATTTAAGTATGGCATTTATCTCCGGATGTTTGTGTATAAATATATGTATGTATTTACAAAAAATATATTTTAAAGTACTACATCAATTATCTAGCACTCGTACGAGCCTAAATTAAAATATTGATTTATTTATAATTTAAAATAATGTTTTTCTTTAACTCTCCGTTCTGCGAAAGATTTTAATAAGCATTCAAAAGAATATTTTAAAAAAACGGTGACGTTACAAAGGTGAACGAAGCATAACTAATCTAGATCTAGATTTTCTATTGTTATCTGTCAAATGCACTCTCCCTATCGCATTGCACTGATCAAGGTACAGAGGCCAGCGCATCAGGTTACTCCATTTTAATGGTAAAACCGCTCTTATCAACACACAGAGTGCACCTGGGTTGCGGCCGTCCGTACGCGTGCATTGCAGCTAAAATAAACACAAAAGAATATATTTATTCTTAAACCTGACTTAACTATTGTGTTTTAAATTACCACCGTGTGGTGATCGGTTGAGAATAACAAAACCCTATCTCTTTCCGTGGGTGTCGTAAGAGGCGACTAAGGAAACACAAATGAGACCTGCCTCCTAGTAATCCATCCCAGGCAACGACACTTCATTTTTTTCTGAATCCGAGGTGTCGTCCTATGGTCTCATGCGGTGTGGTAGGCTCTGTAAAGGGCCGTCTGGTTCGCGACCACCCTCCTACCGAAGTCCGAATCCAAACAGCTTGCTGTGTTACGTCGGTGCGTGGGAGTACCAGTGCCTTTATAGGTATTTTCTGGGTTAACTCGCTCCATCGTCGACCTCATCTTTGACCTTATGGTCAAGGTCTAGGTCAAGAGTCAACCCATCTTATAATTACAAAAATACCTCCGTTGTATAGGTTAATTCAATTCTTATGTCGTCCCTTCATTAACCCTGAATAAAAACTTTTTTTATTATGAGATGGATTAACGCTTGACCTCAATCTTGACCAAGGTCATAGATGAGGTCGACGATGGAGCGAGTTAACCCAGAAAATGCCAATTAAGACACTGGTATTCCCACGCAACGACGGCTGTTTGGCGTTGGACTTCGGTAGGAGGGTGGTCGCGAACCAGACGGCCCTTTACAGAGCCTACCACACCGCATGAGACCATAGGACGACACTTAAAACAAGTCAAGATTACAATGAAATACATACAAACATACATTAAACGATTTAAATACATACATACGCATTCGTTCTTTTGACCCTACTGACTCTACGCCTATTCGCAAAGGTTATTCGCAAAGGTTATTCCTCAGAGAAGAACAGGCAAGAAACTCTGAGGTTGCTCTTTTAAATCGCATTACAAATTTTCTTATTTACTAATTTTAACTAAATCCGAAATAAGTCTAGAGCTGAGCAGTTCATTCCCATGGCTGCCTGTCTGATAGATAATCAGAAATTTTGTAATTGCCCTTTTTGCAAAGTTTTTGTTTAATCACTGTCTTAAATTTATCCAAAGGTAAATTTTGAATACACATGGGAATGGTTCGAATTATAAAAGGCCCATTGATTTAAAAAAACCTCCCGATGTTTTAGGAAAACATCAGCTTTGTTATGTTTTCATATTACGAAACCGCTCGTTTTATTTCCATGAGATAATATTGCCACCCTCAATTTGATGAGTTTTCTTTTGTCCCTTTGTGTAAGAAAATAAATAATTTCAAAAATTGAAATTTACTTTTGTCAATTTATCCTTTCAAATTGAATACCTATATATTACCTATGTATTACTTAATAACTAGCATTTCGCTCGCGGCGTTACGTGTATGTATGTATTTATTCTTTATTGTATTGTATGTAATGATAACATGGAGGATAAAAAGTTTACAATAATAGGAAGTTTACAAAGGCGGACTTATTCCACGAGGGGATTTCTTCCAGTCAACTTTGTGAGAATACTGGGAATGGAGACAACTCACAGGCGTAAAGTGCAGTTAAAAGGAAATAAGAAGATGCCCATTCAGTTAAAAGGAAAACTGTATAAAACAGCAATAAGACCTGCTATTCTTTACGGCACGGAGTGTTGGGCATCAAATAAACAACATTTATCAAAACTACACACAACAGAAATGCGCATGTTACGCTGGTCAACGGGTGTCACACTGCTGGACAAAATACGCAACGTTCACATCCGACGAAGCTACAAGGTCGCGCCCATCATTGACAAGGTCAAAGAACGCCGCTTACGATGGTACGGACATGTACTGCGCCGACCTGAAAACAACATGGTACGAGTGGCCTTGGGGTTTCCAACGACCACGCGACGCCGCGGGCGACCCCCCGCCACCTGGCTATCGACGGTTCAGAAGGACTTAAAGGACAGCCAAATTGACGCTCATACTGCTCAAAACAGGGAAAGATGGAGAAGACAGACAAGGAGAGCCGACCCCAGATAATGGGAAAAGGTTTAGAAAAAGAAGAAGAACCTTGTGAGAATACTAAAGATAACAAGAACTACTCGGCGCATTAATAAATTAATTTCCTTGTAGAAAAAATTTAGTAAGTATTTATTTATAATTGTATTATAAAGACAAAAATTTAAAAGCTCTTGGAGCCCGGTGGCGCTCGCTGATCTGAACCGGTCAGTGAGGTTAAGCAACGTACACAGAGGTATGGAACCTGATGGGTGACCAAAGTGGCTATCACGCGCGTTTCCGTGCTTCGGAGGGAACGTTAAGCCGGCGGCGGTCCCGGCTGTTGTCGATTAATAGTCGTTAAACCATGTTAGAGGCCATTTTGCGGTTCGAAAACTCTGACACCAGGGTTAGTCAAGTTCGCCACATTCTTGTCTATACCTACACGATAAGGTTGGAAAACTAATGCAGGGCTTTAGGTATCTCTCTTTCAACCTCTCGGGTGGTTAATCAGTTCATGAAACGGAACAACTTCCCCAAGGAACATAGGTCAAAATACGAAAAAAAAACTTGATCTCCCATATAAAATGCGCTGATGAAGTTTGTATGGGAACTCAAAAAAATATTTTCGTATTTTGACCTATTTTCTTAGGAGAAATTGTTCAGTTTAACGGACTGATTAACCACCCGAGAGGTTGAAAGAGATTTACCTTAAGCCCTGTATTATAATAGGTCTTTACCTATGAAATTGCCGTTTTTCATACAATATTTTTGGAAAACTGAATTTTCCATACTAACGTTTTTGGATTTTTCTCGGGAATGCGAAATCCAAATTTAGCAAAATTTTGTGGGAAGGTTTGGACAACATTAAGTTTTTTCATACTTACTTTATTGAAAGTTGTAACTGTAACAACGGTACAGCAAAAATAAGCAATGAAACGGGCAACGGATGGAACGAGCTATATTTGAGCTTCTTTTTCAGCAAATAAATCTAAAGTAAATATGTATTAATTTGACTCAATATCTCCGTTACATGGCTAAGGTTTTAAATAAAAAACAATTTTAGTAATAGCTTTTCAATCAAATAAATTATGAATAAAATAAAGCTTGGGAATTTCATAGGTAAAGACTTATTATAATACATAGACATAGACATAGACATATACTTTATTGCACACCATAGATAACACAGTCAAACATTACAATAACAAACAAGGACAGAAAACAGTAATGTACAAAAAGGCGGCCTTATTGCTAAGGTAGCAATACTTGCGTGGAACTCTTCCAAATTCTCATAGAAGACTCCTTAATAATTATCATGTGGCTACTATCATCATCTATCTTACACCTACTCATTGATACCATTCTTATTCGAATCAAGATTCAGTCAAAATCTAGTTCACGCCTATAATCCCCAACGGGGTAGGTAGAGCATCTAGAACCTCTAAAACCACTAAATAAATAAAAAATAAAATAAAATATTTTTAACAAAAAATTAACCCGCCTTCAAAAAGGGTGAAATAATTTTTTAAAGATATGTTCACGAGTAAGTAGTGGTTACGGGTAAAACAGCAAATAGGTGAATTCATAGCGGAATATGGTAAATAGAGAGGAATTTTTTTTTGACGTTTTAAAGGTTATCATTTATCATTCATATAACTCCCTCGTAGATCCATACTAATATTATAAATGCGAAAGTAACTCTGTCTGTCTGTCTGTCCATCTTTCACGCCTAAACTACTGAACCGATTTTGATAAAAGGTACAGAGATAGATTAGGGTCTGGGAAAGGACATAGGCTACATTTTATACCACAGTTGGGCACGATATAACCTATAGTCCACGCGGGCGGAGCACCGGGCGGAAAGCTAGTTTATTATAAAGCACTAAATCACTCGAG
The DNA here is from genome assembly GCA_949987775.1 of Aproaerema taeniolella. Lineage (NCBI taxonomy): Eukaryota > Metazoa > Arthropoda > Insecta > Lepidoptera > Gelechiidae > Aproaerema > Aproaerema taeniolella. Next base: position 13,982,640 of record OX465264.1, read on the forward strand.
ATTAAAGAGCGATATAGTGATCAATTACTTTTACCCCACGGAAAGATATGAGGTGGTGATATTCATAACCAGTCGCAAGATGGCTAGAAAGATACGGGGTAGTACAATTTTCAAACCGATCGCCAGATGGCATGAAATATATGGGGTGGTGGGTGATATTATCAATCGATTACCAGACAGACAGCAGGGAAGATGAGTGGTGGTAATATACGCTACCGGTCACTAAACGGTAGATCCCCACAAAGGAGCCCCAAAAAACAACTTAAAAGTCTTAGGGAACTACTTCGTTTTTGCTTCGTTTACATTGATGACCTATTATCATCCACATATAATATGACCGTAAATTTCAGTTTTTTTATTTATGACCTAAACTACTGAAGCGATTTCGATAAAAATTTTATGGGACCAATCTGGAAGTATATGCTTCCGAACTAAAAAAAAAATTGAAATCGGTTTACAAATGACGGAGTTTTTATTTAAAAAAATGTTTTTATTTTCTCCCAAACTTAAGGTATGTGTACATTTCTTTTTTATTATACATTTAATTGGGAGACAGGAGCCTAAACTAGGGTATACCTGTGTCACAGGTCTCCTGGATCCCACCCTCAGATAACAATTTTGAAAATAGAAATTTACATTATCTATTTAACAAGTAGCAATTTCTGGAGAATAAAATAAAATTAAAATTAATTAAATAGGTAGTTAAGAAGTCTGTGTATGTGTGTGTGTGAGAGCATATGTGTGTGTGTAATCGTGTGTATGTGTGTGTATGCATGTGTGTGTGTAAGTGGGTCAAGAGATGCCACGTTTGATACAAATTGTGAGGGATAGTATTTTCTGCAGACTGCAATGCCTAGTAGCAGATAACCACAACGAAAATGTCATTCATTTATTTAGATGATGTTCTGGTCTGTAGTATTTTCTGTTTTTGTTGGATTTTTTTAAAGCGCTGAATCATTCAGGGTATCAGCTACCTCCACACCAAATTTTAACAAAATTGTTCCAGCCGTTAGAGCGTGAAAGAGTAACAAACATCCATACATACAAACTTTCGCGTTTATAATATTATTAAGGAAAACTATGAACCATCTCGATCTTGTCAGCTTTCAAACAAATAAAACCGCAACAAAATTGATCTATTCGTTTAGGAGTTACGATGCTACAGACAGATACACACGTTCATAGTAGATTGTTACACAAGGGTGTTAATGATACTTCCACCCGAGGTAAACAATCTGCTTTTCATCCTCCATGCGAGGTAATAAAACACTTGTAAGCAAAGGAAAAATAAGTTTTATTAATTTTCAATGAAAGTCCCGCGACATTTAAAATCGTAATTATTCAGCATGAAGATTTAATTCCAACTATTTGTATAGGCAGATCTTGTTCCAATTTCAAATTTACTTACATCCCTGTTTTGATTTATAGGAGTGTTATAGTCTACTTACATCCCTGTTTTTGGGGAGGTAAAAAGTCTTTCCCGAGCATGGAGGATGAAAACTTATAAAACCCCTATTTTTGCTTCGGGGGTTAAATAGGGATAACTTAAAAGTTTGATGGAAGGAAGTTAATAGAGAAGGAAAGTATTAATCAATCTCCAAAATTTCCATTATTTCATGCCAATGTTTTCTTTCTTTTTTAACAATTTCTGAACATAAATTTTTCTTTGAAGCTGTGTTCAATTTCTCTAACCTTCCTTAAAATAATTTATGAACACAAACAAAAGAAAGTTTTACTTATTCTTAGAAGCAATCAACGTTTAACTTTTGACTTTAAAAGGACTCTAAATCAAATGTTATTAAAAGTAGAAATACTCTTAAGTGCTTGGGAATTAAAAGTTTATTGTTGTTAAGTCTCAGAGGCTTTTGAATATAATATTATTTTAGTGTAATAAATCCCATCAAAAACATTAATGTGAAATGAGAGCCAAGTTCAATATTATGATGTATGCCTTGGTTGTGGACTTCAACGACAAAAAAAATGAGATCTTAATGGGTGCCAAGTTCAATGGTCAGTCCTGAAATTTATTTATAACAACATAAAATATTTTATAAAAACTGTAAATATAATTTCTTATTATAACTTAGGATAATATATTGAAGCCTGAGGCCGACTTGGCTTGTTTTCATATACAACATATTATTAAGTACACATGGCAGCACATCAGGCTATACATGTTGACCTTGACGTCGCCCTTATCTCGCTAGTAATAGCGCCGACTTTCGTAGTGCAGATGGGTAACCGGACGTGCTGCTGTCTGTACCTACTAAAACAGTCAGGAAAAGCCCTATTTTCGATGGCTAGTTTCTATAAGAACTCTTTAGAACTTGCGAAGGCATAATACAATTCGTATATAAAAACTAGCCAAGTCAGACTTTGGGCTTCAATATTTCCGAATATATGAGCCAAATTTGACATGTTTATGTGCACTAGTTTTTGAGTTATGAGGGGGTCAAAAGTGGCTCCAAATGGATCGTGTAAAATTACACACGGTGCTACACGCCAGTTTCTTGAACTTGGCTTTGACAAGCTGCCGCGTGTCTAGATAAGCCCAAAATTAAAAATTCCTTATAACTTTTAAACGACTGAACCAATATTGTTCAAATAAAGAAAAAAACCACCTCGATTACGTGAGCTTTACGTAAAAAAAAAATTGAAATCGGTACATTCGTTTAGGACTTACGATGCCACAAACAGACACACAAATACACAGGCATACAAATACATAGAGATACACTCGTCAAAGTTATAACACCCATATTTTTTGCCGGGGGTTAAAAGTGTCTGTCAACATAACTAACATAATTATTAGGTATAGAAGCAAAAAAAAAAAACAAAAAAACAAAACAAAAATAATTTATTTCTGTCTCACATATTCTTCGTATAAATAGGCAGGGGTCTCCTTTTAGGCATGAGAATGCCTGTGCCAGGGGGCCCCGCTCTTCTCTTAGATACAATTCTTATGCAGAAGCGTAAGGCAATTTTGTCGTATATATCTCGTTTCACCCTCTCGTTCTATCACATAGCGTCAGTACCTACAGAACAGACAAAACGACATAGATATGATAATTTTTGTTAAACGTCTATGTTAGGTCTTCTTCTTTTTGTGTCAACCTGAGCGGCTATTCCACTTTTCATTGCGTCTCAATGACGGTGTCCATTGTCAACCGACTTCAAAAAAGGAGGAGGTTCTCAATTTGTCTGTATTCGTGATGACTCCGTGTGTTTGTTACATGATGACTCCGCCAACTGTTGGCCGATTTTCAAAATTCTTTTTTGTTCGAAAGAGTATACACTCCTGAAGTGGTCCCATATAAATTTTATCGAAAATTATTAAGCGCTTTTAAAAAAACCATCAAAAACAAAAAATACTACAAACCAGAACATCATCTAAATAAGTGAATGACATTTTCGTTTGTGGTTATCAGCTAATAGGCATTGTAGTCCGCAAAATATATACTAGATATCTACTTTGTGCCAACTGTTGTTGGGATTGAAGTCGGTGACTCATACGTATTAACGTGGAAAATTATGTCTATTCAGGTGAGGAAATTGAGAGTTATTGAAGTCTCATACAATTAATGACGTATGTTTTGACTAGCGCCGCCACGGCAAATGAATTTTAAGTTGCTAGGTAGTTTGCATCTTAACGTTTTGTTGACGCTGCTGATCGGTGGTGGCTGTCAGCAATTGTTTGAAAGCTGAGTAGTTCTCAGTTGCGCCACCTGCACAAAATCGCAAGAAATGGAAGAATGGCGGGGGAGGCCTTTGCTCAGCAGTTGGATATTTAAAAAAAACTTTTTAATTATTTATTTATTGTTAAAAACCTATGATTAGTACTTTAAGCCTTTGCTTAGGAAGTCGTATATTAAAACCAACCTAACCTACAATCACGAATAACTATCTATCCGTAGTAAGGTATATTCTTCGGCCGTATATCACGTTGTGATAGCGGAGTCGTGTCACTCGTAAAATTGGCTACGTAATTAAGAGCTGTAATAAAATTATAGCAAACGCGGTGTGTTTTGTAAGCACACTTATTTATAGGCTTATTTATTTAGGGCAACGCTAGTTATCCCTTTAATTAAAAACAACATAATACTTTTTTTGTCTGCATGTGGTGATCGGGTGAGAATACCATCACCCCATCTCTTTCCGTGGGTGTCGTAGAAGTCGTAAGAAACACAAATGAGACCTGCCTCCTATTAATCCATCCCAGGCAACGACACCTCAATTTGTTTAGAAACTGAAGCGGCGTCCTATGGTCTCATGCGGTGTGGTAGACTCTGTGAAGGGCCGTCTGGTTCGCGACCACCCTACAGAATCCAACGTTAAACAGCTTCCAGTGTTTCGTCAGTGCGTGTGGGAGTACCAGCACCTTATTGGCATTTTCTGGGTTAAGTCGCTCATCTATGACTTTGGTCAAGATTAAGGTCAAGAGTTAACCCATCTTATCCCTACTAATATTATAAATGCGAAAGTAACTCTGTCTGTATGTTACCCTTTCACGCGTAAACTACTAAACTGATTTTAATTTTTGATGCAAAGATATGTATTTAAATCGTTTAATGTATGTTTGTATGTATTTCATTGTAATTTTGACTTGTTTTAAGTGGCATCCTGAATGTCCTATAAAATAAAGATTTTTTTCTATTCTATTCCATTCTTAAGACTATTCTATAGCGCCGCGAGCGTAGGAAAATAGGTATTTGGAGAATCATTCTCTGTCGCGACCGCGCTCGGCCCCGCTCGCAAACGTGCGATAGAGACAGTTGCAGCTCGGCTGTGTTTCTAGGTATTTTTTTGTCGAAAATCGCGTTTGGGGGGAAAACGTTTCCCAACCCCTAAACTGTACTAAATATACTACTTTTTGGTATCAATCTTTTCAGCAGAATATAATCTATGCCTCTATTTTTTGTTTTTTCCGAAAATTTACTTTATTTCTGAAATACAATGAATTTAAAATGAATGTTTTTCAAACCCAATAAAGCAAGATTACAGATCCTTATAACTTTTTATCTAAACAAAATTTTCAAAAAAGGAAAACATAGAGGCATAGTTTTTGATAGGGACAACAACATAGTGAAAAATTATCAAAATCGGAGAAGATTTAGGGGTAGCAAAACGTTTTCCCTTTTTGTATGGACATGGGCGCGGTAGTCGATCCTCTTAAGAAAGGATATAGGCTACATTTTATCCCACAGCTGGGCACAATGTAACCTGTAGTCCACGCGGGCGGAAAGCTGCCCAACTATTACTATAAATGCGAAAGTAACTCTGTCTGTCTGTTACGCTTTCACGCCCAAACTACTAGACCGATTTTTATGAAGTTTGATATATGTAGAGATAGATTAGACCTTAAAGCGACTACAGCACCCGATAAAGGCAGCACACATAGGAATAGTGCCATCTCCGTCTCTCAACAGGCCTGGGCCGGCAGTGCGAACAGTGTCGATACACGAAGTTTACGGACTATGAAAGCGTACGTGCGTAAAAAACGTGTTTGAAAGTTAGAAAAATGAGATTTATGGAAAGGTAACAGCTTAAATCGAAAAATGGGTTAACTACTTATCGAGAGTGTTCAATCACGAACATTTTGATAGCAAATTTAAGTTCCTGTGTGCATTTTACTATCTTTTTTACAGCTTAAAAGATACAAAATATTGGTATTTAGAGGTGACTGTGAGCTTTTTCTATGGAACCAAAAGTGCTGAATCATGTTTTCAGCAAACTACTTATCTAGTGTATGTCCTGAATATTACCGTAGTATTTTTTTTCTTCGATTTAATGCAGTGCGTCATGCTTATCTACGCATCATAAAATCGTAATTTAGGTGCTGTATTCGCCTTAAGAAAGGACATAGTCTCATTTTCACAGCTGGGCAAGATATAAGCTGTAGTCCACGTGGTCGGAAAGCTAGTATGGAATATGGAAATCATGGAAAAAAACTATACCTACAACCACACGTAAAGTCGTAAATAGATAAAAAAGATACGTATTCAAAGACATCGGCTTATTTTAGGAGACAAGATACGAAGTTATCCCAAAACTTTTTTGCCAGAAAAAAACTATTAGATTAGCAAAAAGTGAAAGTTGCCGAAGTTTCCGTATCAAGGTTTGCCTTAGAGCAAAAATAAGATGGAGTACTTACATAAATAGTAATAATTCTAAAAAAAACTTTATTAAAATTAAAAAAAAACACAAAGACGCGTCCGCAACAGGCTTCGTCACACCTAAAAACTAAAAAAATAAATTCTGAAATTGAAAATGTTGCATCACCTCCGACATTCGATTGCTTATACTTATAACTTATAAACAGTTAAACTAATTTTGATCAAATCATCTCGATTACATCAGCTGACAAATAAAAAACCGCATTAAAATCGGTCCATTGGGTTAGGAGCTACGATGCCACAGACAGACACAAAGAACACACGTGAAACTTATAACCGTCGTTTTCTTGTGGTCCCAGTAATCACCACTCTTTTTTTGTTGGGGGTTAACCAATCAGCAACACGTCTCGTCATATTTACCCTAACTAACCCATCATCAAACCCCAGTTTAAAAAATTCACAGATTTCATGCCATACATGATTTCAGAGTATGAAATGAATTTCATATTTTAAATGAATTCAGCCCCGCGCGAACTAAGAATTCACGCAAAGTCGACCACCTTTATGTAAGCGTGTTGGAAAACTAGTCAACCGATTAATTTTAGGGTTATTGCTGCAGACATCTACCGCTCTCAGTGACAAAACGAATGGCCTTAGAACCTCAGGTCCTCATGGTCTCGACTGCCAGCGGCACAAAAGCATACGAAAGCATACAATTTCTTGTTTAAATACACTCATGTATTTGGGTAGTGAGTAAAATTGTATTAAAACCGTTGATTTTATAATTATAATAATTATTCCTATTTACATGCAATTTAATCTGAATAAAATCTTCCACGTTTAGAATGCGCGCGCTGCTTATTCTAAACTAGCTTTCCGCCCGGGACTTAGTTCCCGTGGGAATTAGGGAAAATTATGTAGATTATGTGTTTATCTAAGGTGTCAGCTAACTTCATACCAAGTTTTATCAAAATTGGTCCAGCCGTTTGAGCGTGAAAGACTAAAAAACATCCAGACATCCTCACAAACTTTTGCGTTTATAATATACTAGCGTTCCGCTCACGCTACGCCCGCGTGCACTACAGGTTATATCGTGCCCAACTGTGGGATAAAATGTAGCCTATGTCCTTTCCTAGGCTTTAATCTATCTCTGCACCAAATTTCATCAAAATCGGTCAGTAGTTTAGGCGTGAAAGACGGACGGAAAGACAGACAAACAGACAGATTCTTAAATCAGTCATTTTTGACGTGGAAAACTACTAATAATTCCATACTAATGTGTTCATAACGTATTAATCTATTTCTTATCGGCCAGTCTTAAAAATGCTCGCAAAATCGTTACGGAACCAATTGATTTAGATTTTATTTGCAGTTTTGTAACGGATCAAGAAGCGTGTAATTGTTTACATCTCTGAAGATTAAAATCAAACTGAAAGGTTTAAATTACAGTAATAAATTAATTTGCTGATGGTAGGCAGTTTTTTTTTTCTTTTTTGTCCCACTTTTAGGCAAAGATGTCCCCGAATTTTTTCTCATGTAAGATTTACAGTACAGTTTCTTTGATAAAATTGTAATATGGTGGGTAATTATAATTTAACAATATCCCTACGACATATGCAAGATGAAAGGGATGCGAAGAACTGAAACCGTAAAGGTAAGCGTCCACTTGTCGGTATCGTAGGTACGGGTACGCATCGGATGCATCGCACGCAACGGATCGTAGTATTGTTTGTATAGAAACTCATCTATACTAATATTATAAAGCTAAAGAGTTTGTTTGTTTGTTTGTTTGTTTGTTTGAACGCGCTAATCTCAGAAACTACTGGTTCGAATTGAATAATTCTTTTTGTGTTGGATAGTCCAGTTATCGAGGAAGGCTATAGGTTATATAACATCACGCTACGACCAATAGGAGCAAAGATATAGTGGTAAATGTGTAAAAAACGGGAGAAATTATACCTAGACTGACGGACATATCAACGCACAGCCTAAACGGCTAAACGTAGGCACTTGAAATTTGGAAGGGACATAGCTTAGGTACCGCAGAGGTGCACTAAGAAAGGAATTCCCGAAATTCCCACGGGAATGGGAATTAGCGGGAAAATCCTTTTGTATGAAAAATCTAAACCGCTTAAGTTAGACGCTTGAAATTTGGCATGCAGGTACCTTAGTAAACTTAAAGCTAAGTTGCAATAGGATATTGCAAAATTCCCACGGGAACGGGAGTTAGCGGGAAAAAACTTTTGTATGTAAAAATCTAAATCACGTAAGATAGATGTTTTCAATCTGTGTACTCTGTACAAAAAAAAAAATTAACACGCAAACGAAGTTGCGGGCATCAGCTAGTATTATTATAAGTGCGTCCATCTGTCCGCATCGGACGCATCGCATATCGACAATGCCGACACAGTTGCTCCGAGAGGCAACTTCTGCGGTGCATGCCGATGACGTCATACGGAATGCTGATCAGTGGAAGCGCCGTACAAACCCACGTATAATCACTAAGAAAATCCTAAGAAAATCGAACTGACATCGGCAAATCCGATCTCTACCGGTACAGTGGACGCATTATGAAAAATTAGTGCGGTTGTTGCGATACGTCCGATGCTTACGATACCGACCTGTGGACGCTTAGCTTAAATCAAGACTATTATTCTGAATAATTTTGCAATTGAATTTATTTATTTACTGTTTATTGTACACAATAGACATATAAAAGAAACATACAAAGAGATGGACGACACAACAGGCACTGCTTATTTCTAGGAAACATTTCCTCAGGAAAAACATTTTTTCATGTTTTATATTTAAAATATTTGTTTAAATACTCTCCATTTTGTAATAGCTACAAGCTATTATTGTTTCCCAAAATGATCGCGGTTCCCCAAACTTTAAGTGCAATAAGGAATATACAGCGTTTTTCGTAAATATTCAATAAAAATAAAACCAAAAATTTGTAAAAACTACAGCTCTATTTCAAAAATATATCAAACATATCACGTTTATTACAATGAATCTATAATTTTAAAAGATGCCACTAGAGTTGAGACTTATTCTTCTTCTTATCGTGTAGCGAACTTGGCTAACCTTGGTGTCAGAGTTTTCAAACCGCACAATGGCCTCTGACTTGGTTTCAACGACTGTAGTCAATCGACAACAGCCGGGACCGACAACTGAACGTGTTAGAGTTGAGACTACTTCACTTTTGAATTTAATTTTGGATTAAATGTTTATTGGGTATTTTAAAAGGGACGTTTTAAAGAGGCACGGGTCCTTACGTTAACAGATCAGCAGGTCTGATTCTTTACAAAGATTTTCTTCAAAGAGGTTAAATATATACGCTCTACTGATTACAAACTTCTAAGCTTATGATAGGATTACTTTTCAAACTAGTAGGCAATTGTATTTTGAATTTATTTAGAACAAGCTTTCCGCCCGCGCCGCGGCGTGGACTACAGATTATATCGTGCCCAACTGTGGGATAAAATGTAGCCAATGTCCTTTCCCAGGCTCTAATCTATCTCTGTACCAAATTTTATCAAAATCCGTTCTGTAGTTTAGGCGTGAAAGACGGACAGACAGACAGAGTTACTTTCGTTTTTATAATTTAGTAAGTATGGAAGTACGGATATGGATTTGCAAGCTTTTTTATTACCTTAAGAACGCTAATGTATACTTTGTGTTGTTGTTTTGTAAACTTATTAACTTTTTTGTAATATGAGAAGGTTTAACTCTTGACCTCAATCTTGACTAAGGTATATAAGTAAGTAGCAGCCCGGCCCCGCGTTGCCGTGGCGCCAAAATTATTAAGGCCATGAATCGAAATAAAAACTATCCTATCTCTCAAGTTGGATCAAACTGCACACGGTGTACAAATTTGATTAAAATCAGTTAAGTAGTTTAGGAGTCCATCGCGGACAAACATCGTGACAGGAGATTTATATATATTAAGATGATGGAACACAGCAAGCTGCTTGGCGTCGGACTTCGGTAGGAGGGTGGTCACGAACTAAACGGCTTTTACAGAGCCTATAACACCGCATGAGACTATAGAATGCCACCTCAGATTCAAAACAAATTGAGGTGTCGTTGTGTAGGCTTCTGTTTCCTAAATCGCCTCTTACGACACCCACGGAAAAGGATGGGACCGTGTCATTCTTAACCGATCACCGTACGGCATAGCTGTTTTTAAAAAAAAAGTTTTTTTTTAATTTATTTATTAGGCACGAAAATTTAAACCAAAAATTACATAACACGGTATGGCGTAAACATTGCCGATTTAATTTACATTTCAATTAAAACCATGCACAACATTAAACTATAATTACACACCATTAAATTAACATGTTATTGGTTATTGGTAATCTAACACAACGCGTAGCTTAGAAAGAAAAAGTGAAATTGTAAACCCATTCATCATCAGCCTGTATCAGTCCACTGCTGGACATAGGCCTCTCCTATGGCACGCCACTGAGCTCGGTCTTCGGTCTTCAGCTGAAGACCGAGCTCAGTAAACCCATTCAAAGTCTTTATAAAAAAACTAGCTGTCTCTCCGCGACTTCGTTCCCGTGGAAATTGTCCCGGTGGATTTTTATTTATTTCTAACTAGCTTTCCACCCGCGGCTCCGCCCGCGTGGGCTACAGGTTATATCGTACCAAATTGTGGGATAAAATGTAGCTTATGTCCTTTCCCAGGCTCTAAACTATCTTTGTACCAAATTTCATCAAAATCGGTTCAGTATTTTAGGCGTGAAAGACGGACAGACCAATTGACAGACAGAGTTACTTTCGCATTTATAATATTATAGGATATGAAAATAGATGGTGGCCGATTGTCAGACCTACCCGATATGCACACAAAATTTTATAAAAATCGGTCCAGCCATTTCGGAGGAGTTTGGCAACATTTATATATACACATATTTAATATGTATATATTTATTTTATACAAAACTCAAAAATTCATACTTTTCTAATCAAAAACTGTACGGCAGGTTACGGTGCCACTTTTTTGAGAGGGACCCAAATGCTTTAAAACAATCGTGGTATACCTACAGCTCAGCTTAATGCAAAGACGACTTAATAGTCGTCTCGGCGCTGATTTTCAGCTGGTCCCTGAACTAAAAAATAATATTACTTAACTAAATCAAAATTAAATTAACAAAGCTGATATTGTTAACAGTACCAGTGTGTGTGTGTGCGTGTGTGGTGTGTGGGAGAGAGAGTATGTGAGCGTTATGTATCTATTTAGAAGTGATAAGTAGGTGTAGGTGTCTTTGACTTGTTTTTTAACCTCCCATTTATACATATATTAGATTTTTATTTTATTTATTTAATTTGAAAATTTGTATGTGATCTTAATTTTAATTTAATTTAATTGAAAATATACATATAATTTAATTTAATTTAATTTGAGTTCTAATTTAATTTTAATAATATAACTTATATCATATTTGTATTGTGACTATGAGGCTAGTACCTGACTAATGAATGATTTCAATATATTAGATTTAGTTTCAAACGTCTCGTTACAGAAAAAACCATAAAAATGTATGCTGCTTTAAATATTATATTGTCTCTTTCTATCTTGTTGAAGAAAACAAGGATGTTATTAGTACGGCCGGTTTGGTCTAATGGTAGCGGCGCTGCTTCTTGATCGAAGGGTCCTGGGTTCGATTCCCAGCCGGGGCAAATATTTGTGTAAAAAGCAGATGTTTGTTCTCGGGTCGTGGGTGTTTGTGTCTGTCTTTGTGTATGTTCCGAGGGACCCACGACACAAGGGAAAACCTTAGTGTGGGCCTTTGAGTGTGTGGCGTTTATTTAAAAAAAAAAACATTTAAAGAAGGTTTAACTTAAACGGACGTTTCTATAACTGGATTATAAATTAAATTTTATGTACAAATTTTTAATTAATAATTTTAAATTCAACATACATACATACGCTCACGCCTGCAATCCCCAACGGGGTAGGCAGAGCATCAGTGGCTCCAGAAAACCACTTAATGCCACGTTTGACACAAATGGTGAGGGTTAATTAAATAATAATAAAAAAATTAAAATAAAAAAATCCTCAATTCATAATAAATATTGTACATAATAGGGAATATGCATGTAATTCAAATATGGGTCAATTTTTTAAAAATAATCTGTAGCACTTCACGATTATGTCTATTTGAACATTTTTGATTATAAAGGAATTAACAATTCTTTTTTTTATTATTATTATTATTATGTCTGATGTATCTTAAACATATTCTCTCCGTGGAGGTAGATTTGCACGGGCCGAAGCCAAGTGCTATTACGTTGTCAGTGATAAAAACTTTCGGACCACGCGACACGTATTAAGGATCACAGCCTTCTGCATGAGCGTGAGTGTGGAAGGATGCATGTTAAGAGTGCTGAGGCTGGTGTGTAAGGTTTTGGGGATAACACCTATTATTATTTTTTTATTCATTTATGGGAGAGAAATTAATATTTCAAAAGTGAAGAAAAACTGCGGAAAATTCAAATATCCGAAACGCGTCGCTGCTTTCAGTGTATAATGACGTCACGAGTACATGACAACAAAATCACTAAAATGAATTAATACTTGAATATTGGTTTTTTAGACCGTTCTATAGATGGAGAGTGTTGTTCCACGATGAATTAGGTGAAACTTTAATTTAAATACATTAAAAAACAGTGAAATTGTCTCTCACACAAATCGAATAACCCAAGCCAAAATTAAAATCCAATATTAATTCATAGGAAATATTTTTTTTTGTTGATGGACGTTTCCTGAATGGTCTTTGTTGTGTAAATTGTGGTTCTATTTTTAAAAGAGTCCGTTGAGCGAACTGTCAGTCCACGCATTTTGCTTTTAATTGTGATCAAAAAAAGATTTTCGTAATTTTTACGCGGGAATTTTTTGGTATTGTTACAACCTTTTTGTTTTATTTACTTACTATCTCGTTTGTAAGTATATTTATTCAGGTCAAATCTTGCAATCGAATTAAACTCATTCATCGGTTCTACTATCTACAACTTGGCAATTAGCTCGGTAACCATGTACCTCAGCTATGTACAATTTGTACACAAGGCGCACATCAGGTTATACATGTTGACACTGACGTCGCCCTTATCTCGCTCCTATAGCGTCGGCTTTCGTAGTGGAAATGGGTACCGAACCTGACTTGCTGCTGTCTAATATTTGTGTTACTTCCAGTAGTTCCGATTTTTTCTTGACTGGTTTAATGGATAATCCAAGTTTAAGACCTCAAGTGCCGACGCAACCTTGTCAAAAATAAAAACAAAAACGCGAAGTGTTCGATTTTTGAAGTGAAAACTTCTTTAGCGGCGTTGTGCACTTTTTAGGATGGGTAAAAAATGTTAAACTCGCATCAGAACACGTGACCTGATCGATCGTAGACCACAAGGAAGTAATATATGTTCAAGTTTTCACTTCTGCCGGCACTGCAATCCGTTTTTTGTTTTCTTTTAGTTTTAACTGGCCTACTTTCAAAGGACAAGATCCTGATAATTTAGTATGTCCGCGTGAAGGGTATTCACAAATATAGTTTTAGAGAAACATGTTCGGCACGAATCGGACTTGAACCCACGACCCCAGGGTTCGATCTCCTGGTGCTCTAACCAACTGAGCTATTGTGCCTTCAAGTCAAGCGACGAAATTTCTCATTAACTATCTAATTTAAGAGTTATTGCTGACTTGATGTCCCAATGAAAAATCCAAGTTGGAGACCCAGAACACCGAACGCAATCTTGTCGAAATAAAAAATAAAAATCGCGAAATTTCCTACCTTTTTCCGTTTTGATGGATCCCCTACTTTCAAATGACAAGATCATTGCAAAGTTATCGTTTTGGCGTTTTTAAAATGACAGCATTATTTGCAAACGAATATCACACATAAAATTTCCTCATTCCAAAAAACAGCTATTCTTGTACATCCACTTAACAAGAAAAACTATGATGGAATCTGAAGATTTCATCGAACGCCATATGGTGTAGTTTAATTTTTAAAAGAATAATACAGGATATTAGTTCTGGTTAAAAGCGGTAGATCTCTTTTAATAGGTTGAGAAGGTACAGTCGAGGAATAAAAAGGTTTGTCACCTTAAGGCTGATTTTGGCTTGCACTAATGCAGGAATCAATTATGCTAACATTCCAGAACAAAAACAATGCTGCCAACACTTCATTCAATGTGACGTTTGCTATCAATTACAAGTTTCGTCATCTAATGTTAATTTTCTCTTGCACTAGAATCATTCCCGCCAATATAAACAACAGTGCTAGAAGTTTGCTATCAAAAGATAATATATGATGTGATGTCTGACGTCTTTGACAGACATTAGAAATGACAACACCTAGTTTAGTTCATAAATCTAACCAAAAGAAGTTTTAGTTTATCATAACATTTGCGAACTTTGCTATGATAATAATCTTAATTAAACTCAAATCTTGAGCTAAATCAATTTGAACTTTGTGACAGTAATAATAAAGCATAATTTTCTATGCAACAGTCAGTTCTGTATCAAATTTTCATAAGGTAATATGTGCTCGGGGCACGATAAAGGAATCAATTTGAAAAATGACGAAGGTTTTCATTCCGTGACTGCACATGATAGTGCATAGCATACTTTTAGAAAAAAGTTAAACTGTCTTTAAATATAACGGAAAATAATTTTAGGGAATGAAAAATACTTATTCGGCGTGAATGGGACTTGAACCTACGACCCAAAAATTAGATCTCGTGGTACTCTAACCAACTGTTATTTAATTTTAGTGCTATTAATTATACACAGGTTTTTTTTTTATATCTTAAATGTAGTAAAACGAGGCTTTAGACCATACATAACGTCTATGTCAGCCTCATAGGATGACTCTCAAAATAAAAATTAAAAATAACTGAAAACTCTTCAACCACATCACTCCGTGATGCGCTCCTTATATGAGTGCATCATGAAGCGATACAGTTGAAGAGCTTTAGGGGCTAGCGGATCGGCTAATCTTACATCTTACATTTCATTAGCCCAATCCCTAATCCTACCTATCCTTGACTACGCTGATTCCTGTTACCCTGACTTATCCGTGGAGCTTCTTAATAAATTAGATCGTATGCAAAACCTTTGCATTCGGTTCGTTTTCAATCTTCGGAAATATGATCACGTATCCGCTTTTAGACAAAAACTTAATTGGCTCCCGATTCGTCAACGCCGTAACCTTCACCTTCTTTCCACTCTCTATTCTATTCTTTTCAATCCTACTACTCCGCTATATCTTAAACAATGTTTTTCCTTCTCATCTACTACTTCGACTCGCACCCTTCGCTCTAACTTTGATCTATCCCTCAATATGCCTTCACACTCCACTAACTTTTTCACTTCCTCCTTCACCGTAGAAGCCATCCGGCTTTGGAACTCCCTCCCTGTCTCCATAAGATGTGCCCCCTCCATAGATTCCTTTAAAACCCAAGTCAAATCCCATTTCCTTTCCCCTCCCGTTCCTTAGCTAGGCTCTCGATTCACTGTCTTTGCTTTTATTTTTTTTATTTCCGTTGCTTAACTCTTTCCCTTAATTTGCTGCTTGTATGTATATATATATTATAGTATAGATATATTATTATTTTTTATATTTTTTGTATAAATATATATATATATATAATATATAATGTATATATTACATATATTTGTATTAAGTATATATATTTATGCACCACCTACTACTTCTTATCTTGCTTCTGTTCTACCCTAAGGTTGCCTGGAAGAAATTGCTACCTAGCAATAAGGCCGCCTTGTTGTACACTATGTTTTATGTTCTGTTGATTGTGCTGTATGTCCTTGTGTGCAAATAAAGTATATTGTATTGTATTGTATTGTATTAATCTCCCCATTCTGAAGTAAACCCGTACCCAAAAACCTAGCCCTATTGACCCTTGTGAGATCACACTCAACTATAAAATGATAAAGGTCCTCAATCCTCTTACCACATGCGCATACAGCGGAGGATGACACACGCATTAGGTGCATAAACTTGTTTAGTGGAAGGTGACCAGACCGCAATCTGAAGGCTGATACCAGGAGCTCCCTCGACAGACCGGCACAGTCAAACCACGGAATGTAAAATATCTTCGTCTGAAGTGTGTGATACCAGATATACACAGGTTGTAACCTAGTTGATTAAGTAATACTGACGTAACATAATGTACATGCTGTGTTCACTGTCATAGGGACGATTTCCACATGCGTACTATATGCTAGTTTAGAGAGAGAGAGAGAGAGAGAGAAATACATTTATTCATGACACGGCACATGCAACATATCTACAACACAACACAAAAAAACAATTAACGAATAAAGTTAAGTAAGCATGTAGGTACGTACATGCACCGCACCGGTGAATGGGCTTTGGCTCAGCTTAATGTTGTGACAGTGCCACAACGCTGTTAATTCTGCCAACACCCAAGGTGCTTCGGAACGCGTCCCATATTAATGTATAACAATAATAATACTGTAAAAATTAATAAATAAAATATTAATGTAAAAGTGTACGAATCAAGGTAAGTAAAAAATATAATAAATTCAAAAGATGAATAATAGTTAAGAGTCTGCACCCAGTTTGCGAACCTAAAAAAAAAACTGAGCTGTCCTGGGGCCATGGGTTCAAGTTATATTCGCGCCGAATATTTTTCTTTAACTTAACTTATTTGTGAATATTCCTTACGCGGCGTTTTAAAAATACTGAAATAAACTGGTTGTACTACTAAAAAACGAAAAATAAAGACAATACTAGCTTTCCGCTCGCGGCTCCGCCCGTGTGGACTACAGGTTATATCGTGCCGAACTGTGGGATAAATGTAACCTATGTCCTTTCCCAGATTCTAATCTATCTCTGTATCAAATTTCATCAAAATCGGTTTAGTAGTTTAGATGTGAAAGACGGACAGACAGACAGACAGAGTTACTTTCGCATTCATAATATCATAATAATGATAAATGATTTATTAATGATAATGATAAATGATTTATTAAACTGTCCGAATAATACAACATAGTTTTATTGAGATAACCACACTAGGCTAGGCCTGTGTCGTGATTATCTTTACATAATGATTAAACAGGGACATTTCTTATAGATTTTCTATTTGAGCAAAAAAGTATTTGTCTTTGTATGTGTGTGTGTGTGTGTGTGTGTGTGGTGTGTGTATGTGTGTGCGTAATTGTTAATGTTTCATAATAGTAAGGATTTACTAACACCACACAATAAATAATAGTACTAACGTACTAACACTATCTTATTTGTAAAAGCAGTTTCAATGCGAATTTCGCTAACGAACTGGTAGGTTTTCCTTCACTCTACTCTTTCCTTTGAGTCAAAGAACGACTGTATACCTAGTTACACAAACTATGAAAATGTTATATCAAAAGGTCTTTGCTTTCGAGTAGTCAAAAGTAAATGTTAAAACGTGCGAGAAATTTTGGTGCAACTGCAACAGAAGCAAGAATAGAGATGAGATAATGAAGGAATGTTTTTTAAGGCGACTACAGCACCTAAATTACGATTTTATGATGCGTAGATAAGCATGACGCACTGCATTAAATCGAAGAAAAAAAATACTACGGTAATATTCAGGACATAAAATAGATAAGTAGTTTGCTGAAAACATGATTCAGCACTTTTGGTTCGATAGAAAAAGCTCACAAAATCACCTCTTAATACCCAATATTGTGTATCTTTTAAGCTGTAAAAACGATAGAAAATGACTTGAATTTACTATCAAAACGTTCGTGATTGAACACTCTCGATAAGTAGTTAACGCATTTTTCGATTTAAGCTGTTACCTTTCCATAAATCTCATTTTTCTAACTTTCGAACATGTTTTTACGCACGCACGCTTTCATGGTCCGTAAACTTCGTGTATCGACACTGTTCGCACTGCCGGCCCAGGCCTGTTGAGAGACGGAGATGGCACTATTATTCCTATGTGTACTGCCTTTATCGGGTGCTGTAGTCGCCTTAATGAAGGTACAAAGTTCAGGATTTTCTATCAACTTCCGTGGTTTGACTACGCTGCGCTCTCTTTAATCATTTTCCACTTTAAAAAAACGTATGAGTCACCGACTTGAATCCCAACAACAGTTCGCACAAAGTAGATAACTACTATTTTTTGCAGACTACAATGCCTATTAGCAGATAACCAAAAACGAAAATGTCACTCATTTATTTAAATGATGTTCTGGTTTGTAGTATTTTTTTTATTTTTGTTGATTTTTTTAAAACCACTTATTCATTTTCGATAAAATTTATATGGGTCCACCTTTGGTGAAGTATACTCATTCGAATAAAAAAGAATCGGTCCATAATTAGCGGATAAATCTGTGAACATACATTTACAAAATACATACAGTCGAACATAGGACCTCCTCCTTTTTTGAAGTTGGTTAAAATAAAAATAAAAGTTACACATTAAAAAACGTTAAAAAAAACGTTATGACCTGTCATATATGCCGTAGAACTTATGGCTGTTGGGGCAGACGACTTCTAGAATGGAGACCACGAATCGGCAAACGTAGCGTAGGGCGCCCTGTAACGAGGAGGGGTGACGATATCCGTAAGGTAGCGGGCAGTGATGGAGGAGGAGAGCTGAAGACCGAGCTCAGTGGCGTGCCATAGGAGAGGCCTATGTCCAGCAGTGGACTGACACAGGCGGATTTGATTACATTGCTTTGAGTCTTCATGATGATGATGACTCAAAGCAATGTAAACTAAATCTTAGTGGCGACGGAGCAAAGGTTTCTTCGTCCGTCGCTCCGTCTTCAGGCGACGGACGTCTCTTTGTACATCTATTTTCGGCAAATAAACTTTTGCTCCGCTAACCCTCCGTATACCAGGTGGGGTGTAATAAACCCCAGGCGGTAAAAAATCGATATATTTTCAAAAATTTTCGTGCGCGGAATCTGATGCTCTCAGTAGCTGGAGTTGCGACGTTCTTACACTGGCAAGTACCATTAGTTTAGTGGTGCGTGCGTTTTTTAGGGCTCTAGATGCGTTTTTGTTTAGAGTTGTTGTTATTTGAGCATATACAAAATGCAATTATGGCGAACTAAAGAACTCCTACCTCGAGATTGAAGTAAAAATTTAAAGATGTATCATCGTTGTTCAATTTTTTAAATTTAGTCAGTTTAATTACAAACATCGGTAATTATCAATTCTTAGGGTAATTTCAAGTCTACATTAGTAGTCAGAAGATGGCATTTTCGCTACTCTTTTTAACAAACAATTTTTTTTTTATATATAGTGCTACTCAGGTTATGTTCAATTTCAAAAATATGCAATAATAATCAGTACCCCTATTCCTATCTGATTACAGCGACCATTTTGTTAGGGTATGTCAGACCCCACCTTGTATGGCATGTTACAAATTTTCACCTGGTATGCCGAGGGTTAAAATTCATTTTACGTTGTTTTTGATCGCCGCATCGTGTCGCCGCGCCACGTCGCTTGTGTATGACTTCGCCTTACACCTTACACCCGAAATACGTGCGTTCGACTTACTGGCTTCTAGTATATGCCTAGTAAGTGTTAATAGCGGCACATTCTAAGTTTTTCTTTCATTCCTAGTCCAGTGTGTTACTAATCTTTAACTTCGACATTTCAAAAAAGGACATTAAATTTTTCCGTACGTATGTGTATTCTCTCTAATCTGGGAGTTTTTCACATAATTGGCCGTTCTAAAAGCTACCAAGATTTCACGAAACCATTCAGTGACGATAAAAAAACGATGAACCTCTCTTTAAGTGCTCGTAAACAACCAAGTTTGGATTTTTATGACTTAATTAGCCGACCTGAAAGACCCATAAAGAGATTGGAGTCTAAAGTGATTGATTAAGCCATAAATTATTTACTTTTTATTACCGTTCTAACCCCAAAAAATAATGACTCAAAAAATAGCGGAAGTTCTCAATTCGACTTGCGTATTTTTTTTGTATGTTTGTTACACGGTAACTCCATAAATTGTCGTCCGATTTGAAACATTCTTATTTCGTTTGAAAGAGTATACTCCTGAGGTAGTCTCGTATATATTTTAATGAGATTGATTCAGCGCTTTTTAAATAAATCAACAAAAATCAAAAACACATACATTATATGTAATTTAGATGATATTTTGATTTATGTATTAAATTCGGTTGATTCTTACGTATTTAACAAAGACAATTGTTGTAGGATGAATCAATCCACCGCTGGACATAGGCCACTTTTATGGCACGCCACTGAGCTCGGTCTTCAGCTCTCCTCCTCCAACCACTGCCTGCTACCTTACGAATATCGTCACTCCACCTAGTTACAGGGCGTCCTACTCTATGTTTGCAGATTCGTGGTGACAAAAATCTGTCAGCCCAAAGCAAATTTTTATTTCATTTTATTTTCATTTATTTATTAACATAGCGTACATTTATTTTTGCAGGAGTCCCAAGTCGATAAATTACAAATTAAGCGAGTATAAAGCCGTTTAAATTATGACATTGAAATACGCGCATGAGATAGTTTTGTAATTTTGAAGTCCTATACATTAGAAAGAGAGGTCGGTTTGAAATACATATGACAATTACTTACGTATGCTAGCATACTCGATCATAAAATTAGCATCTTAAGGCGACTACAGCACTGCACCCGATAAAGGCAGCACATATAGGAATAGTGCCATCACCGTCTCTCAACAGGCCTGGGCCGGCAGTGCGAACCGTGTCGATACATGAAGTTTACGGACCATGAAAGCGTGCGTGCGTAAAAACATGTTCGAAAGTTAGAAAAATGAGATTTATGGAAAGGTAACAGCTTAAATCGAAAAATGCGTTAACTACTTATCGAGAGTGTTCAATCACGAACATTTTGATTGTAAATTGAAGTTCCTGTGTGCATTTTACTATCGTTTTTACAGCTTAAAAGATACACAATATTGGTATTTAGCGGTGACTTTGTGAGCCTTTTCTATCGAACCAAGTGCTGAATCATGTTTTCAGCAAACTACTTATCTAGTTTATGTTCTGAATATTACCGTAGTATTTTTTTTTCTTCGATTTAATGCAGTGCATCATGCTTATCTACGCATCATAAAATCGTAATTTAGGTGTTGTAGTCGCCTTAAGGTGAATTTACCATAATTGCTAGCACAGGCAAGATTGGCGGTCGCCTTGTGGTCGCTATTGTCAAAACTTCCAATATGTTTTCCAATAAATCTCGCAAATGTTATTTTATCCCATAAAAGAGGCAGTAAGTATCAACTTCTAAGCTTGTAATGCGTTTTAATAATAACCTTATCACGAGATTAGCTCGACATCTGGGCTAATAAAAATGGTAAAATAAAACCTTTTTTTTTAAATAGAACCAACTTCAAAAAAGCGAAAAATAAAAAAAATATCATTTGATGTGCTATGTAGTACCTACTTACTGATCTGTTTGAAGTCGGTGCGAAGGCGGTCAATCAAAATTAATTTTATTTGCACCGACTTCAAACAGCTCAGTAAGTATTTTTTGTAACTTCAGTTGTGTTTTGATGAAATGGAGGCCATTTTATCTGTTCTAGTGGCGAATTTGAGAACAACCAAATTTCATATACTTGCTGACAACCACTCCTCTTATCGAAGTCCGACGTCAAACAACTTGCTGTGTTCCGTCGGTGCGTGGGAGTACCAGTGCCTTTATAGACATTTTTGACCTTATGGTCAAGATTGAGGTCAAGAGTTAACCCGTCTTATAATAAAAAAAAAAATTAAAAAAAAATTAAATAAAACTCAGACAATGTTTAAAAACAATTGTATAATGGATATTGATACTTTGCCTTTTCAGAAAGGTATGAATTAAGCAAAAACAAAATGACATGTGTCAGTTTATGACATCCCATCCTCGTCGCCAGTTATTTATGTGATTGGGGAACTGAAAATGTACATATATTCAATGACTAAGACTCTTATGTGTATATATTTAAATAAAGAAAACACAATGTGCTTTACGATCGGTGTAATCCAACTGACAGGTGACAGCCATGACATACTCCTGAATCATTTTTAATGTACCCACTAACATGTATGTGGTGTTTTAATATTTTAAGGTAAAGCAGTTATTGCTTATAACTTTTACATAGCTGAACCAATTTTGATCAAAACAGCTAAGAACCAACTCGATTACGTCAACTTTCAACAACAAAAAAAACATCGAAATTGGTACAATAATTAGGAGCTACGATAACACAGACAGACACACAGACATACAGATAAACAGATCCCAGACACACAGATACATACGTCAAACTTATATTAATATTAAATCGTTTATTTCGGGCGGAGCCCATTAGAGTGTTAGTAAACAAAACAGTTGTTCTTACAAAACAAATGTTAGTAGGGTACATACAGGGCTTTAGGTAAATCTTTTTCAACCTCTCGGGTGCTAAATCAGTTCATGAAACTGAACAACTTTCCCCAAGGAACATAGGTCAAAATACGAAAATAAAATTTTGATCTCCCATACAAAAATGCGCTATATGCTGATGAAGTTTGTATTTTGACCTATGTTCCTTGGGGAAAGTTGTTGTATCATGGACTGATTGACCACCCGAGAGGTTTAAAGAGATTTACCTGAAGCCCTGTATACATTTAATGATGATGATTCAGTCAGATGCGCAGGAGATATAAAGGTGCACAAGCGTACGCGCAAACGCAGGTGGGCACACACAAATTTAATAACAGTATTATAACCGTGTGAACCTCCATCCACCTCTTTTTTGTCAGTGATTACGCGTCCTTATGTTTCATTGCTATTTCATTCTAAAATTAACCAAAATCCAAATAACATGACGCGTCCTACGAAAATTAGTCGTAAAACTTCACTTTACAACTGAATCTAATAAAAACATTAATAACAGGGCCCCGATTCTGTAACTTCAGTTGTGTGTCGATGAAATGATCGCTATTTTATCCGTTCAGGTGGCGAAATTGAGAACTATCCAAATTTCATACATCTAATGACGGCTGCTTTGACCAGTGGCGCCACCGCCAACTGAATTTTCAGTTGCTAGTTAGTTTGAAACTTTACGTTCGGTTGGCGGTGGCTCTACTGGTCGGGGTGGTTGTCAGGAAGTATATGAAAATTAAATAGTTCTCAATTTCGCTACCTGAACGGATAAAATAGCGATCATTTCATCGACACACAACTGAAGTTACAGAATCGGGGCCCTGAATCTAATAAAAACATTAATAACAGCTCGTACGGTGAGTACCTACGTGCGTTAACGTACTTTACGTCGTCCCTCACGTGCTCACGTTGCATTCTGATTAAATTCCTTTGTCAATTTATACAGTACAGTCATGGTCTAATCAACTTACACCAAACATACACATGCAGTTTTTAAATAACCTTAGAGGGTATTCCGAAAATCAATTGTATTTCAGTTATTAATAGTAGTATTGTATTGTATTGTAAAATCCTTTATTGCACATCAAACAAAATAAGTACATTGGAATCAAGGGTGTTATAAATATTAAATATATTCAATAATATTAATATACAACCTGTTCATTTTGGTATCCCATAACTCTAAGGTCATTTCTATGATTTTATCTAAATATATAAAAGGAGAAACTGACTGACTGATTAACTGACTGACTGACTGACTGACATATCAACGCACAGCCTAAACGGCTAAACGTAGGCACTTGAAATTTGGAGAGGACGTAGCTTAGGTACCGTAGAGGTGCACTAAGAAAAGAATTCCCGAAATTCCCACGGGAACGGGAATTAGCGGGAAAATCCTTTTGTATGAAAAATCTAAACCGCTTAAGTTAGACGCTTAAAATTTGGCATGCAGGTACCTTAGTAAACTTAAAGCTTAGTTGCAACAGGATATTGCAAAATTCATACGGGAACGGGAGTTAGCGGGAAAAAACTTTTGTGTGTAAAAATTAACACGCAAACGAAGTTGCGGGCATCAGCTAGTATTAATATACAACCTGTTCCTTTTGATATACATCCCATAACTCTAAGGTAATTTCTATGATTTTATTCATTTAAAAAGTCGGAGCACATATTCTTAAATGGGTATTTACGGAGAAATCATTAATCAAAATTAAAATATTTCAAAATCGTTCTCTCATAAAACGAGTCCTAAGTTGGTACACTTTCATTGTTTATTAGTTTCAATCAATGCGACGTTTGATTGAAACTAATAAAGCAAGCTGAAGTGGCAGTGGGCTGGCCATGTCTGTCGCAGAACCGACGAGCGTTGGAGTAGACAGGTTCTCGAATGGAGACCACGTCTTGGCAAACGTAGTGTAGGACGCCCCCCAGCCAGATGGTCAGATGACCTAAAGAAGATAGCGGGTAGTGGCTGGATGAAAACAGCGGACGATCGTGCAAAGTGGCGCACCTTGGGGGAGGCCTATGTTCAGCAGTGGACTGCAATAGGCTGATATGAATGCGACGTTGTCATTCTTACGTAAAGGTGTTTTATAGGAAATTCACATTTTTACCGAATTATTTTGTATGAAAACAAAAAATTTGAAATCCTTACTAATATTATAAATGCGAAAGTAACTCTGTCTCTCCGTCTTTCACGCCTAAACTACTGAACCGATTTTGATGAAATAAGGTAAAGAGATAGATTAGAGCCTGGGAAAGGACTAAGGCTACATTTTATCTCACAGTTGGGCACGATATATCCTGTAGTCCACGCGGGCGGAGCCGCGGGCGGAAAGCTAGTTATTAATAATTGAAAAATAATGTACTTATATGCTATTTGATTCATATAATTGGTCTCATTATACCCTGGAGTAATGAGATATCAAAAGGAACTTGTTATATACATATTCCAATAATATATATTCCATCTGATAACCCTTACCATTTGTGTCAAACGTAGCATCAAGTGGTTCGCTGAAACAACTGATGCGCTGCCTACCCCTTTAGGGATAACAGTCGTGAGCGTATGTATGTAATATCGCCGTCATGGCGTTCTGGTGTGTAAGCATTTTTTATTTTCGTTGATTTTTTAATTTTATTTTTAATTTTTGTTTTCGTTGATAATATCGCCGTCATTACGTTCTGATGTATAAGTGCTAATCATTTTCGATAAGATTTATATTTGACCACGACATCAGGAGTATACTCTTTTGCATACTCCTGACATGGATAATTTTGAAAATCGGCCGACAATGCGGAGGAGTTATCGCTTAAGGTGACTACAGCACTTAAATTACGATTTTATGATGCATAGATAAGCATGACGCACTGCATTAAATCGAAGAAAAAAATACTACGGTAATATTCAGGACATAAACTAGATAAGTAGTTTGCTGAAAACATGATTCAGCACTTTTGGTTCGATAGAAAAAGCTCACAAAGTCACCTCTAATACCTAATATTGTGTATCTTTTAAGCTGTAAAAAAGATAGGAAAATTCACCCAGGAACTTGAATTTGCTATCAAAATGTTCGTGATTGAACACTCTCCATAATTAGTTAACGCATTTTTCGATTTAAGCTGTTACCTTAAATCGAAAAATGCGTTAACTAATTATGGAGTATAAATCTCATTTTTCTAACTTTCGAACATGGTTTTACGCACGCACGCTTTCATAGTCCGTAAACTTCGTGTATCGACACGGAGATGGCACTATTCCTATGTGCGCTGCCTTTATCGGGTGCTGTAGTCGCCTTAACAAATATAAAAAAAAACTACACAGTAATTGAATTGAGGAACTCCTTATTTTGAAGTCGGTAGAAAACACCCAGACTCCATATAGGTACTTGAAAATACGCTTTTCAAATATTAAACAGTTGTTTTGCGAAAACATGGCAAAAACTGGCAAAGGAAGGCGACGTCAAGGTCAATAGGTAAAAAATAATGTCTAGCCCATCATTTTTTACGTTCAGAGGCTAACACTCTTAAGATTGAAAAGGGAGGGTTGCCCCCTCCCTAAGTAAGGCGTAAGTAAAGCGAAATTTACTATTTTATGAAAGAATGTCCATATACAGGGCCTATCCGACACCGATATAGCTGATACTTTTGAAGAAAATTATGGTCATTCGAACCATAGAGCACTGAAGACATAGATAGGTACGCAACGACACTATACCCTGGTAACTGCCTAGTGATATAATGGTAGGCAGTTACCAGGCTCTGCTCTGATTTTTATGTGGGGTAAGCTTGCCTATAATCTAGGGTTTAGCAGATCAAGGAATCTGTTTTTTTTTCAATTTTTTTGTAGGGCTTAAAGTCACTTTAAATACGTCAAATACTTTGTTATTAAGACCCCGACAAAAGCTGGAGGTGTTACCTATAGGTTTGACGTGTGTTTCTGTATGTCTGTGGCTGTCTGTGGCGTCTCGTACCTGCTAAACGAACAACCCGTTTTTGATGCGGATTTTTGTTTGAAAGCTACCGTAATCGAGATTGTTCTTAGCTATGTTTGATCAAAATTGGTTCTGTTATTAATGAGAAATAAACAATAAATGTCGGGGTTAAACATTTTTTTTTCAGAGTTCTGCTGCAACAGATTGGGCCTTTTTATAATTCGAACGGCACGGCACGGCATGACAGAATTTGTATTACCATTGCCTTCTACATTTATGTTCTCAGCTTCTAATATCACTAGTGCATAGGAGGCAATGGTAATACAATTTTTCCGTGCCGTTTTCGTATTATAAAAAGACCCATTGTCTTAATTACTGTAAATATTTATTAAGAAGAAGTATATTTGTTTCTAATGGCGAAGATTTGTAATTGGCTTAGAACAAATAACCGTGTATATCTGTAGTTTTTTTTATTGGCTGTTAATCTTCCAAATAAAATAAAATAAATAAATTTATTAAGGTTTAAATGTGACACCTTCTTAAAACACCTTTGGTTATGACCAAGTTAAGCTCTCTTACATAAAATCTCTATGGTTAAAACCTTGCCGATACCAATATCTATCGCTCCCTATGGGATGAAATAACCTTGGAATCATGTATTCCATTTTCTTGTACCCAAGAATGTACTTTATTTTACTCATAGGTCACAATTTAGTAGAATAAGCCAACTTCTATGAATTGGTATACCAGAACTACCTACTGCTAGATGGTCTCAACTTTAATCCTTTTCAATGACTTTTTCTGTCTTCTTTCTGACTTATTTTTATGACTTTTTCTGCCTTATTTTAACCGACTTCAAAAAAGGAGGAGGTTTCTCAATTCGACCGTATATATTTTTTTTTTATGTATGTCACCGGATAACTTCGTCGTTTATGAACCGATTTTGATTATTCTTTTTTTGTTTGGAAAGGGAGTATCCCATGGGTGGTCCCATGGTAAGGAAACCAGGATCTGATGGTGGAATCCTGAAGAAATTGAGGGAAACTCTCGAAATAATTGTCTTTTTGGGATTGAAGTCGGTGACTCTTACGTTTTTGACGTGGAATTATTTTATGTTAATAAATTGACGAAATAACTTCAAAACACGACTTCTATTTCAGTATAAACTATAACCTAAACAAAGCTTGCTTTTAAAATAGATTCTCTAACCCACACAATAGAGTTCAAAACTTAGATTGGGTGCAAAGAAAGTTTTCTTCACAACGTAATATCAAACTTTGCTTTTGTTAGAAATGCCGAGCTGCTATAGCTTTTTAATTTTATTATGAACGAGACGCAGCTTATGCATTGTTAGTTTTTCTTTGTTCGCGTGTTTCTTTTTGAAATATTACATATTTTAAGAATCCATTTATAACTTTTTGTCCCATACCTACTTGTGGATTTTTTTACGCTGGATTGGGGTTAAAGAATCATTTGTATAGCTATAGCGCATTCAATGCTTCGAAATTTTGGTTGTAGATAAGTCAAAGTCAAAAATAGCTTTATTTCAAAGAAAATTGAGAATGTTACCCCTGAGGGGTTATAATAAGTCAAAATAGTGAATTAAATGGAGTTACAGTACAGAGTCCCGCTTTTGAAGTGAAAACATCTTTAACGGCGTTGTGCACTTTGAAGTATGGGTAAAAATGTTTAAACTCGTGTCAGGATACGTGACGGTCACGTGACCCTGATCGAAAATTCGTAAGACGGAGGGGTGTTTAATAAATATAGGAAACTAGCTTTCCGCCCGCGGCTCCGCCCGCGTGGACTACAGGTTATTTCGTGACCAACTGTGCGATAAAATGTAGCCTATGTCCTTTCCCAGGTCCTAATCTATCTCTGTACTAAATTTCATCAAAATCGGTTCAGTAGTTTAGGCGTGAAAGACGGACAGACAGACAGACAGACACGGACAGAGTTACTTTCGCATTAATAATATTAGTATGGATGGATTAAAACAGCAAAAGTCAAGATGTCACGGAAGGGTGTATAATAAATATAGAAAATTAAAATTGCAAAAGTCAAGATGTCATCCGGTGTCAGAATAGAAAAAAATAAATTAAATATTAATGCACAACGTTAATTTTCAAGTTTTCACTTCTGCCGGCACTCCCGGAGTGTAACCCGTTGTTTTTTTTATTATTATTAATAACGGGTTTGCTCTTGACCACAATCTAGCACAAGGGCAAAGATACAGTCGAGGATATCGCAAGCTCACCCAGAAGAAGCCTATTCACTCGAACTTTAAAGAGGTTCGGGTTATTATGAGCTAAGAAATTCAGACGCCGGCAGGGAGTTCCATTCCTTGGCAGTGCGCAATATAAAAGACTAGCTGATGCCCGCAACTTCGTTTGCGTGTTAATTTAGATTTTTACATACAAAAGTTTTTTCCCGCTAACTTCCGTTCCCGTGGGAATTTTGCAATATCCTTTTGCAACTAAGCTTTAAGTTTACTAAGGTACCTGCATGCCAAATTTCAAGCGTCTTAAGCGGTTTATATTTTTCATACAAAAGGATTTTCCCGCTAATTCCCGTTCCCGTGGGAATTTCGGGAATTACTTTCTTAGTGCACCTCTACGGTACCTAAGCTACGTCCCTTCCAAATTTCAAGTGCCTACGTTTAGCCGTTTAGGCTGTGCGTTGATATGTCAGTCAGTCAGTCAGTTTCTCCTTTTATATATTTAGATGATGAAAAGGGCTCAATGTGCGGATCTGCAGGATCCCTTTTGCCATCCAAAGAGGTAATACCGCTAGTATGATGAGCAAATGCTATCAAACACCGCCCGGGGGGCTATATTCGAAATTGTTTTGTTTTTATTGTAATTTTCTTATTTTAACCCGAAACTCGACGAGGATGAAAACATTTTATTTTTCAAAAAAAAAAGAAATTGATCGACATACTAATGTCCGTATTACAGAACGCGACTCAGACGCTGATCTATACTTAAGTAGCAGTCGTTTTTGTCATTTTGATAGTGAGAAAAAGAGAATCAATAGCTCAAGACCTGAGTCTCTTTCTGAAATATGGGCCTAAGTAGTGAATTTAATGATCCCGGTTTTAAAAGTGATAAATATCATTTTAGTTTAAGGCGACTACAGCACCCGATAAAGGCATCACACATAGGAATAGTGCCATCTCCGTCTCTCAACAGGCCTGGGCCGGCAGTGCGAACAGTGTCGATACACGAAGTTTACGGACTATGAAAGCGTGCGTGCGTAAAAACAAGTTCGAAAGTTAGAAAAATGAGATTTATGGAAACAGCTTGAATCGAAAAATGCGTTAAAACTACTTATCGAGAGTGTTCAATCACGAACATTTTGATAGCAAATTCAAGTTCCTGTGTGCATTTTACTATCGTTTTTACAGCTTAAAAGATACAAAATATTGTGTATTTAGAGGTGACTTTGTGAGCTTTTTCTATCGAACCAGAAGTGCTGAATCATGTTTTCAGCAAACTTGGCTAGTTTATGTCCAGAATATTAACGTAGTATTTTTTTTTATTCGATTTAATGCAGTGCGTCATACTTATCTACGAATCATAAAATCGTAATTTAAGTGCTGTAGTCACCTTAAAACCTTCAAACACTTTTAGATCGTATTTCGAGGTAGGTACTTTTTTAGATCTCTTTGTCAATTAATTTCGCCAATCTGATCACGAGAATGGTGCCGGAAGGCTGCAATTTGCAACTACTCATTCTCGTCAACTCTTTTTTACAACAAAGGGCTTTACAACTCGGATTTAAAGTTGATTTTACAATGTCACGTCTCTATTGATCTGACCTGTATCCAGTCATGTTATGTTCACTTCTAACTGTGGACATATTCTACTATGACAAGTACACACATCAACACGGTCTAGGGATATTGCACGATTTTTCATACAAAAGAAGTCTGTTTGAGAAGCTATAAAAGCATACTCGAGATACATGCGGGGCTATAATTTTCAGACGAGCAAGTGCTAAACTTTAATTTTCAATTCTACTTACTCAATAAATTTTTTTTATTTTAAATTTGTGAAAACGTGACGAAAATGAAAAAAAAATTGCGTAAATTTGTCAATTTTCATACAAAAAGCAGGCAAAAAAAGCATTTTCGTTTTCGTTTTCGTTTCCGTCACGTTTTCACAAATTTCAAGAAAAACAAATTTTTTTGACTAGAATTGAAAATTCAAGTTTAGCACTTACTGGTTTGAAAATTATAGCCCTCCATGTATCTCGAGTATGCTTTTGTAGCTTCTCAAACATACCTCTTTTGTATGAAAAATCGTGCAATATCCCTGCCCTAGACCGTGTTGATGTGTATATTATGAAACAGGATAAAATTGCAGAGAACTTGTTATTATTTCTATCGGCTCGGATTTCCCTCTTAATAAGGCACAATGGAAAAAATAATTAATTTTGTATACATTTTTGGCCGTGTGGTGATCGGTTGAGAATAACACCACCCCATGTCTTTCCGTGGGTGTCGTAAGAGGCGACTAAGGAAATACAAATGAGACCAGCAATGACACCTCAGTTTCTTTTGAATCTGAGGTGGCGCCTATGGTCCCATGCTGTGTGGTAGGCTCTGTGAAAAGCCGTCTGGTTCGCGACCACCCTCCTACCGTAGTCTGACGCCAAACAACTTGCTGTGTTCCGACGGTGCGTGGGAGTAATTGGCACTTTCTGGCTTAACTCGCTCCATCATCGACCTCATCTATAACCTTGTTCAAGATTGGGGTCAAGGGTAAACCCATATCATAATAATAAAATAAAAAACAACGGTTTGCACTCCGGGAGTGCCGGCAGAAGTTAAAACTTGAACAATATATTACTTCCTTGCCGTCTTAGAAGTTTTCACTTCACCCTCCGTCTTACGAAATTTCCGATCAAGGTCACGTGACCCTGATGCGAGTTTAAAATTTTTTACCCATACTTCAAAGTGCACAACGGCTCTAAAGAAGTTTTCACTTTAAAAAAAAGTTGAATCCGTAATATTACAATTTCACTAGTGAAAATATAATCTTCCACGATATCACAATTTGCTTAGTAAAATAATAAAACGACACTAAAGGCCGATAAGTTGGGGTATGTTAGGTTTAGGCTAGGTGGTTTTAGGTTCTATTAAGTAGGTTGCATTAAAAATATAAAAAAGTCCAAAAAACAAAAAAAAACAAAAAATGTGAAAAATGTGAAAAAATGGGGACGTTTACAAAGTACCGAGGGATAATAATCTTACTGAGTCAAATTACGAAATTGCAGGTTTGACAATGTTACGGTGACATACATATTTTTAAACTATGTACTTCAATAAAATTATTTTTGGGTCAATTTCGTATAAAACACAGTGTCTCCTTCTATGATCATAATAATCTAAATCCGCATAGCTAGCATGGCCCGTGACAAACTTGCGCATCACGCCCCTTGACGGTAAAACTTCACTTTGATTGCGCGAGGGCACCGCTTAAGGGCTTGCTCGCCCTCTGGCGTCGCCTTTTTGACACTTTTCCGGTTTTTTTAGGGTTCCGTAGTAATCTACGAACCCTTATAGTTTCGCCATGTCCGTCTGTCCGTCTGTCCGCGGGTTTCCTAAGAAACCCTTGGTACTACAGAGCTGAAATTTGGCATGGTCATAAATATTAACTACGCCGTCAGAACTGTATAGTGAAATCTTAGAAAAAAAATGTTTTTCGGGTGTCTCCCATAGACGTGAAAGGGCGATGAATTTTTTTTTTCTTGCCAATATGATTAAATGGGGCGTCATAGGACAGCTTTTTAAAAGACAGAAGGGGTTTACTAAGAACGTTTTTTGATTCAGCTCTTTGTTTGCCTAATATAAATTTTTAAAGTGAAAATTTTTGTCAAACACAAGTGTCCCCCCCCTCTACCAGCTAAACGGTTACTTCTAAAAATGTGAAAAAATTCATGGTGGTAGTGTATACAATGAAATTATAAGGAAAACTATCACACATAAGATGGCTCTTCAAGTTTGCGAGTAATAGTCGACCAAGTGCCAAACTTAGTTGGGATTAATAAGAATATATTTACTAATATTAGATCCTTGGTATTACAGAGCTGAAATTTGGCATGGTCATACATATTAATTGCGCCAACAGATTGA
The DNA here is from genome assembly GCA_949987775.1 of Aproaerema taeniolella. NCBI lineage: Eukaryota > Metazoa > Arthropoda > Insecta > Lepidoptera > Gelechiidae > Aproaerema > Aproaerema taeniolella. Next base: position 14,015,230 of record OX465264.1, read on the forward strand.
AAAAATAAAATTTTGGAAAAAAACATTTTTCGGATGTTTCCCATACACGTGAAAGGGCAATGGTCTTTTTTTTCTCGCTGATATCATCGAATGATATATCATAGGATAGCTTTTTAAAAGATAGAAGGGGTTTACTAAGAACGTTTTTCGATTCAGCATTCCCTTTGCGAAAAATTAATTTTTAAAGTGAAAATTTTTATTAAAATCAAGTGTCCCCCACTACAAGCAAAACGATTGTTTTTAAAATGTGGAAAAATTCACGGTGATAGAATATACAACAAAATTAAAAGGAAAACTATCACACATAAGTTGGCCCTTCAAGCTTGTGAGTAATAGTCGACCAAGCGCCAAACGTTGTTGGGATTAATAAGAATATATAATTACTAATATTAGATCCTTGGTACTACAGAGCTAAAATTTGGCATGGTCATACATATTGATTGCCCTGACAGATCTACAAAATAAAATAGTGGAAAAAAAAAATGTTTTTCGAGTGTTTCCCATACACGTGAAAGGGCGATGGATTTTTTTTTCTCGCCGATATCATCGAGTAGGTTATCATAGGATAGCTTTTTAAAAGATAGAAGGGGTTTACTATGAAGGTTTTTCGATTCAGCAATCCGTTTGAGAAACATTAATTTTTATAATGAAAAAAATGTGGAATAATTCACGAGGGTAGCATTTACGACGAAGTGTACCCGAATCCAAAATGGCTGCCATACAAGGTTCCACGCTAAAAGTGAGGCGAGCCGAAAGCCAAGCTGTAAGATATTGACATTTCAGGTGTCGTTTAATAGGTTTTTGGGGGCGCTAATTACGAAAACGACATCAAAATTATACACGATCACCACGCGACCTGCTTTAGCAGCAGCTCGATATTATTATATTATGCCTAACAATAATATTATCGCAAATAATAATAATAATAATAATAATCGCGCTCGCTTCGCTCGCGCATTAAATACTTCCATTTCATTATATTTATTTCATTTTTTTTTTCTCGCCGATATCATCGAATGAGATGTCATAGGATAGCTTTTTAAAAGATAGAAGAGGTTTACTAAGAACGTCTTTCGATTCAGCAGTCCCTTTGCGAAAAATTAATTTTTAAAGTGAAAATTTTTATTAAAAACAAGTGTCCCCCACTACAAGCAAAACGATTGTTTCTAAAAATGTGGAAAAATTCACGGTGATAGAATATACAACAAAATTAAAAGGAAAACTATCACACATAAGTTGGCCCTTCAAGCTTGTGAGTAATAGTCGACCAAGTGCCAAACGTTGTTGGGATTAATAAGAATATATTTACTAATATTAGATCCTTGGTACTACAGAGCTAAAATTTGGCATGGTCGTAATATTGATTGCGCCGACAGATCTAAAAAATAAAATGGTGGAAAAAAATTGTTTTTCGGGTGTTTTCCATACACGTGAAAGCGCGAGGGATTTTTTTTTCTCGCCGATATCATCGAGTGGGTTATCATAGGATAGCTTTTTTCAAGATAGATGGGGTTTATTACTACGAACGTTTTTCGATTCAGCAATCCGTTTGGGAAACATTAATTTTTATAAAAATAAAATGTGGAATAATTCACGAGAGTAGCATTCACGACGAAGTTTACACTAATCCAAAATGGCCGCCATAAAAGGTTCCACGCTTAAAGTGAGGCAAGCCGAAAGCCAAGCTGTAACATATTGACATTTCAGGTGTCGTTTAATAGGTTTTTAGGGGTGCTAAGTACGAAAATGATATCAAATTCATACAAGATCACCACGCGACCTGCTTTAGCAGCAGCTCGATATTATTATATTATCTCTAACAATAATATTATCCCAAAAAAAAACTATTAAAAAAAACAAAAAAAAATTCGCGCTCGCTTCGCTCGCGCATTAAATACTTCCATTGTGTTATATTTAGCCTAAAACTACAATTATTTCTGAAACTACAAATTGTTTAATACATTTCTGTTTGATACTATAGTATTTGGGGATTTTAACATCGACTATGCCAATATGCTCGTAGAAACCAGCTGCATATTTGAACCATGCTGCTACGGAACCCTACAATGCGCGTGGCCCGACACGCTCTTGGCCGGTTTTTTTTGATGACGGCCGGTTTGGTCGAATGGTAGTTACGCTGCCTCTTGATCGGCGGGTTCTGGGTTCGATTCCCCAGTCGGGGCAAACATTTGCGTGAAAAGCAGATGTTTGTTCTCGGGTCATGGGTGTTTGTGTTTGTCTTTATGTGTGTTCCAAGGGACCCACGACACAAGGGAAAACCTTAGTGTGGGCCTTTGAGTTTAAAGCGTTTATTTTTATTTTATTTTTTTATTTGAACGCCTTGTTTTTACGCTGAAAGCAACCCATGTTTGTATAAAATTAGAATATTGTGTGTGATATTTTAGCGATTTCCAATATTCAGAATTTTCCTAATTTTCTATTTTGACTGTATAAAATTAGACTGATATTCTATTTATAACTTACCAATTATACTTGGGCCATTACGAACGTGCGAACTGAGTCATAAACCATTACGTCATAGGGATGCCGGGCCAATCGTTAATATAAAGTGACACAGATAGCAACTATTAAAAAAAAAACTAGTTGCTACCTGTGTCACTTATCGATAACGATTATCCCGTTACGCACACGTTCGTAATGGCCCAAATATAGGAGGATATCAATATCGGTTTCAGCATGATATTTTTATGGTTTTATTAACCTGATAAAAAAGAGGAATTATAAGTTTGACGTGCGTAGGTATCTGTGTATATGTCTAAAATAAAATAAATAAAAAAAACGAGCGGTCCACCAACCCGGATCGGGCCAGCGTGGTGGACTACGGCCTAATTCCCCTTCGTGTTTCGAAGGGAGGCCCGTGCCCCTCGGTGGGGACGTATATGGGCTGGTAAAAAAAAAAAAAGTAAATAAGTAAATTAAAAAAAAACCCGACTGCGTAGTAAAACCTGAAAATAAAAAAATACAAGTAAGTCCAGTAGTCGAGACTTTTGTTATTGAATATTATTAAACAGTCGGGACCCATCGAGTTTGTCTGCGGCATCATAGCTCCTAAACAAATGAACCGATTTTAATGCGGTTTGTTTTGTTAGAATGCTGAGGTAAACGAGATGGTTCTTGGGTACATTTGATAAAAATTGGTTTAGCCATTTAAAAGTTACAAGCAACCAAATGTAGAGTGTGGTACAAACATTTTAATTTCATAATTATATCATTATTAAGTACCTACTAGCTTTCTGTCTGAATTTTTTTTACGAATTTTTAGGAAAACTGTGAAGCCCATAATATGTCATATGGATTTGTAAGCTATATAATTAAAAAATTGATCAAAATCCATCAAGTAATTTTTTTTTTTGCGTGATTGAGTAACAAACTGTGACGGCTGGTTTGATCGAGTGGTAGTGACGCTGCCTCTTGATCGGCGGGTCCTGGGTTCGATCCCCAGTCGGGGCAAACATTTGTGTAAAAAGCAGATGTTTGTTCTCGGGTCATGGGTGTTTATGTTTGTCTTTATGTGTGTTCCAAGGGACCCACGACACAAGGGAAAACCTTAGTGTGGGCCTTTGAGTGGGTAGCGTTTATTTATTTTTTATTTATTTTTGTTATAATTATAGCATTAGTAGAATAGGGTTAAGCGAGCAACGGCTGGACCTTTTTATAATTCGAACAGCACGGCATGGCACGACAGAATTTGTATTACCAATGCCTTCTAGTATCACTAGTGCATAGGAGGCAATGGTTATACAATTTTGCCGTGCTGTTTTACATACTATTATTATAAAGAGGAAAGATTAAATTGTTTGTTTGTTTGCATTGAATAGGCTCCAAAACTACTAGACCGATTTCAAAAGTAAGAATGCTACATTATCCCCGAATAACATAGGCTACATAATTTTCCTAAATTCCCACGGGGACGAAGTCCCGGGCGGAATGTTAGTCGTATTATTAAAAGGCCTAATGTGTTCTTGCTAGCTATAGTTTTCAATAATAACTCTAAATTAAAAAAATATGTATCTCCACTGACATTCAATTGCTTATAACTTTTAAACAGCTTAACAAATTTTAATTAAATATAGTTAAGAACCATCTCGACTACGTCAGCTTTCTAACAAGAAAAACCGCATAGAAATCGGTATATTCGTTTAGAAGCTACGATGCCACAGACAGATAAATAAACATACAGGTGCAATTATACAGGGCTTTATGTAAATCACTTTCAACGTCTCGGGTGGTAAATCAGTCCATGAAACTGAACAACTTTCCCAACAATTTTTTCATTTTTCTTTTTTCATATTTCGACCTTTGTTCCTTGGGAAAGTTGTTCAGTTTCATGGACTGATTTACCACCCGAGAGGTTGTAAGCGATTTAACTAAAGCCCTGTATACAAGTCAAACTTATAATAACCCTCTTTTTTTGTCGGTGGTTAATAAAAACAATTTTTTTTATTATAAGATGAGTTAACTCTTAAATAAATTAAATTAAAAAATTACAAACTTTCAGCGAAAAATTTAAAAAAACTTCAGTTTAAAATGTTCAGTTAGTATGCACATAAAATGGTGCACCTACAATGACCTCAAAACACGAGGGGACACAAAGAGGTCAAGTGTTCAGACGGCAACTGAATTTGCACAGTATTACGTTTAATTTTTTTTTTATCAGTCCATATACGTCCCCAACGAGGGGCACGGGTCTCCTTTCGAAGGGGACAAGGAACCTATACGAAATTCTAAAAAAAAACAATTGTTGACGTTGTACGGAGAGGCAAAAATTTTTAAAGTGAAAACTTCTTTAGCGGCGTTGTGTACTTTGAAGTATGGTTTTTTTTATTCATTTTTTTTTTGGAGGGTTTTGTTAACATATAACATGCCACCCTCATAATGAAGCTCATATAAATCTATAATTAAGTTTTCTGTGAAGTCTAGACCCAATTAGCAGCTAGGTTACTTGAAATAAGAGAAACACGTCCTTTCGGTTACAAGTTTAATCGGAGACAAAGAAACGACAAGAAAATATACCGCCTTATATAAAAACTAATAATTTCTATATACCGACATTACACTTTACCCTTATTGAACAATTTTATACAACATATTTGAAGTATGGGTAAAAAATGTTGAACTCGCGTCAAGACACGTGACGGACACGTGACCCTGATCGAAAATCCGTAAGGCGGAGAGGTGTTTAATAAATATAGGAAATTAAAACTGCAAAAGTCAAGATGTCATCCGGTGTCAGTATACAAAAAAATAAATAAAATATTAATGCATAACGTTATAATGTTCAAGTTTTCACTTCTGCCGGCACTCCCGGAGTGCAACCCGTTGTTTTTTTTATATTTCGTCCTATAATATGTTCTTTGGAGAAAGCTTTTCAGTTTTGTGGGCTGATTTACTTCTTTCTTCATCATCTTCATCAGCCCATAAACGTCCCCACTGCTGGGGCACGGGCCTCCCTCAATAACATGAGGGGTAAATGCCATACTCACCACGCTTGGCAGACGGGTTGGCGAGAGTTTTGATATAATTGCTGAGTTTTTCTTCTCTCTATGCAGAATAACTTGCTTGCATATTTACCTTAGTCGCCTTGTACGACACCTCGGTAAGAAAGAGGGTGGTCCTATTCTACTCTGCCGGGGACTCACACGACTTCCTTAATTTTCGCTTACTATTTTAAAGTCACATAATATAATTTCACGACCCGACTTACTGACTCATCAACACCCAACCCAAGCTCTTAGACCTAAAGATCTGAAGTTAAGCCCAAAAAAAAATTGCCCCTCCATACAACTTGTGCAATCAACATTTTTTTTTATTATAAGATGCGTTAACTCTTGACCTCAATCTTGACCATAAAGGTCAAAGATGAGGTCGACGATGCAAGTTAACCCAGAAAATGCCTATAAAGGCTCTGGTACTCCCACGCACCGACGGCACACAGCAAGCTGTTTGGCGTAGGACTTCGGTAGGAGGGTGGTCGTGAACCAGACGAACCTTTACAGAGCCTACCTCACCGCATGAGACCATAGGACGATACCTCAGATTCAGAAAAAAAATGAAGTGTCGTTGCCTGGGACACAGGGAGTCGAAATTTTTTTGGAAGCTGTTATGTTTCATGGAAAGAAACATTCTTAAATAAGTTTAAAGGTACTAGTACTACAGTGCCTTTACCTTGAAGTGGTGATAGCCCAGTTGGTAATGAGCCAGACTTGTAATCCGAAGGTCGCGGGTTCAAATCCTGGTGCGGGCCTGTACCACTAAATTCGTCGTTTCGGATTTATGTACGGATTTCTAATTACCTATCACTTGCTTAGCGGTGAAGGAAAACATCGTGATGAAACCCGCTCGACCAATAAAATTCATTATCGACATACGAGCGATCCACCAACCCGCATTGGGCCAGCGTGGTGGACTATGGCCTAAATCCCCCCTTCGTGTTTCGAAGGGAGGCCCGTGCCCCTCGGTGGGGACGTATATGGGCTGGTAAGAAGTACTACATATACCACATATACCTAAACAGCTGAAAGGTCTTAAAGTTTCTTTTACAAATGTCTATGTAACGATTTTTTAAATTCCTACGGGAACGAACTCCCGTGCATACTCTTGTCATAATTAGTTGCATTGAGTACAGAAAACAGCACGTTAGCTTACCATTTGTACCACAAAAGCTATTGTGAGCGAAATAAGGGCGACGTCAAAGTCAACATGTATAGCCTGATGTGCTGCCGTGTGTACATCTAAGTTTTAACTTGAAAGATTAATAAGAACATTCGTCCGTTCTCACAAACTTTCACGTTAATAACATTACTAATTCTTACTTTAGCTGACTCGAATCAAGTTCGGTAACTTTAAAGTCATTTCATATTTAACTGACAAAGACAGTTTCGCATTTAAACTTTCCCTATTAAAAATTATTAAAAAAATGTTTTTTATTTTATTTTAAAAATTAATCCTCATTCATGTAATAAACAGTTTAGTAAAACTATTTTTATTTTTCGAATAAATATGAAATTAAAAAAGATATAGGCCATCGAAGATTTATTTCTATCTCTTTCCAGCAAAACGAAATTTAACACGGAGATGTATGGATTTAGTGACATGTGACGTCACAGTCCATGTCGGATCTCCCTGTCTAATCGGTGCGTAATTAATAGTTTTAAATTCGTATATCGGCCGTATTTCTTGGCCAATTTTAATTTCACTTTTTGTCATCTCAACCACGGTATTTTCATATTTTGTTAATCAATGCGATAAAAAAAATTCATGCATATTTCCCTATTGTTGAGTTATGTTATAATTTAGAAAACACGAAGTTTGCCGCGCAACAGTGAGAGAATAGGAGCACTATAAGTACCTAGAACCACAAAACGCAGCCATAGTAAACAAAACCAGTGCTTGACGTACAAAGATTGCAATCATAACACGCAATGGAATACAAAATGTAATGTCAAAGTGCAGAAATAGCTGCATAGTGAGAGGACTATTTTCGTATATGTCGCGGGGTTGTTAGAAATTTCGGATCTTTACAACATTCCTAATATAATAGTAAGAGTGACAAAAACTGTTACTCTATTTGAAACATGCTTCTATGTCTACAGTTAATCGGAGTGGCAAGGTTATGGGACAGATATGATATTGTAGTCGTAATTCCGGATATTTTTTTTTTCATTTATTTAAATTATATTTGAAATATATTACACAGCATAATTTTATTAATGTAATAACAGATACATATTTATTCATATTTCAACCTGTATTCCTTGGGGTACGCTAATTTTTACTAATTTACGCTAATTTAATTAAACTTATATATTTTTACTAATTTACTGTTTATTGTACACAATAGACATACAAAAATAAACATACAAGAGAGAGACGACATAACAGGCACTGCTTATTTCTAAGTAGAAATTTCTTACAGCAGACCTAACAAGAGAGATTGGACGAAGTGAGGCGAGTACGACGTGCACAATAACGTGAAAAAGAAAACAAGACAGAAAATACAAGAAAATACTTACAATACAATTTAAATTAAATCAAAAAACATACTTTATTACCTAAACAAATGAAGTACTTAATAATTAATATCTATAATACATACAAATGCATACATACAAACACATACATATATATCTATATAAATATATACATAACTACACACACGGTTAACTAAGGGAGAGGTAGTGCTCCTTTACTCTCTTCTTAAAAACGGGGAAAGATGGACTTTCGCGAATAATGGGCGGGAGAGAGTTCCACAACCTAGCCAACTTAGTAATAGGGTTGGGTTAGGTAGGTACCTTTTACTTTAAGCCCTCAAACGAAACGACTCTCTGCTGCATTAGAATACTACGTGAGACTTCTCTCTCATGATCACTTCCAAATCAACACTAGAAAATGTTACATAGTTTTCCACTTGGCTACATAGTTTTCCCAAACTCCCTCGGGAACGAAGTGCCGAGTTGAAAGATAGGTAGTAGTTACTAGTATTTCGGAATAATTTTAGAAACAGTCGACAATAGAACCGAAAAATATTTATTTAGTTACTAGCTTTCCGCCCGCGGTTCAGGATATATCGTGCCCAATTGTGGGATAAAAAGTAGCCTATGTCCTTTCTCAAGGTCTATCTACTCTATTTCTGAATCAAATTTTATCAAAATCGGTTATGTAGTTTAGGCGTGAAAACGTAACAGACAGACATATTTACTTTCGCATTTATAATATTAGTAGCTTTCCACTCGCCCGCGTGAAATACAGGTTCTATCAGGCCCAGCTGAGGGATAAAATGTAGCATAACTTCTTTCCTTTCATCAAAATCAGTTGAGTAGTTTAGGCATGAAAGCGTAACAGACAGAGTTACTTTCACATTTATAAAATTAAGGTTATTTGTAATATTAGTTGTAATCTGTTGTATAAATAAGAAATAAATATTAGGTAGGGATAATTAAGGAAAATCCGAATTTTCATGTTTACTCGCGACATATACCATTGTTTGTCACAGTGCCTTAAATAGATGTGAATAAGGTGCAAACATCGCAATTGAGGTTAGAAAGTACGAGCCGTTAGCGCAAACTAGTTGCCTGGATCGATAAGTCAGGTTAAGCAAGTTTTGTAAGGCCCTGCCTGGATGGGTGATCACTTGCTAGTCAATTTAAGTAGTGGTTTTTGAGTGAGTTTAATACAAGTACTAACTCAGCTTTCGAAATGCAAATGGGTAACCTAACCTGCTGCTGTGCGTAAATTTTGTCTACACTAATCTATACTAAAATATATCAATATATATTATTACTAGTTTTTCCCCGCTGCTTCGCTCGCGCAAAGAACTCTTTTAGTCACCCGTTTCATTCTTGACCCTTTAGGGTATGATTTTTAAAACATAGCGAAACACATGTCCGTTTATTTGCTTCGAGGTATATCTTGACGAAGTTTTGGGTCAAAATGTGCAAAAAAATTGTTTTCTCCATACAAACTTTGAACCTCCATTTCACCCCCTTAGGGGTAGAATTTAGAAAAATCATTTTTTAGTGCTGTAAAGTTTTGGGGGGTAGGTTATTGAGGTTTGTGGCTGCCAAATAAATAACCAAAACTTCATGTTTTTTTTTTAATTGAAGTAAAAATAATTAAATCTACTGGTGTCCTGTCTATGGCCAAAGGTAATTTTCATTTCTAAATTGTTATTATAATATATCAAAAGATCTAAATATTAATTGAGTACAGGTACAGTTAAGATCACATCAAACTTGACAACTTCGCTATTATTATAAGGGAATAGAGTTTATTTTTCATGCTTACTTGATGAGCTCTTGACTGTGCCTGCATGTGTGTTTGTTACACAGCTGAAATCTAATTAAACCAGTTTAAATAAAAATGCCAGATATTTTTTTTTATTTCCATAAGCATTTGCTAACGTTTATTTCCTGTTGATTCCTAACTAAACAAATAAAAGTTGAGATCTTATACACTTGACATTGATAGTTATTACATAGAAAGCTACAGAAAGGTATACATAGAATACAATGGTGCTGTAAAAATACAACTTTTTGATTTGAATTACTTACTTACTAAAGACGTAAGCTGAATAGAATAATCATGTTTGTTACATAGATAAAAACACCTTTAAACAGACGAATATTTGCTAATCCACAGTAATCTGTATTTGGCTATGCTTATTACCTAATAAGATATTAAATTTCAGTCTTTCAATAAAGTTATGAATAAATAAATGTTTGAAACCTAAAATAGCATATAGGTAGCCTTATTGAAGTATTTATCATATACGAAGAGGGTATTCTAATTGCTTGAAATGCTCTGAGCATGTATACAATGTGCATCTAAGGTCCGTATTATAGAACGCGACTCAGACTGATCTATACTTAAGCAGCAGTCGTCTTTGTAATTTTGATAGTGAAAGAAAGAGACAATCAATACTTAAGTATATATCAAGGAGCTTGGTAATTTTGGTAATACGGACCTAAATTACCAGTAGAGGGAATGTCCACCGAGACTGGAAAAAGCAGTCTGTATTGCTGTCATACAGCATACACAACTATAGATATTGATTGATTTTATAACATATGATTAAACTTTCTGAAGGTTTTTTTTTCATTTCTTGACATTGACCCCCGCCCGTACGGCCCGTACCCCTGTAACGCCTACATCGCATGAGGTGCTGCCTTATTTATGTGTTTTGCAAAATGTGTTCTGCAAAGTCGTAGTACATTATTTTATTCTATCATCAATAGTTTACGCAGCGCACGGAATGTAAAGAATATTTTAGGTAATTTTTGTACACCTTGGGTTACATTATTTGAGTTCCAATAAGGATCCTTATTTTTTTTGAAAATATAATATAGCCTATGTCCATCGGAGATAATGTAGCTTTCTAAGATGAAAGAATTTTTCAAATCGGTCTAGTAGTTTCGGAGCCTATTCAATGCAAACAAACAAACAACCCGCCACCAACCCGCATTGGGCCAGCGTGATGGACTATGGCCTAAATCCCTTTCGGGTTTCGAAGGGAGGCCCATGCCCCTCGGTGGGGACGTACATGGGCTGGTAAGAAGAACATAGGTTATATAATTTTCCCGAATTTCCACGAAGCCCCGGGCGGAATGCTAGTAAGCAAACATATAGGCGATCGAAGATTTATAACGAACTCTCTCTAACTCTATTCAGAGATAAACTTCCTACCCCGCAAGTGACAGCGCGTGCAGACGTGTCTCGTGCACACGCGGGTAGTGTTTACTAAAGTATTAACAGGGTTACTAACATGCTTACAATCAACGATGTCATAGCGAAAATAATGTAGATAGCAGGTATTATGTATCTTTGTGTCTGTGTATCTGAATGTCTTTGTATCTGTGTGTCTGTCTGTGGCATCGTAGCTCCTGATTGAATGGACCGATTTCGATGCGGTTCTGTTTGCTTGAAAGCTGACATAATCTCAATACATACATACATAAGTTTAAACCTATTATCCTTAACGGAGTAGGCAAAGCATCAATAGTTTTAAAACCACTTGATGTCACGTTCGACATAAATTGACAGTGTATTAGAACAAATATGATGCATCTAAATGGTAAGACGTTGTCAGCCTTTCGCCCACAACAGCAAAACTTACTGACTTTTACAGTATGCTTGGGAAGAGCAAGCAGCTGGAATATCCTACATTTTTCTTTGATATCCAGTCCTAATTGAGATGGTTCTTAAATATATTTGATCAAAATTGGTTGAGCCGTTTAAAAATTATAATTTTAAGCAATCGAATGTTGGGGGTAATACAAACTTTTAATATAGGTTACCAGCATTTCGCCCGGGACTTCGTTTCCGTGGCAATTCGGGGAAATTATGTAGCCTATGTTACTCAGGGATAACGTAGTATTCTAATAGTGAAAGAATTTTTCAAATCGGTCCAGTAGTTTCGGAGCCTATTCAATGCAAACCAACAAACAATCAAATCTTTCCTCTTTATCAATTACTAGCTTCCCGCGCGGGACTTCGTTCCCGTGGGAATTCGGGAAAATCATGTACCCTATGTCCATTCCGGATAATGTAGGGTTCTAATGGTGAAAGATTTTTTCAAATCGGTCCAGAGTTTCGGAGCCTATTCAATGCAAACAAAAAAACAAACAAACAATCAAATCTTTCCTCTTTATAATATGTATATGATAGCATTCCGCCCGGGACTTCGTTCCCGTGGAAATTTGGGAAAATTATATAGCCTTGCCTTTCCTCTTTATAAAAATAGTATGGATAGTATAGATTAGTATATATTGTTTATGATATCATTGATTTCGTCTATAATACCCTTTTAGTTGTCCTTACCATTACTCGAGTTTACTCTTAACTAGACACGAACTTTAAGTTGAATCACGTGGTCTTAATTAGGTCACAGGTTTACATTGAAACCTGTACATAAACGAGAAAGTTTGTTTGTTTATTTCAGTTTAGAAATTAATGTTATATACTCATCAACACGGTCTAGGGATATTGCACGATTTTTCATACAAAAGAGGTCTGTTTGAGAAGCTATAAAAGCATACTCGAGATACATGGAAGGCTATAATTTGCAGACGAGCAAATGCTAAATCTGAATTTTAAATTCTAGTCAATAAGTTTTGTTTTACTTGAAATTTGTAAAAACGTGACGAAAATTATAAACAAATTGCGTAAATTCGACTATTTTCATACAAAAAGCAGGCAAAAAGTGCATTTTCGTTTTCGTTTCCGTCACGTTTTCATAAATTTCAAGTAAAACAAAATTTATTGATTCAAATTTATAATTAGGTTTAGCACTTGATAGTCTGAAAATTGTAGCCCTCCATATATATTTTTTTATTATTATAAGATGGGTTAACTCTTGACCTCAATCTTGACCATAAAGTCAAAGATGAGGTCGACGATGGAGCGAGTTAACCCAGAAAATGCCTATAAAGGCACTGGTACTCCCACGCACTGACGGAATACAGCAAGCTCGCGTCGGACTTCGGTAGGAGGGTGGTCGCGAACCAGACGGCCCTTAACAGAGCCTACCAGACCGCATGAGACCATAGGACGACACCTCAGATTCAGAAAAAAATGAAGTGTCGTTGCCTGGGATGGATTACTAAGAGGCAGGTCTTATTTGTGTTTCCTTAGTCGCCTCTTACGACACCCACGGAAAGGATGGGGTGGTGTTATTCTCAACCGATCACCACACGGGGTGGTGTTATTCTCTACCGATCACCATATATATCGAGTAAGCTTTTATAGCTTCTCAAACAGACCTATTTTGTTAGAAAAATCGTGCAATTACCTTAGACCGTGTTGATGTGTATATTTCGACCAAAATTACTCCAATTAGATAAATAACTAACTGGAGTAACTGAGTCTAACTGGAGTTTTGTTGATTCTAATGTTTCATTAGCTATTTTAAAGCCACTTCAAATACGAGTGTGTGTTTGTCTATTTTAATAAGTTTTTGAATTAGGTCGTAAGAAATAATCTCTGGAAGTACTGCACCGATATCGTAACCTGATACAACATAGTTTTAGTTTAATACTAATAATTGTAAGTTAATTTTGAATGCTTTTGTATGTTGCCGTGTGGTGATCTATTGAGAATAACACCACCTCATTTCTTTCCGTGGGTGTCGTAAGAGGCGACCAAGGAAACACAAATGAGACGTGCCTCCTATCCAACCCAGGCAACGACACCTCAGTTTGTGGCGTCGTATGGTCTCATGCGGTGTGGTAGGCCCTGTGAAGGGCCGTCTGGTTCGCGACCACCGTTCTACCGAAGTTCGACGCCAAACAGCTTGCAGTGTTCCGTCGGTGCGTAGGAGTACTAGTGATCATGAGGCATTTTCTGGGTTAACTCGCTCCATCGTCAATCTCATCTATGACCTTCGTCCAGATTGAGGTCAAGAGTTAACCCATCTTATAATGAAAAAAAATATGTTTGTGTGAATTTTATTAATGTTTTATTTAGTAACATGACAATATAATAAAGAATCATAGCATAATATAACTACTACATTTACATTCAAAATAAGAAATAAAGGTTTCATCAAATCTCCTTACAATACAATACAATACAATATACTTTATTTGCACACAAAGACATACAATACCATTAACAGAACATAAAACATAGTGTACAACAAGGCGGCCTTATTGCTAGGTAGCAATTTCTTCCATGCAACCTTAGGGTAGGACAGCAGTAAGGTAAGAAGTAGTTGGTGGTGCATAAAATTAAATACATATTAATAATACAAATAAACAAATATATAAGTATACATATATAATTATATGTAAATAAATATGTAAAATAAGTATAACATACATCTATATATATATATATATATAATATATACATACGAGCAGCAAATGTAAGGGACAAAACAAGCTTAATATAGTGGATAGAAGCAAAGACAGTGAGCCAAGAGCCTAGCTAGGGAGCGGGAAGGGAAAGGAAATGGGATTTTGTTTGGGTTTTAAAGGAATCTATGGAGGGGGCACGTCTTATGGAGACAGGGAGGGAGTTCCAAAGCCGGATGGCTTTGACAGTGAAGGAGGAAGTGAAAAAGTTAGTGGAGTGTGAAGGCATATTCAGGGATAGATCGAAGTTGGAGCGAAGGGTTCGAGTAGAAGTAGTAGATGAGAAGGAGAAGCATTGTTTAAGATATAGAGGAGTAGTAGGATTGAAAAGGATAGAATAAAGGGTGGAAAGAAAGTGGAGGTTACGGCGTTGACGAATCGGGAGCCAATTAAGTTTTTGTCTATAAGCGGACACGTGATCGTATTTTCGAAGGTTAAAAACGAACCGAATGCAGAGATTTTGCATACGATCTAATTTATTAATAAGCTCCACGGATAAGTCAGGGTAACAGGAATCAGCGTAGTTAAGGATGGGTAGGATTAGAGATTGGGCTAATGATATTTTTGTACTGGTCGGCAATAGATTCCGTAATCTTCGAAGAGAGCCATACGCAGCAAACACCTTCCTACTTACCTCTGCCACCTGCGGCCTCCATGACAGCGTTTGGTCGAAAAGTACTCTGAGATTTTTTACAGTAGTAGAAAACGGTATTGGAACGCCATTGAATGAAATTGCCGGTAGATGTTCAGTGCTAATCCTTGAGATATAATAGGGACTTCCGATAATGATGGCCTGGGTTTTAGCAGGGTTCACAGTGATTCCATAGGATTGACTCCAAGAGTATATGCGGGCCAGGTCATCATTAGTCGATTGAATCGCAAGTGAGACATCGTCAATTCTTGCTTGAGTGTATATCTGGAGATCATCTGCATATAAGTGGTAGGAAGAAGTAAGGGAGTGAGTTATGGAGTTTATGAAAATAGCAAAGACAAGAGGGGACAACACGCCACCCTGAGGGACGCCAGCAAATGTACAAATAGTACTTCGGACGAGATCTATTCTACTAAGGCTCTGTTTAGACACAAGTGACGTGGCACGGCAATCAAAGCAATATAAAATGAATTTTAAAAACTACGAAGGAAAACATCGTGATGAAACCTGCCCGTCTGAAAAAATTCGTTTTCGAAAGGCGCGCAGTTCACCAACCCGCATGGGGCCAGCATGGTGGGCTATGGCCTGAATCTCCTTCGTGTTTCGAGGGGGAGACTAAGTCCGTCGTTAAAGCTAAATATTGTATCTATCTATCTATTTAGGGTTCCGTCCCCAAAGGGTAAAAACGGGACCCTATTACTAAGAGTCCGCTGTCCGTCCTTCCGTGCGTCCGTCTGTCTGTCTGTCACCAGGCTGTATCTTCATGAACCATAATAGTAAGACAGTTGACATTTTTACAGATAATGTATTTCTATTGCCGCTATAACAAAAAATACTATAGAACAGAATAAAATAAATATTTAAAGGGGCTCCCATACAACAAACGTAATTGTTTTGCCGTTTTTATAGACAATGGTACGGAACCCTTTCTGCGCGAGTACAATTAGCACTTAGTTTGTTATTTTTTAATATTTGGATTTAATGTTCCTTGAAAAAAGTTATTGAAAAATCAAATTTCTAAAATGTTTTATAGAAAACAGCAACCTCATATAATATACACAAATAAAATATTTTAATTATTTCTCAAATCTAACTCTTATTGTAGGCAAGTATTCATTGATTCAATACACCTCACGCTTCCGTCAGTAACCTAATCTAATAAAAGATCATTCTTCATTATGTGAACGTGTACGTGTTCTTAGAAAAAACAGACATATACACGACTAGACGACTCAAGTATATAAATTAATAAAACACCATAAACTTCTTCTTCTTATCGTGTAGGTACAGTCAAGTGTGTGGCGAACTTGGCTAACCTTGGTGTCAGAGTTTTCAAGCCGCACAATGGCCTCTGACGTGGTTTCACGACTGTTATCAATCGACAACAGCCGGGACACTTAAAGGCCCACACTGAGGTTTTTTCTCGTGTCGTGGGTCCCTTGGAACACACATAAAGACAGACATGAGCACCCATGACCCGAGAACAAACATTTGCTTTTTACGTGAACATTTGCTCCGACTGGGAATTGAACACAGGACCCGCCGATCAAGAGGCAGCGTCACTACCACTCGACCAAACCGGCCGTCAAAAGGTGTATGAACTTCGCGTGTTAAAAGGGAGAAAATGCTTCCTTTAGCACCGTTCCATTACTAGATTGCTCGTGTGACGTCTCACTAGGTAGAAAAATAATGGCACGCTTGGTTTTTATAGAGAAGATGAGGTCTAGTCGTTTTTAAGTCTGTGGAAAAAAACTTTTCCGTCGTTTTAATTTAGGATATCTTGCTAGCTATCGTCTTGATAAATGATTTAGCCCTCCCATAACGTAATTAATTTGTGACGTCACGTTTTTTTTATTTTAATTAACAATGGGTTTTCTCCAGACCCCAAGAGTAAAAAAATTAATTAAGGGCAAAAACGGGAGTGTTCTAAGTTTGACGTGTTTATCTGTATGTGTGTGTGTCTGTGGCATCGCAGCTCCTTAAAAAATGAACCGATTTTGATATTGTTTTTTGTGTGAAAACTGACATAATCGAGATGGATTTTAGCTACATTGGATCAAAATTGGTTCAGCCGTTTATGAGTACTATACTAACTTTTCGCCCGGGGGACTCCGTTCCCGTGGGAATTTGGGAAATTTATGTAATCTATGTTTTAATCCAGGGTGACAGTTACCTCCATACCAAATTTTATCTTGGTCCTGCCGTTTCAGCGTGAAAAAAGAACAAATATCCATACATCATATTTCCATATAAACTTTTGCGTTTATAATATTAAGAATGGCTAAGGCTGTTTCGTTTCAGTCAATTAAAAACAACATTTATTATTTTTTAAGTTTCATGCAGAAAAATAATATCGCATGGGGTGACACATTTTTGAAGTGAAAACTTCTTTAGCGGCGTGCACTTTGAAGTGTGGGTAAAAAATGTTAAACTCTCGTCAGGACACGTGACCTAATCGAAAATTCGTAAGACGGAGGGAGAGTAGACCGCAAGGAAGTAATATATGTTCAAAATTTTCTGCTGGCACTCCCGGAATGCAACCCGTAGTTTTTTTTTTAGATTTAAAGTTATATATACTCGTATGAGATTTGTAAAGAAAAAAATATCGCGTCCCATTTAATGCTATTATAGAATACGCCCTAACAAATAAAGTTCTACCTCATAAGCATACAAACTGTTCTTTTCAGCAGTGGTCTGTGTAGTTGACAGTAATAGCACTACGCTACGAGAACCCTTGTCATAAAATTAATATAACACCCGATTTCAAGTATCGGAGCTCTAAAACTTGGATCTGTTTTAAGTTTTAGCATATTTTGAGAATTATTTTAGTATTTTTAAAACATGAGGGATATTCACAAATAGGTAATTTTAGGGCAAGAAAAAATTTATAACGCGAATAGAACTTGATTAGATCTATTTGTAGCCCGCGAAAAATATATAAACTAGTGTCAGAAAAGGAATTGATTCATGTAGTTCCAAAAGTTTCTGTATTGTAGTGGAAGGTACCCTGAACATGATTTATGAGCAAAAAACTGAACATTACTACATCACATCTTCATTAATTTTAATTTATATTTTAATTTCTTTTAATTTGTTATTATTTTTATTTTGTGTTGTTTATTCCTTTGTTTCATTGCTGTTGTTGTGTTGTAGTGTGTATGTCAAATAAACGTTTTGAATCTTGAATCTTGAAAAAAAAGGGACCATTATTCCTCCCTGCTACCCCTAGTGGCACCTATAATCTAAAATAATTTACTAGACAATGTTCAGGGGTTCTCCCACTACACAATCCTTAAACTTTTGGAACTCTACAATTTATTTCCATAATTTTTCAAATCCGGACTATTGATAGATAGATAGATAAATAGATAAAACCTTTATTTAACTGACACATTACACACAATTACAAAAACAAAAAAAATAAAACAAAAATTAAAAAAACATTTGTATCTTAACGATTAATTAAAATTAATGTGTTTGGAAGAGTATAGTGTGTGTTTGAGAGTGAGTAGGAATGTGTGTGTGTGTGTGTGAGTGTGTGTATGTGTATTGGTGCTTTTACTAACTTCTTCTTATCGTGTGAGTATAGTCAAGTGTGTGGCTAGCTTGGCTAACCCTGGTGTCAGAGTATTCAAACCTCTGACTTGGTTTAACGACTGCAATCAATCGACAACAGCTGGGACCGGGTTAAGCTGTTAACGTGGGAAACGCTCGTGATAAATTGCCACTTTGGTCACCCATCAGGTTCCCTGCCTCTGTGTACGTTGCTTAACCTCACTGATCGGTTGAGATCAGCGAGCACCACTGGGCTACGAGCGCTTCAAACTGAGCTAGTCCCATTCGCGCTGAACCTTTTTTTTTATAAAATTATTTTGTGAATGACAAAAATGATGTTAGGATTTCGTCCGTTCGTGGGCTGATTAACACTTAAATTTTAACTTATATAAAGTCACCCAATTTCCAAGATTAACTTGTTTATTAGGATAGGAAAGAATAAACGCTACAAACTCAAAGACCCACACTAGGGTTTTCCTTTTATTTATTTATTTTATTTATTTAACTTAATGCACTAAAAGTACAAGGGCGGATTTAATGCCCAATGGCATTATCTACCAGTCAACCTTAGGGTGATTGGTGAGAGTGAGTGATAGGTGCACACCTCATCCGAGGTGAAAGATAAAATAATAAATTATAAACATTATACTAACGAAACCAAATATAAATAATAATAAACATAATTTATATACGCCCTAATAAAAATATTATAAATAAATGTATAATATACATATATATGTATATATATACACATATATATGTAATGCAATATATACAATACATACGAGTTAAGAATGAAGAAGTCAGTTCAAGTCATACAACGAGTTCAAAAAGTGACAGCGGACTCTAAATTTAAAGGAGTTGCAACTAGGAGCCTTTCTAATTTCCTCCGGGAGAGAATTCCATAGTAACACCGTCTGCACAGTGAAAGATTGATAGTAAAACCCCGTTTCTTTTGTGTCGTGGGTTTCTCTTAACATACATAAAGACGGACACAAACACCCATGACCCGAGAACGAACATCTGCTTTTTACACAAATATTTGCCCCGACTGGGAATCGAACCCAGGACCTCTCAAGCAAGAGGCAGCGCCACTACCACTCGACCAAACCGACTAGAATATGATAGCCACGAGAAATTATCACGAAATTACTGAAAAAGAAGACCGAAATTGATATTAGAAAGCATAACAAGTTTTAAAGAGAATTTCTCACTATTTTTGCTGACATGTTGTTGCCATATTTTTTAAAAATTCTGCTCGACACTCGTGATGCAGTTCTCTCTAGCCACAGACATAGATTTTTTCGTTGCTTAGCACTAGAAGTGACATCAGGAACTAAGCAATACCGTTTTTATTATTATTACAAGCTTTAATTTGACTTCCCTTAGTTAGTTAGTATGTGTTTTTAACCGTGTGATGATCGGTTGAGAATAACACCACCCCATCTCTTTCCGTGGGGGTCGTAAGAGGCGACTAAGGAAACACAAATAAGACTTGCCTCCTAGTAATCCATCCCAGGCAACGACACTTCATTTTTTTCTGAATCTGAGGTGTCGTCCTATGGTCTCATGCGGTGTGGTAGGCTCTGTAAAGGGCCGTCTGGTTCGCGACCACCCTCCTACCGAAGTCCGACGCCAAACAGCTTGCTGTGTTCCGTCGGTGCGTGGGAGTACCAGTGCCTTTATAGACATTTTCTGGGATAACTCGCTCCATCGTCGACCTCATCTTTGACCTTATGGTCAAGATTGAGGTCAAGAGTTAACCCATATTATAATAAAAAATATAAAAAAAATCTTGCAAGTAAAATTTGATCTACTTCCCGGTTTCCGATCGAGCTGAAATTTTGCATGCATATGTATAACGCGTGACAATGCAATATTAAAATGACAAGGAGCTGATCTGATGCTGGAGCTGGAAGGTGGCTATAGGAACTCCGCAATAAAACGACACATCTCCATGGAGTTTGGGCTCGTTCGATTCGTATTGACTTTGCCCCTTTATGGCAGAAAAACTTGTTTTAAAAGAAAGTTTTTTATTACAAGCTTTTATTTAGATTTTTTTTTTATTATTTATTTACTAGCATTCCACCTGGGACTTCGTTCCCGTGGGAATTCGGGAAAGTTATGTAGCCTATGTTATTCAGGGATAATATAGCAATCTAATGGTGAAAGAATTTTGAAAATAGGAGCCTATTCAATAGAGGCGAGGCGACTAAGGAAACACAAATGAAACCTGCCTCCTAGTAATCCATTCCAGGCAACGACACTTCATTTTTTTCTGAATCTGAGGTGTCGTCCTATGGTCTCATGCGGTGTGGTAGGCTCTGTAAAGGGCCGTCTGGTTCGCGACCACCCTCCTACCGAAGTGTCAGACGCCAAACAGCTTGCTGTGTTCCGTCGGTGCGTGGGAGTACCAGTGCTTTTATAGGCATTTTCTGGGTTAACTCGCTCAATCGTCGACCCACTAGCCATTAGACCACCGACGCTCCACCGCACCCACGGTACTCAGAGGAGCTAATATGTTCCTTCTAGCATGTACATACCTACAGCATAGTTCAATGTTACATGAATTTTATAGAGAATTGAGTTATGCGGTAGCTTGCAGATACTAGTAAAGTGCGAAATGCTGTTAACATTTTTAAATTCCGGGAATTTTCTATATAATATGGTCGTGATCATTTTATAAAATTCTCTTAATATTTGATTTTAATATATTATAAAACTAGCTTTCCGCCCGATCCAGTGGGAATTTGGAAAAAATATGTAGCCTATGTGTTAATCCAGCCAGGGTGTCAACTACTTCCATACCAAAATTTATCAAAATTGGTCCAGCCGTTTGAGCGTGAAAGAGTAAAACTATCCATGCATATAAACTTTCGCGTGTATAATATTGTAAAGATTATTTTTATTTAAAATGGTAAAATAATTATAAAGTGAAAGGGTGAGTCTTAGAGGCTTTATCGAATTGCTAATTTTAACCCTCCACATAGAAAGAAGAATACAAGTTTGACGTGTGTGTCTGTAGGTCTGTAGGCACTGCCACAAACAAACACATAGATATACAGACATACAGATAGTATCAAACTTCTACCACCCCTCTTTTTCGTCGGGGGTTAAAACAAACTCAAATTAACATCTCGAACAGTAATCATTCATTAAACTGAAGCCGTAAAAAGAAGTTAACTAATCAGCACGAGGCAGATTACATATTCATCTTGTATTACAGTTCTTCATTGTATGGTCACAGTCTACAACCTAACAGTTGGTCAACTCCTTCAGAAGTAACCGTGATACTTGAAGTAAAATTTACTGTCATCCGAAGAAACTTTAAAAAGTGTATTAATAAAAACACTGGACTGGGAGTGACAGAAAAACTGTGCTAGCTGTCTTTCTCTGCCCAGGCATACTGTAGGAGTCTGTTAGTGGGATGCGAGAGCTTTGTTGTATCATGGGCGAAACGTTGACAAACTTTCACCATTATACAGCATTAGCTTTTCGCCTGGGACTTCGTTCTCGTGAAAATTTTGAAAAAATATGTAACTAAATTTTATCTTAGTTTCATATACAGGGTTACTGGTAATACATCACGATCCCTTCAAGGGGTGATAGTAGAGATCATTAGCTATCAAATCAACCTCAGGTAGATGGGGTAAAAATGAACCAATTCCGAAAAAAAAATTCCTCTATTTTTAAGAAAAGTGGGTTATTTCTTTAAATTGTATTTTAAAAGAAATTTATAAATTATTGTAAATGGTTTTTTTTTACCCGTGCCAGTATAAGTCTTTATCTTTGTTGTTATTTAACAAAAACAATGTATAAACCCACTTTTCTTAAAAAAACAGAGGATTTTTTTTTTCGAAATTGGTACATTTTTTCTCTATCTACTCGAAAGTGAAATGATAGCTAATGATCACTACTATCACCCTTTGAAGGTATCGTGACGTATTACCATTAACCCTGTATATGTACTAAATTTTACCAAAATTAGTCTAGCCGTTTGAGCATGAAAGTGGAACAAACATCCATACATCAATACATTCATACATACAAACTTTCGCGTTTATGATATTAGTATATACTACTTAGTCTTCTTCTTCTTATAGTCAAGTTTGTGATGAACTTGGCTAAACCTGGTGTCAGAGTTTTCAAACCGCACAATGGCCTCTGAGTTGGTTTTAACGACTGTAGTCAATCGACAACAGCCGGGACCGACAGCTTAACGTGTTCTCCGAAGCACGGAAACGCTCGTGATAAATTATGAAGAAACACTTAATTATGAAGAAACAGAACTACTTTTGGAAGTTGTTTCTTAAAAGCTTCGACATGAAGAAAAATTTGATTTATTATCTAACAATTTATTTACATACATACACAAATAATGTATAATATAACAAACACCCTGTAGTAGAAGCTGGCAAAATAGCCAGTTTCTGATCCCAAGATTGAAATCGTAGGGCTACATACACACATACACTCACACACACACACACACATACATTCATATTAATACATATTATATATTATACTGTTACAAAAATATATATCAATATTTTTATATAGTCTAAATATTATTTAAGATAAGGAAGAGCGGTACCTCCTAACACAAGCATTAACTTAGCTTAAAAGGAGGCACCATCAACAAATTGTTAATAGGCTAAGTTGTTGGAAATAAATACATTTTTAATTTTTTTTTAATTTTAATTTTTAAATTGCCACTTTGGTCACCCACTTGATTCCCTGCCTCTGTGTACTACGAAATGAAATGAAATGAAATATCTTTATTGCGGGCAAACACGGTAACAAATTATGGTGACAAATAAAAGCAAATGTACAAGCGTGTTGCGCCAGAATTGGCATGCAATGCAAATAGAAGGTAATTTAAAAATGTCAAAAATAGTTTTATGTCAACAATATCTAAGTCCTTATATAAATAAATAAATGTGAAAGAAAAATGAATTAATATGCCTTACAATAAAACAGAAATCAATTTCTGAATAAAATTAAGCATGTCGACTTACAAAAGGAAGAAAAAACGTCATTAATAAAATGGTCATGTCACAAACACCTTGCAAAGTAAAATACATTATTAGAATAGAATGTCAAAAAGTAAAATTATAAACTATTAAAATTAAATCTGTATGATAAAAACTCCTTGACCGTATAGAAGCAATTTTCCACAAGTAGCTCAAATATAACTCTCTTAAACCTGCTGCAACATTTTTACATTTTCTGGCAACGTATTAAAAAGTTTTACACACATAAAATAACAGTTCTTTTGAAAGCATGTGGTATGTGGACGTTGCTTTACCTCACTGATTGGTTAAGATCGGCAAGCGCTACTAGGCTACAAGCGCTTCCTACGAGTAAATACTAATAAGGATATTAAATCTGATAACCTATAAACTTTGTGTCAACCCTGGTATCAAGTGATTTGCTACAAACACTGATGCTCTGCCTACCCCGTTGTTACAAAGCCAAAAAATAAATCTGATTCAAAGGCAGTTGAATTACTGCGATTTGATACTGTAAACAACCGACCGACTCAACCGATCAGTGAGGTTAAGCAACGTACACAAAGGCAGGGAACCTGATGGGAGACCTAAGTGGGAATTTATCGCGAGCGTTTCCGTGCTTCGGATCCCTGCCGTTGACGATTGACTACAGTCGTTAAAACCAAGTCAGAGGCCATTGTGCGGTTCGAAAACTCTGACACCAGGGTTAGCCAAGTTCGCCACACACTTGACTATAAGAAGAGGAAGAAGACTGTAAACT